>JAQPPZ010014519.1:0-600000 GCA_028583015.1 Wollemia nobilis
AATTCAGAGGTTGAAGTGCACTTTAGCTTCGATTGCAACCTACCATGCGACTTTAGTGAAAAGATGAATTTAGGTCAAATTTGAACTTTTTGATAGTAAACAAAGAATAATATATCTCTTCTTATGAATAAAATAAATTCCTAAGAAGGCAATATGTGAAATAAAAACAAGTTTTCAAGATGGTGCGATACTAAGTTTTGCAAACACAAAAAGAACAACCTATCAAGTTTGTGCGGTACCGAGTTTTGCCAAAGCTAAAAAGCATAAGAACCTAGCAAGATGGTGCAATACCAAGTTTTGTAAGAGTTCAACAAATAATAAAATATTAGCAATATGGTGCGGTACTGAGTTTTGATAAAACTAAAATACAAGAACCTAGCAAGATGGTATAGTACCAAGTTTTGCCAAAGCTCAAAATTAGTAGAGAAGGTTTGATTATACCTTTGGGGATACTTGTTTCTTTAGGCAGTTTGGCCTACAAAGGCTATATTTATCAAGGGGGTTAGAAATCCCATATGAGGGAAAAAACCCTTACCTACAAATCAAGGGGGGGAGGTTCCTTACCATTTCTTGAAGCGGTTGGGCCGGACCCACACTTAGTGGCATACCCACCAGCAACGCCGTAGATTAGAAATAGTTGTCCACCAAGTTGTATTTTATGGTTTTTAAGGATTAGATGGTTTTGACACCACCAAAAAAAGGAAAATTAGCCAACTACTTAAATGGATTAACTAATAACAATAAACAAAGTGGGGGTCCCACCGAGCATGTCGAAATGTACATGATGGAAAATGGGTTGTTGTCTATTAAATATATATATGATAAAAAAGGGTTACAAGAGATTATCCTTTTCTTTATGGGTTTGCCTTAGAAGGCTACAAAATGGGATTTCATGGGATCAAGCCCCTTCCTCAATAAACTAGTCGACAAGCCCCAATGATTCCAAAGATCCTTAAGGGGGCTAATGGTACTTTCAAACTTAAGACCTATATGACCTACAAAAAGGGTTTAGTGCATTTGAGGGTCTATCATTGATCAAGCCCCATATTGATGAAAACAAAAGACATATAAGAAACTAATATGATGTGTAATGAAAGTTTATGGAAAATGATTGTAAATTCTAAAAAAACAATGCAGATTACCTATCCAAAGGTTTTTATGGCCTGCAGTAGTTTAGAATTAAACTTTGGATAGCATCATAGCCAAAGGTGTGATCGATTCGGGGTTACGAGGTACCCTGCAACTCTACTTATGACTATACTTTTCTGATTTTGGTAGAATATGATGCTATTATGCAATAGTTGAAACTCTTGGTCGATACCAGACCGACTTATGTACCTATAAAAACCTATGAAAATAGTACATAAAAGAGGATAAACGGAATGTTTGTCATGGTTATTGATGTATTATTGATGGATGATGGTCTGATGTGATTTTGGTAGAGTTTTGTTATGTAAAATGAGGGTGGATGGATTTTAGAAGAAAAGGACTACTATTTATAGAACTTTGGAGAGGCTAGGGGGGTGAGGTGTTCCCTATGAGGTGTCCCTTGTGAGGTGGCCCATGTGCAATGTGACTTAATATTGGTTTTTGTGTGAAGGAATCCTTCACTCATGTGGAGGATGAGGTGGAAGGTGACTTATCTCTTCCCATGCTTTGAGAGAGGATATTTTAAATATCCATTTGGATGAGTTGTGCACACATGTGTGAGCAAAAAATATCCATTAGTATTATGGGTGCACACATGTGTGAGCAAGGATTAGTGTTAACCTTGATTAGGTTAATCATAGGTTAGACCAAGGTCAAGGGTATGAGGTGGAAGGTAGATCTTAATTATAATTTGTGTTAATTAAACATGAGTTTAGTCTTTTAAATGCATTTTAATGATAAAATAACTTTTTATCATAAAGTAACTTTTGTTCAAGGTAAAGGTTTACCAAGGTTAAGCCTTTATGGTGGTCACATGAGGACCATGTTTAAGCATAGGAAAGATCTTAAGTGGTACAAGGAGATTATGAATACCAATTTTAATAAATTTAAGGTGTTTCAAGGTTAAATAATGTAATTTTATAGCTTTTATAGTTTAATCAATCATGGAGATAGGGCAATCAACCATGTGCAATGGTAACCCATTCCAATAAATGAGGTCTTGATTTTACCCTTAGAGGGTTTGAAACTTGGATGGTATACCTATCAATGAGGTCTTGGATTTGAGCATGGAAAGAGTGAAAATAATCAATATCATGGCCATGTTGTTGGTGGTATTGGTAGAAGGCTTGATCATTGTATCCACAAGGCCTAGGTAGGTTTGGATCCAATGATCAGATCTTGGGCAATAGGATGTGACCTCCCTAATATAACCTCTGGAAGAGGGCTAGAAATGGTTCATAAAGTGGGGTGAGGTTGCATTTTTGGGCCTGTGGGTGCATGCCACAAGGCTACTAAGGCCTAGGAGGGGGAGGTGCATTGGTTTGAAATATTTGTTATTGAGGAAGAGGGGGTTGTGGAACCGATGTAGGTGCTAAGGTAGCTAATGCCACTTGATTGGCTTGTGGCACTCGAGGGAAAGGTTCATTGGACATATTTCTATTAAAATAGAAGTTAGAATTGTAGTTAGGCTTTTATTTTAACTTGATTTTTCTTGACTGGACCTTAATGTCCTCAATTACTTTGGCTTGGCCAATGGCTTCTTCAAAGGTGTGACTTTGGTAAAGTTGTAAGGAAGTGGAAATATGTTTGTGGCAAATCTTGGAGAAGAGTATCACTAGCTTAGTGGTAGGGAGGCTATGGGTAAGATCATGGATGATCGATCTCCATCTCAAAACAAACTTGGTGACAAGTTTGTCGTCAACCTTTCATAGGGCGTAGATGTTTGAGAAGTTATTATTTTTATTAATTTTTATGGAAAAGTGTTCCAGGAAGGAGTTGGATAATTATTTGAAGTTATACAAGCTATGGTGTGGCAACATGTTATACTAGTCTAAGGCTTGTCCTTCAAGGGATAGGTAGAAGGTACATAACATAAGGGGGTTGCTGCTATGAAGTTGGTAGCAAGCTGAGCGATAGTTACTGGTATGTTCTCTAGGATATAACTTACCTTTGTACTTATCAAAATTTGGTATCTCAAATCGATAGGGATACGATGGGATAAAAACTGATGGATGAAGTGGCTCAATGCAAAGTTTATCATATATTGGTTTTTGTCATCCATAACTGGCCATGCGTAGGTTTAACATCTTGAATTCATATTGTAGGAGTTGAAGCTCATGTGTTAAGGGTGTGGAGGACTATGCTATGGTGGGTTGAGCTTGAGAATGTGGTGGGTATTGGAGTTGTTGTTCTTCCTAGTAATGATAGGGAAAGTGTGGCAACTAGTCCTAGTAAGGTTATTTTTGGGTGACATATGATGTTAGGTTAATGGGATATTAGGCTGTGGAGTAGGCGTTTGTTGGGTATAGTAGTATTGTGATGGTGGGATATGTTGTTGTGGTAGGGGTACCTACTGGGTAGGAACCTACTATAATGGTTGGGTTATAGGCGATGATGACCACAAAGGAGGAGGCATAAAGAAAGTAGATCCAGTAGGTAATGGTGGAGGTATCAAGGCTACTAGTGCTAGGGGTGGTCAAGATAAGGTGTCAAAGGATGGGACCTATCTCTATCCTGAAGGATGAGACATGGTAAAACTAAACTATGTAGAGTATCCTGGAGGGGTAGGAGTGTAAGTTGCAGGTCTTGATCCATAGGTGGAAAGAAGACTAGTAGTTGGGGCCTAAAAAGGAGGAGGAGGTATCCTAAATGTCGATGTAGATGAATTTTGAGCAAAGTATTGGGTGGGGTACATTCCAGACACCTAAGATGGAGGTGGAAATTATGAGGAGAAAGGAAGGTAAGCTTCTAGGGTAGGAGCTTGGGAAGATGGAGTAAGAACTATATCCACTCCCGATTGGATGTGAATTTTTGGTTGTTGTTGTTGGTATTGTGTGGTTTGGGTTTGGAGAGGGGGTTGTGATAGGTCCTTAGAAATTGTAAAAAATGGTTGTTGGGATGATAATGGTTGAAAATCTTGAGAAGAGTATGGATGTGATGTCTAAGGGGGTGCTTGTTGTTCCTACAAGGGAGGGTGTTATTTCATAGTTTGGAATGATGGTATCTGGATACTTGTGATAGAGGAGGAAGGGTATGAGATCATACCTACATTAGATGTGAATTATGCAACCTTGGGGTGAGTGTGGTTCAATAGAGAAGAGTCATTCTCAAAGAGGGATTGAGATAAAATCTAGAAGAAAGGGTGTGCAAAGGTGGGGGACATAGGTGGAGTCTCCTCATCTATGGTAAATAATGGATTAGGTTGTCCTGGAGTAGTGTATATCACATGATAACCAAAAATGGTGGGTGGATTAGGTGATGATATAAGAAAAAGGAGTGGATAACCTTTTGCAAGTGAAGTGGTGAGGGCTTCACTCAAAGTGGACATCTCACCATGAGTCGTCGTGTGTGGATAGCATGGATCAAAATATATGAGTGGATCGTGTGTGTATGTGGACTTCCCCTTCATGATCGAAGGAGGAGGGATGACCTAACTAGAAGGGGTGCTAGGTGCCTCCTCTATAGGGTGTTCTTGCTTGTGCACATGACTATGGGTAACAACTAGCATGATAATGCATGCTGTGTTGTAAAGTTTTAGAATCACACAAAAACTAGAATCTGTGGTTCTAGAGGTGATGTATGAAAGGGTTTTGAAATAAAACCTATGAGATGTAGACTCAAAGTAAAGTGACAAGTTATTTTGAGCTAAAAGACAAAGTGCTATGTGGTGTGATGTGCTAAAACTAGTTTGTGATCATGCAAACGATGTGAAATTGGTATCAGTTCTAAGTACAAGAAATAAAGTGTTTTATTTGTTTGATGTGTTTTGATGTTGATACTTCCTAGGTAGAATCACAGGTAGTGGAGTGAATGCTCTAGAATATTAGGAGTCTCATCGATATAAAATCTCCTACAACACCCAAAGATGTGCAAAATAGAACAATATCATGACATACAAATGGTGACATGTATGGAAGGCATAGTAAAATGATAGCCTAAATGGGGAAAACTCAATATGCTAGAATGAGCTTACTATATCCTCTCATGAGAAGAGGTGGTACTATATAATATGTGCTAGGCATGGTCAACAACCCCATGCTTTTGCTTCACCCTCAGGCGGGATTAATCAAGAACAATAGTTATCATGTCCATTATGTGAGCCTTATAGATGAAGGTGTCTAATCCTATCCCACTCTAAAGGTAACTTTTGGTGATGAAATATAGGAGCCCAATCTCAAAAGTGGGGGGTTTTTCGGTGATGAAATCTAGAAAACCACTTGTATGGCTACTAGGTTTATAAAGGGGTAAGATGGTGGAGGGTACAACTCCCGCCACACCAGTCTCGAATGATGGATTTGGGATGAAGTCCAATATCACCGTTAGTTTTGAACCACATGTGTGTGTGGTTTTGAGTTTGCTAATGATGATGTGTAAAGCAATAAATATAACTAAATTCTCTTTTGAAATAAAATTCTAGCTCTATATGTGCTTTTTGGAAGCAAAAGGCTAAAGTAAGATGTGTTTTGTAAAAGAAATCTAGTCTTATGTGCCTTTTTGAAAAGAACTAAGACCTATTCTATGAAAGTGTGTAAACAAACAATATGACACATGTGAGACAAGGGGTTTATGGAACCCTAATTTTGGAACAAGAAAGAAATATAAGAAGGATTTATACAAAGATAAATAGGTAATATTATATTGAAGATGTAGAAAGAAATGTAACAATTGTGATTTACCTGGGGGATTTGTGAAAGAAATGAGAAATCCTAATATAATGTCAATAGAAGGATTCTAAAATTTGTATGTACAAAAAGGAATATGAGATTTGCTTTAATTAAATGTACAAAAATAAATTTGAAAATCCCTAATTCTTAAATGCATGAAAGAAATTTGACTTTGATTTTTGTAAAAAAAAGGAAATTCAAAATTGCTTCAAAAGAAATGTGCAAAAGGGATTTACAAAATTCTAATTCTAAATATGATTTTTAGAATCAAAATATGAAGTGCTTTTGGAAGGAAATTGATGCAAAAGGACAAGAAATAAATGCAAAACTTATGCAACATGCGATTTGCAAAAGGAAATTAAAAATTTCTCAAAAATAAATGAAATCAAAATTTTTGGTTTTCTGCAGTTTCCTACAACTAAAGTAAGCATTTATAGCATGATGGATGCGTAAGAAAAAGGAAATTTACCTAGTGTATCGATGCATTTACTAGTAAATATTTCTTCACACATAAATTTCAAAACAAAGAAATTTTGGGGAATACCTGGTTTCTGATGTTACAAGTGGTTTGCTTTACTTTTCTGCTACTCACCCCTACAAGATTGGGGGTTTTGAGGCTTCTAGGATCAATTCACAGGTCGGGGGGTGAATTGGATTTGAATTCACAAGTCAGGGGACAAATTAGATCTGGAGGCCTGAAATACTTGTTTTGAAGGTTTGAGGGGGTTATCAAGGCTTCGAGGGTCTCTGAGATGTCTAGGATTGTACCTATAACAACACAAAGCTAATAGATTGAGTTAGATTTGAAATAAAAACTATTCCAACACAATCCTATGTGGGGGTCCCATTGGGTGTGCCAAAATGAAATAGGCAAAAGCTACTATTTGATCAAACATAAATACAAAGTAAATGCATATGTCCAAAAAATTGCTCTTTATTCATTTGAAATGGAATTCATAGGTTACAATAAGGATTATAAGGAATCCTTTTCATAATGAACATCAAATATACTGATAGCTACTCTTGAATTCCTCAATGTAGGTGGGATTCCTATGTATGTGGGCCATCACTATTATTGATGTGGATGCTTTGTCACCTATTTTATGACCTAAAAAATAGGGTTAGAGTGTTTGGGGGCTTGCCTTGATCAGGCCCCGTATTGATGACAATATGGTTAAAACAATAAATGAAATTATACTAAAATGCAAAAAAGGAAAAATGATGTTTCCCATAAGGTTTTTAACAAATTTGGGGCATTTTAGTATAATTTCATTTATTGGTTCCGGGGGGAAAATTGGTTCTAGATTTGCAGGCTATGGGGAAAATTTAGTTGTAAGTGATTTTTGCTAGATATCCTTGCACATATGGGATCCTTAGGTGCTGTAATGTTGTTAATATGGTTCAGATGTTTGTATCTACACTTCTAGTTGTATTTTGATAGAGTTTTTGTACTTTGGCTAAAAAGGTAGAGAGAGATAGAATGAGGGATTAGGTCCACTATTTATAGATAAACCTAAGATGTAGGGGGTGTGGTTAGTAGAACTAAAACCTAAGGTCAGGTTATATGGTGGTTAGGTTAGGGTTTATGAGGTGTCATCCCTATATTCCCTAAGGAAATATCTCATCCTCACACATGTGAGGAGAGATTAGGGTTAACTAGAATTAGTCAACTCTAGGTTAGATTTGGGGTTAGGTCAGGGTTTCCTAGAAAATATCCTAACTAACTTAGTGCATATGCATGTGGAAGGGAATAATTAGGGTTTAGGAACCTAATTAACCTTTTAACCCAAAAAGTTCACTTTAAGTGAAGTCACTTTAAAATTAGAATTTGGATTAACTTTAATTAATACTTTTTGGAAACTAATAGTCCTGTGGGATCCTAATTAATTCTAGGAAGGGCATAAGTGGCCTTAGGTGATTAATGAGTGATAATTTGGTGGATGCAAGATGGTTATGATGTGGATTGAGTAATTTGATAGGGTTTTGTACCTATAAAATTATGAAATGGTCTATGTAAGTCTACAATATGCTATGCTAATATAGAGCGATCTACGCTAGTCTACGTATGTCTACAATAGTCTACACATGTCTACACATGTCTACAATAGTCTACACAGGTCTAGAGGTATCTAAAATAATATATGAGGTCTACAATAGCCTAGAGGTGTCTAGGATGGCCTATGTAAACCTACAAGTGTCCAAAAGGATATGCAAGTATGTAGAGGTAGCTATTTGCAAATTTTAGGTGTCTAAAGTCACATATTTAATTGTAACTCCTTTGTGGGAGTTTCTAGAACATTGAGAGGAATGATGAGAAAAATTCCAAGTGTTATTTTACATGGAATTCGTATAATCGAAGCAAAAAACAACTTTGGCATTGATATGATGTGTGAATAAATACATTTCTAAGGTGGTTCTAAGGTGGTTAATGAATCACCCAATTGGTTACCAAACTACCCCACCACTTGGATAAGAACATAGCACTTATTTTATAATAATGTAATAAAATAGTATAATTGTGAACATCCCCCCTTATTACATTATTGGCATATACAAAGAGTATTGTGAAAAATTCAAATTTGGCACGTGCAAGTGCCTTAGTGAAAATATATGCAAATTGCTTATCAATGGGAATGTACTGGTGCTGAATGCGATGCTTTGGTAATTCATCTCGAATGAAATGACATTGAGTGTTGATGTTTTTGGTACACTCATGAAAAACTAGATTCTTGAAAAGATTCAAAACACCTTGATTGTTGTAAAAAAAATGAAGTGGAAGATTCTTTGGAAGACCCATCTTTGTAATAATATGACTTGACCACATTATATCACAAACTACTCCACTTATTGCATGATATTCTATCTCTATAGATGATAAAGAAACCACCTACTACTTCTTACTGTGCCAATATATAGGTCCATATCCCAGATGGAAAATGTATCCAAAAGTCGACTTGCGATCATCAATGGATCCGACATAGTTTGAGTTCATGTATCCCTATAAGAAGAAATTATCATTGTTATTGTACTCCAAGCCATAGTCTATACTACCATGGACATAATGAAGAAATCTCTTTGCTACTTTCCAATAAATCACCTTAGGTTCCTACATGAACCTTGAAATATATCCCACAACAAAACTAAGATCTGGCCTGGTATTTGTTAGATATATGATACTCCCAATCAGTTGGCAATAGATAATATCATCTAACTATGGTGATTTATCATATCATGATAAATTAAGTCTAGTCTCCATTGGAGTTGCTTTAGACTTATAGTTAGTCATGCAATATTTATCAACCAATGTCTTGGCATACTTATTTTGTGTTACTCTAATATGATTCTTTTTTTGAGTCACTTCCAAACCAAGATAATAGTGAAGAAGTCCTAGATCTATCATTTCAAAATATTATTTCAAATCATATTTCACTGCATCAATCATGTTATTTTAACTACCTATTATGATCATATCATCCAAATATATACCAAAATCACTATGTAAGAACCATTGTTCTTGATATAGAGATTTGCATATGAAGGAATTCTTTTGAATCCATGCTACAACAGGTGATTGTCTATTTTGATGTACCAAGCTCAAGGAACTTGTTTTAGCCCATACAAGGATTTGATCAACTTGCAAAATTTCTATTCTTGCCCTTCAACCACAAATCCTTCTAGTTGGGTTATGTACACTTCTTCTTACAGGTCACCATTCAAGAAAGCACTTTTTACATCCAATTGATGTCACTTCCACACAAAATGAGCTACCATGTCACAAAGTACTCGAATAATAGTCATTTTTGTAGTAGGGGAAAAAGTCTCTTCATAATATATACCTTCTTTTTGAGCATAGTCCTTTACAAAAAAATGGGCCTTATTCTTATCAATAGTACCATCTACCTTAAACTTTATTTTTAATACCCATTTGCAACCAATGGACTTATTTCTTGAAGGTATATTAACTAGATTCCATGTATTATTTTTCATGAGAGATGTATGTTCTACTTCCATAGCAGCCTGCTCACTAAGTGCATCCTGAATTGTTGTGGATTTATTTTCATCCAATGCTTACATATAAACCCTCTCATCATCCATATATGTTTCTCTGTCTTCCTCTGCATCTATAGATAGTTCATAAAATTATTGGTAAAGCTCATCAACCTATGAAGTTGATGCCTCTACTCTCATCTACTAAGTCATACTATGAGTACAAGGTTGATCTATAGTTAGATCTAGAAGTGAAGTCAACTTTGAATCTCTCAATGTGCTCGTATACCATTTTGAAAACTTGGTATATGGGGGTGGAACCTCTTTCTTAGGCCTCTTCCTCTAGGTATATAGTTGTATATGTGTTATCTGATGTGAAAGCTTCATCAAATACCACATCTCTACTAGTGTGCATTTTCTTGGTCATAGGATCTATCAACTGATATCCCTTTGAATGCTCATCATAACCAAGAAAAATACATTGCAAGGTTTTCTCATCTAACTTATTCCTCTTCTATTTTGGTATGTGCATGAATGCCTTACATCCAAAAACTCTTAGATGAGAAATGGAGGGTTTTTTACCACTCCATGCTTCTTGTGGAGTCTTGCCCTATAGAGCTCTTGTGGGTTCTCTATTCAGGAGGTATGATATCATATTCACTACTTCTACCAAAAAATCATGCTCAATATGTATCCCTTTAAGCATACATTGAAAGATTCCCATAATGGAATGATTCCTCCTTTCAAAAAAATCCATTTTTTTTGGAGTATAGGTTGTGGTCAGCTATCTCTTAATCCCATGTTTATTTAGAAATGATGAAAATTACTTGGAGGTATATTCCTCCCTTGAAATTAGTAGAGGATTTTTATGGAACATCTTGAGTCCTTCTCAATAAGATTCTTGAACTACTAAAAGTAACAAAATACCTATGACTTCAATTGAAGAAATAAAACCCACATATTTCATGAGTAATCATCAACAAAAAATTGAAAATACCTCTTTCCACCATAGTTTTTGACATAGAATTGCATAGATCGGTGTGGACCAACTCCAAAGGTTTCTTAGCTCTTGAAGAGCTAACCTCAAATAGTACCCAGCGTTGCTTCTCTTCTAAGAAATTTGAGCATACTGGAAATGTGGATGAAAGGTTGGGAAGGCCTTTCACCATCTCATATTTTCTCAACTCAAGCAAATTTCCTAAACTTAGATGCCTATATCTCTTGTTCTAAAGTAAATTAACCTCCTTTGTTGTCATTGCCATGGCAACATGAGGTGTCTATACAACATCTAATATGAATAAGCCATGCTTGTATGATCCTGTTGCTACATGCTTTCCCTTGCTAGTGATGAAAAATATCTTTCTACCCTCCTCAACATGGAAAACAACATTCATATATCTATACAATATCTAAGGGACTGACAAAAAATTATTAGATAATCCAAGAACATAGATAACCTTCTCAATATAAAATTTTCCATATGGAAGAGTGATGAAAACATATCCTTCAGCCTAGACTTGATAGGTATGATTATCAACAATTATCACAGGCTTATCTACCTTTTTATCAAATGTCTCAAACCACGATCTATCTCTAGTCATGTGTTTACTGGCACCTGAATCAATATACCACATTGTATATTTATATCTGGAGGAAGTGTGAGTCATGATCACCTTATGTGCTTGCTTAGAGAGTCTAAGTATGATTTGGCATAAGTAACATTCCCCTTGGGTTGCTTATTATTTTTCTATGGTTTGTATTTCCCTTTAACCTTCTTCTTGTGATCTTGGTCATTCTATTATTTGTTCTTAAACCAACACCTATTGGTTTCACGGTTATTCATATTTCAAATTTTGTAATATTGTTTGTCTTTATGCTAATTTTGTTTCCCCTTTCCTTTTGATGAAGATCCTACATTTTTTAAATGAACTTATTTATTACCCCTTGTTTGGTATAGAGGACATTATCTAGCACTTCATCTTTCTAAAATTGATTTGCCTCCTCATTTTGAAGCAAATTCACCAATTCCACAAAGGTAACTTGTCTACCATACATGTTGAGAGAGGTAATCAACACCTTGTAGGATTCTAGTAAATCTCTCAATATGAATGAGATCAAGAGAGTATCTACCACTATCTCTCCCATAGCATTCAATTTGGCTTTCAATTCCACTACTCTACATAGGATTAGGTCAACTATCTTACTAGATTTCATACTAAGTGTATGTAGTTGTGTTTGAAGGTTTAGAATAGTGTACTAATTATTTCCTTCATATATGGTAATCAAAGCATCCCAACCTTCCTTACCAATTTTGGCATCATAGATATGAGGTCGGACCTCATCTGTAGTAGCAAGTAGAATAAACATGAGATATCTTCTATCCTTCTTATTAAAATAATTCTGATCTAACCCTATTATTGTAGGACATTTGGTAGTGCCAGCCACTACATCCCACAAATATTCAACTTGAAGGGTAGCTCTCATATTTGTCTTCCATGGTGCAAAATTAGATCCTTTTAGCAACTGTGAATCTAAAAGATATTTGTGAATAGTGGTCATTGTGAAGGTTTCTTATAACACCAAATGGTCCCCCTTTATTTATAATTACAAGAGTATGTGAAAGGAAATTCAATCAAATTGATAGCACCTACCTCAAAACCCTTCAAAAATAAGGATGATGAGTTGGAGGAGTTTAATCCAAACAATAAAAAAGAATTAGGGTATTAAATGGAGTGAATATTAGAACTGGTTTGCCTTATTTCTCCCCGATGATTTATAGAGAAAAATATATTAGACATCATTTTTTTAGCTATATTAGGTATTATATACAATAGTACAAGAACAAAAACATCACCTGTAAGTGTGGAGCAGAGGTACTGTATATACCAAACATTGCTGTGTAATAAATTGCACAAATAGGTGTAAAATTTAGGGTCTTTTATTTTCTTTGTTTATTTTACTTTATGATTGAAATGTAAGAAAATAGGAAATTTAAATGCAAAAAACAATCACAAGTGCCCACATATTTAAACACTTTAGGTGTCGGTTTCCACCAAAAATGCACCTATTACAATGCTAGTTTTGTTACAATAATGATATTCACATCCAAAAGTACTTTTCAAATAAAAAAAATTTCTTCCCCCCTTTGTCTTAGAATTTTGCAAAAGAAAATGCTTTTGGATCCCCCCTTTTTTGTTGCAAAATATACAAGGATAAAAAATTGTGCTTTGTACCCTTTCAAGTTCCAAAAAAAACACTTATCCCTCCAAAAAATTCTTTGAAAGGAATAAACAAAGTATTTGAAAAAAATACCTCTTCAAAATCACAACTTGTTTTGGATTTCAAGCAAATGGCTCATCTTGGAACACCCTTCATGTCATAAAAAAACACTATGGAGGTGAGCAGAAAAATTAGTATCAATATTTGCAAAAAAATACTTAGCAACAAAAAAATTGCTAGCAAAAATTTGGCAAGTGCAAAAAATTGATAAAAAAAATTGTTAATTATGCCTCTGAATTCGGTGGGGTTGTAACCCATAAACTTGGTCTTTGTAGCACCTAACACGGGAATCTGAACCACATCAGCTAGACAGGATGATAAGAATTCATAGGCACACAGTGCCTTCTAAAGTCTCCACGAACCAATCAAAACAAAAAATAATAATAATATCTTCCTTCACAAGATTTTAACATAGAACCTGTTGGACATAACTCCTTCACACAGTCGATCGAGCTAGTTTGGCTATGGTAGATGATGGAGGATAAAGGAAGCACCTTTATTATATGGTGCTCAGTGGACGAGGAAAAAAAACTATTTTATCCCACATGCAGTGGGGCGTTGCACTAGAACAATTTAAGAAGAAAGTGAAACATGTAATGTTTTTATTGCCTTCGAGTAATCAAACCCATACTTTTGCCTCCATTTGTAAACCAATAAAAAACCACCACTTCAACAACTAAAAATCCTTGTGCTTGTGCCAAGTTTCCCTGCCACATCTAATCACCTTTCACTCGTGCCAAGTGTCTACCTCTTGCCTGTGCCAAGTGTCTTCTCAGGATCCATGCCTATCTAGTTCATCAAAATTTTATCAGTTAGGGATGCATATTACATCATGTTTGGTGTCTGGTCTAGTTCCATGCATCCTTAGTCTATTACTACATTTGGTTCTTGAGGTCTATATCTTATGTCAGGGTTTGTCTATCACCATTCATCCTTGGTATGTGATTGCATCCAATTCTCAAGGTCCGTGTCTTCTGTCAGGTTTGATCTGTCACTACATGTCTTGCGTCCACCAAGAACTAGTGCCTCCTCACCCAACTAACAATGTTAGAGAATACAAGGAAGTTGGAATAGTTAAACTACCTTACCCAAATACCTATGAACCCATGTCTCCCTTCCCAACTTGACAACTATGATACCATATAATTGAAGCAAACAACAACTTTGACATTGATATGATGTGTGAATAAATACATTTCTAATATGGTTATAAGGTGGTTAATGAACCAAAAAATTGGTTACCAAACTACCCAACCACTTGGAGAATCACATAACACTTATTTTATAATAATGTAACAAACTAGTATAATTTCTAACATTTCGTTCTTGTAACACCTTAGAAGATGGAGATTATAACTCCATGATCCTTTTTCTTTGCAATGTTGCTTGGGAAGAAAGCAAGATTTTTCTCTATAGGTGGATAGGCAATGTGCTATGGATCTTGGATAGTGATTTGAGGCTTCCCTTGGTGAGTGGTATTCTCCAAGTTAGAGACCATGAATGTAAATTTAGACACCTAAAACATGCCATGTTTAGGAGAACTACTCATGTGGGCACATTCATAGACCATGTGACTAAACCTTGTGACATTCCAAGTTGCAAAAGTGGATTTCACCACTCATATGGGGCAGTCTTAGACCATCCAAGCTTAGCCACTATGAACCAAAGTGATTGGATTCTAGCCACTAAAGCTGAAAGCGTCCAACCCTAGCTACTGTAGATGACAGTGACTAAGTCCTAAATAGCAATTTGCTGTCAAACTAGCCTATTCTAGGGTGGAAGTGGTAGTTTTTATGCAATAAGACCGAGCGGGAATAACTTTGCATTCGTCCTCACAACCAGTCTACATGAGAGACTCAAGTCCATATTTAGACATTAGATTAACTGGCCTTCAAACATAGAAAAAGATAAAACTTCTCATGCTAACATCTAGTGTGCATGCAAAATTTAGTCTTAGGGTTTGAAAAGTGACCTAGGGCTTCAAAAACATTATAAGGTGTAAACCTATGGTCACCAAGGATCAATTCAGAGACTTTTTGGAGAGATTTTTGAGACTTGGAGAGCTTTTATTGTAGCGAAGCCCTGTCGGATCGAAGAGTAAATTGGAGCACCTTTTAGGAGCAACAAAGTACTGGCTGATTGAGAGGTTATCATCTAGAGGATATTCAACACATAAAGAATAAATGACAACCATTTCAACTTCAAAAATAATCCTAGATCCATAGCCTTGGAGCAATCGAGACAAATTTTCATCTTAACGACCACTATCTTGGATAGCAGCCCGTGGGCCTAGTCTAGGGTTCTTAGTATTATTTTCTTTTATTTATCTTGTTGCATATTTTACACCATTAGAATAGATCTGGTTTTTCATATTTACTTGCATTCATAGTATTAGTTTCTATTGTCATTGAGCATATTTCTATTATCATTGGGGTTTTTGCTAACAACCTCATCCGACGAGGCAATCCCGGATAACTAAGTGTTTGTTGTTGTTTTCATGCTTTTTGGACTATAAGTTTTCTAGATAGGTTATCAATATACAAAAGCAAAAGGATCCCTCTAGGATCTAGACTTGGAGAAGGAGGCATCTGTAAGCCCTCATACAATTCTATGTGTCACCAGGAAGCCTGTGAGAGTGCATCACCCCTTGTAAGGGGATATCATACATCTGCTACCCTATTTTGTAAAATATGTATCAAATTAAGGGAAACCCTTAGAGGGATCTATATGTAACCAAACTTGAGAAAAAACATTAAAGAGCATTATTCATTCATTTTTTTGCATTTTGGTTGCATCTATTTTCATATATTTCATTTAATGCATGATTAAGTATGAATAAATCAAATAATATTTAAAAATAGAGTAGTGGATGGTGCATCGCTTCCTCGGGGTTTTCTATAGATGGAAATCATGGTGGGACCCCCACCAAGTTTTTATTTTTTGCTAAATGACTAACTCAAGTTTTTTGTGTGTAGGTTTAGCCACTCTAGTCTATAGTAGCCCATAGTCTTAGCCACTCCTACTAACAGTGGCTAGAAATCAGTCACTCTGTTAAACAACAGCTGGAACTGGAATGTAGCAGAGGACATAATATCTATTCTCTAAGCTGGATTAGAGGTTGGTACAATTTTTTGATGTTTTATGACCTTCTGTCTACTTCTAGTTTCCTAAAACAGTGAATATTAAGACACATTTTAATTTGGAAACTAAAGAATGGAAAGGAAAGAACTTGCATCTTGTGCATATTAGGTTTTTTTTAGATTTCCACTAGGTGTTTCTAGGAACAAGGACTTATGCTTGTAAAGTTCACCCTAGATTCTAGTGTGCTAGAAATCGTGTGTTGGTTTGCTTGCTTTGAGGCCCTACTAGAGGTCATATTCGCACCAAATAGAGTGCATCCATGAAACTCATATTAGTTTATGCATCTTTCTAAAAATTGAAACATCATTTGTATTAGGCATATAGGAAAGATGCATTTCTACTATATGATGCATTTTAATTTATGCAAATTTAAAATGAACCCCACACACACACACATATTTTAAACATTGGGAAGTTGGATTTCATCACCAACCCTCAATTTAGTCTGGTGATGTTGGCATTCATCTCCTTCCACCGACTTGCCCCCTAGATTTTCCTAGAATAAAATAAGGAACTTCTTTATAGGGGTACTAGGTTACTTGTGTTCAAACTGTCTCCCACTATTGGAACAATCATCGGTTTAGTATGGAAGATCTAGGTGAACCCTCCATTAGGATTTAAGCGATGTACCCTAGTCTCTTTTTGAAAAAATCATGTTTGGCATGGATGTTCTTGATTCCCACTATGGATGAGTCTCCTCATTCTAAATCCAAAACAAGAGCAAGAAAACAAGAACAACAACAAATCAAAAGGTAGAAAACAATTTAGGGCACACATAAATTAATAATAAAGATAAACACTTGCTTGATATTGTTTGTTTATCCTGATTTGAAATACTCATGGTTAATTCACAAACACAATGGTTAAAACCAAAAACAAGCATCCTCGAACCAATACCGAGGTATAATATGAAGAAACACATACCCATAGGTGAAGTCGTAGTAACATTGAACCACCTACTCACAAGATCGTGGGATGCAATTCCATGAGCCTAAGAGGTGATAACTCAACCAATGGGGGTTCTCCTTGAGATACCCCAGTTAGGAAGACACATCATGGAAATAAATCACCTAAACACAATGAGGCTTCAAGGCCTCCTTCATCATGGAGACGCGAGGAGGCCTCAAGGTCCTCCTCTCGACACACAAAAACTTCTCAAAGATAAGAGGAGGCTTCAAGGGCTTCCTCCCCACATGGCCATAAGAGGGGCTCTATACCCCATTCTTCACATAGGGATGAAGAGTTTTCCCCACCTCTATCCTCATAAAGGAATGATGGGGCTACAAAGCCTTCATCACCAAAAAGACACATGAGAGTCACAACATCTCAAACTTCACATGGGAAACTTAGAATAGATCTACCCACTGAGGGGCATGAAACTAGAGTTACATCCAGTAATAGATACCAAATAGAAGATACCCTTCACACAAGAGGATGGGTTCCAATATATTATGATCTCATTGGAGTAAATCGCACCCCACAGGATTAGGCATGAAAAATAATATAGTTAGATGAGTTGGATCGGTTTCATTCAATGCCAACTCCCAGAACCGTAGCCACAAAAAATTATGCATATGGAAGTTCACAAAGTGTTACTTCTAAATGCACTACCTAACCTGGGGAAACTTCAAAGTGACCTTGTAGTAAACGTACCAAATCTGATCACAGAGGCACTTATCAACACATCGAACAAAATGCATTAGCTAGCAAGAGCAAAGAAACATCAAAAACCTCTTTGAGGAATCTGCAAGTTAGAACCACAAGAACATAATTAGAAAAACATGAGTCTTATTTAACAACACAATTTGATCACATACGATAGTTAGAAAATGCATTGTACAAAGAGTGAGAGCTAGTTGAAGCTCTCGAACATGACAAACAAAGAGAGAGGATTTTGTGCCAACATGAGTAGTGTTTAATAGAACAAGCTAAGCAACTAGCTCGTATCAACCTATAAGAAAATGGTAGTGATCACCAAAGAGATAAACGTGATGACTCACCATAATAAGGGTGCATTAGGTAAGAAGAAATACCACAATGAAAGCACCACTCAAATCATGAAAAAAATCAAACTAGTGGGGAAAGGGTAAACATTGTAAATCAGGATCAGACACATCTTGAATTCCCTCATAGGAGGGAAGAGAATATAATAATTCAAGTAGATAAAGGGTTACCTCCATTACCACCATGAGTTGGCCTACAAGAAAAGGAACTCCTTGCTTCAAAGGTATTCTAAGCACTCACTAAAAATATGAAGTCCTTTGAGAAGTAAGATATGGATGGGAACCAACCAACACTTAGTAAAATATACAACCAACCATTATATCCATAAGTTCCTAGCCTTGCATATCCTAAGCACTTTGAGATACCTAGGTTAGAAAAAATAAAGGGTGAAGAGGATGCACAAGAGCATGTTACAAATTTAATCAATGCATGTTTTCATCTTGAATACAATGATGCTCTTATGCAAAGAACTTTCATTATGAAATTTTTGAGTGCTACCACTCAATTTTTCAACCAACTACCCAAGCACAACATATCCAATTTTTAACAACTAGTAAACACTTTCCTAAAATGTTTCTCCTTTGGGGCTAAAAATAAGGTGAACCTTTTAGACCTAGCCAACTTAAAACATTATGATGATGAGCCAGTAATGGATTATGGGGATATATGGAGAAAAGTCATGGCAAAGTTATCATTCTCTATCCCCATAGAATAAATCATCTGCATGTTCACCAAGAGTTATTCTAAACACATATTTCTCTTGTTACAAATTCAACAATATCCTTCATTCGAGGAAGCCTTGGCATAGGCCAAACTTGTTTAGGACATAAAATTAGATGAGGGAACCATCAAGCTCTAAACTAAGGAGTGGAACAAAAATGGCAAGAATGACAAATATAAGTAGAAACAGGGCAACCCTTCTCCAGTTAATCAAGTCATATTAGATGAACCTATGGATAGGGACATGCAACAACCTTAGAATTATCAAGAACAACCTCCACCAGCCAATTACAACCAAAAGAACAATCAGGGGTGAAACAAAGAACACAAGCCACCTCACTATTTTACACCTCTATCAGAGTCAATGCAATCAATTTTTAACAAGTTGAGCAAGGCTGGGAAGATCAGATTTCCTAATGTACCTCTTTTAAATCCCAACCATCCTAAGCCAAAAGGATATAGGGAAGATCATTTTTTTCCTTATCATAGGATACCGGGGTATGACATTGAAGTTTATGTTGGTTTCAAGAACCAGGTGCAAAATATGATTGAGGCAGGAGAACTTAAATTTGACAATCCATTGGATCTCGATAATAGAGATATGGGCATATACAAAAACTTGCTACCAAACCATAAGGTCCCTAGAGGGAATAATGCCCAACTCAATCATATCCAAATTGATACACCTACCCATGGATGAATTGGGATTATAGAAATTTTCAACGTACGAACAAGGAGTAGACAATATGGTCAACCATAGCCTCCTACGACTCCCATTAATGTCCTAGCTACACCTAGGCAGAGACAGGGGTAAAACAACCTTCTAGGTACACCAACCTGACTTGTGATAACTTTTTGAAGTAGACTAGAACAAAACTTACAAATGACTTCGGCCAAGCTATCTATCTATGAGCTCATAAAATAGTCCCCAAACCACATGGAGACTTTGATAGAAATTTTGAGATCAATTGAGCTCCAACCACAGGACCCAAATGCATTCACTTTTTTTATTGGACAAGTATAGCAATTCCAAGAACATGTAATTTGGATTTATGATCATGAGATTAAGATAATACCTACTACCTTACATTTTAAGTGGGTCTTAATCGATCCAGGTTCATCAATCAACATCATCACAACAACAACAATAGGGCACCTTAAGATCCCCAAATCCAATATTGTTCCAGGAGCCTACATTCTAAGAGCTTTCAATGATGCTTTATGATCTATTGTGGGAAAGATAGTCCTACCCATTAAGGTGGGGCATAAGACCATCCCTGTAATGTGTCATGTATTGGAATGGGCCATGCAATACAACATCCTCCTAGGGCATCCTTGGATAAGAGATATGAAGTGTGTGCCTTCGATTTTACACCAATGTGTCAAGTATGTGCACGATGGTAAATTCTATGTGGTTTTGGCTAATGAAGAGCCATTCAAATATGTCCATTAGGTGGATCTTACAGGAGATTTTGTGATTCCTTCCACCCACCTGTATGTAAGACCTTCATATCCAACTATGCAACTAGATGATAGAGACAAAGGGGTATGAAGAGACCCATCCACATCGACACCCCCTCTTGTGCCCAAAAAAACTAACGCTTCTAAGAGATCATCAATGTCTACACCTAAATACAATCAGAAGCTAAAAGCACTCTTAATAAAGGAATAAAAGCCCAAGGAATTGCTAACTATAGCCATTGCAAAAATTCCAAGTCCCATGGAAAAAGAAGATATCTAGGATCAAGCCAAGAAAATACTAGAACCCGCTTCTCCAGTGTCATCTGTAGGGTCATCCACATCACATGCAACAATACACTTGGTAAGTACAGGGATAAGAGAGTACCTTGTGTAGAACATAACATTCACATCCATAATTGAGTCTGCACAAGACATGGGATGGTAAAAATACCTGAGACCACCAGTGGGATTAGTGGTTCTTCTTGAAATCCCTCCTAATCAAACCAATTTTATCTATGCTAGTCTAGACTATGACCAAGAGCCTTCAGATGTAGGAGAGGACATGGATGAACTATTCACTATTAATGTTTGTTACCTCTATAATCCTAATTTTGCTCTAAGCTACTTTTAATATTGCCATTGCAATGGCTATAGTTTTGGTATATATGATTAAGGGAATAGGTGGCCATATGAGCCGTAATACCAGCTCCCCACTAACATGTTTGGGTTAGGCTACCACATCAAAAGTCAATATGACTCTCTAGCAGCATCCTTGGATATATTAAGCTTGGAGTTAGGAGAAGACATCGATTTTATTCCTTATCACCCACCAAGTACAATACATCTAATCAACAGACAAGTGGCCCTAGTAAACATACCACCACCAGAAATTTACCATCCAAACTTCTCAATTGATGCCATCCCAATAGGTTGCATCTTGTGGGATGAAGAGTGAGAAGAAAATGGATATGTAGCAAGCGATGATGAAGCATAGGTAAGCTTAGCCTATCATGGACCTCATTATTTACAAAGCCTTGCTTGGTCTAGCCACAATGAGAGTGGATACATATAAAAAAAAGTGGCTATGAGTCAGAGGACTCAAAAAAAGGAGCCTACCTAGGGCCAAGGTAGTGCTCCTATAGCTTGGGGTAAGAAACTAATGCAAATAGCAACTTCATAAGTGACAAAGAATATGAATATGAGATAGAGATGGCCTACTTGGGGCCAAGACATGTGCCCCTTGTCTTAGGACCATATACCAATGCTAATGGTTTTTGGATAAGTGATGATGACTATGAAGATGAAATTGATATAGCTTATCTTGGGCCTCACCACTTGCAAAAAGTCAACATGTTGGTAGAAAGAGAAGAGGCTCTTCATGCCATAGACCTTAGCTTGCAATTTTTGGGAAGACCTATCGACTTAGATGCCATTTACCATGCAATAAATCCCCCTCCACCTATGTTTAGAGAGCTCTTAGAACCCAATGATCCTATTATCTAGACTACTCATGGCCAGATCCGAAGATTCATTTTCCTCTAGAACCTCATCATGAGTATGGAAGGAAAACCTTTGAGACAATATTTCACCCATGTGGTCCTAGAGATTTCATTCCATCCATAAAAACAATCTCTATGGATTTTACCACTCCACTTCATAACCCAACAGATCCTACTAAACCATTGTATCTTGATATAGATGTTATTGATTGGGATCATGCTAATTCACCTGTAGATCCTAAGGATATTTTACCTAACAAAGAGATGTTAAAACAATTTCATTTTGCACCAGGCTATGCATATGATGTATTCCATGTTGGTTTGTATCTTGTGTCAGTAGGACTTGTAAATATTGTTGATGATGTTTTTTTAATACCCATACCTCACCAACTAGAGGATGGGTCACATATGGCTGTAGAAGCAAATTTTGAGGTGGACATCAATGATGATCCTACTCAACCAAATAAATTTAAGTTTAGATAAAGTCTATCTCTAGAGGAACAAGCCATCATAATCCCTCTCCTTAAGGAGAGGCTAAACATTTTTTCTTGGACCTACAATGACATGCTAGGGCTTGATCCAAAGTTGGTGGTTAAAAACCTTTCATTGGATCCCATGAAGAAGCCAGTAAAGCAAAATCTGAGGAAAATACATCCAACCATCACTTTTATGGTGAAGAACGAGTTGCAAAAACTATTGGATGTGTTTTTTATCGTTCCTATTGACTATCCTGAATGGGTCTCGAATATGGTGCCCATGGGAAAACCTAATGGAAGAGTCCATAATGGCATAGACTTCCGAGACTTAAATAGGGAAACTCCAAAGGATTCGTTCTCATTTCCAAACATAGACACTCTTTTGGAAGCCACTATAGGCCATGAGATGCTCTCCCTAATGGATGGGTTTTATGGATACAATCAAATTTAGATCAAACTCGAATATGAGCATAAGATAACTTTCATTACTCCGTGGGGGATATTCTATTACAAGGTGATGCCATTTGGCCTAAAGAATTTGATTACCACATATCAGTGGGTCATGACATACATATTTCATGAATATATGCATAAAATATTAGAGGAATACATTGATGACTTACTGGTCCAGTATTTATTGTGGCAAGAACACACTTTTTTCCTTAGAATAGTCTTCGATCACCTCATTGAGCACAATGTTAGATTGAATCCAAAGAAGTGCATGTTTGGTGTAACTTCTGGTAAGATCTTGGGGTTCATTGTCTCTAAGAAAGGCATTGAAGTCAATCCTACAAAGGTAAAGGCTACATTGCAAATGGGCACCCCTACCAATATTAGGGAGTTAAGAAGTCTACAAGGTAAGGTAGCATTCATTAAACAATTCATTGCTCAACTATCAGATAAATGTTAGCCCATGAATTGGATACTATGCAAAGGAGTCCCTTTGCATTGGGATGAAGAGTGCCAACAAGCCTTTGTAGAGATCAAAACTTACCTAGCAACATCGCCAGTATTGGATCCACCAAGGCCAGACGTACCATTTTTACTATACATATCAGCTATTGATTTCACTTTGGACACCATGTTGACCCAAAAGAATGCACAAGACAAAGACCAAGTCATATATTACATTAGTCACACCTTGGTGAGTTATGAGATAGGGTATGCATATGTAGAAAAGTTGTGTTTGGCAGTGGTCATTGCGACCAAAAATCTGCATCACTACATGTTGATTCATATGACCTATGTTATATCCAAACAAAATCCTTTGCAGTACATGATGAACAAGACCTATCACAATACATGTACTGCAAAGTGGATCATGCTATTGATAGAATTTTATCTAGTGTGCATAAGCCAAAAGTCCATCAAGGACCAAGTCATAGTGAATCAATTAGTAGAGGGACCTCTTTAGGATAGCAAGCCTCTCACCATAGAATTTCTTGATGATGCAGTCTTTGCATTATCAGATCTACCAAAACCAAAAGAACCTAATAAAGAAATATAAATAATAGTATTTGTAGTCCTTAGAAGATATGCCTAGATGAATAGGTAGATCAAGGATCTGAATGCAAAAATAGCATGGTTGACTGGTGTGTTTGATCGCATGGGAGAGATACATCCTAGGGCATGTGCAGGTCAAGGATATGATGATGAAAATATACCTGAGAAATGTGGATCTGAGGTCCATGCAGAAGTAGAACTAGAGGGCCCAGACGAAGAAGGGCAAAATTTTAAAAATCGATTAATACGAGCTCTAGAGGGTCTTAAGGGGAATCAATATGAGATCAAGATCAAGGTTCCTGAGTATGCTGGTGGGTTGAAACTAGAGGATTTGATCAATTTGATCAATAGCCTAGAAAAATATTTTGAATGGATTAACCTCGTTGAAGAGAAGAAGGTTAAGCTTGCATGCAAAAATTTTAAGGGACATACATTGATTTGGTGGGATCATTTACAAACTACACAACAGAGGAATGGAAAGGAAAAGATCAGGGATTGGATAAAGATGAAGAAGAAGTTACAGGAAAAATTTATACCTATAGACTACTCCCAAACCCTATTTTGTAGATTTCAGAATCTCCAAAAGAAGGATCAAAGCATTGAGGACTATACTAATGAATTATACAAGCTATCCATTTGAGTGGAGCATAATGAGATAGAGGACCAAAAGGCTTCCAAGTATGTAAATGGTCTAAGTTTTGCTATCCAAGATGAGATGAGCATGCACCACACTCTTATAGTGGAGGATGCATATCAAATGGCCCTCAAGGTAGAGGAGAAATTGAAAAGGGTTAATAGAAGAGGCAAGAAGGAATTCACACCCTCTTCAGGTCAAGGTCAAAGTGGATCTAATTTTCTCAAGGGAGAATCCTCAATACCTATTAAACAAGAAGAAGATGGGTATAATTTGAGAGAAAGAGGATACCAATGAGGTAGAGGTTATGGTGGTGGATGAAATGGGAATGATCCAAGAAGGTTGTATACCTATTATGGATGTGGTGAGGAGAGGCACAAAGAATTTGAGTGTCCCAAACATGATGTCCAAGAAAGGGGTCAAGGAGGACAAGGAAGGGTCAATCTAGTTGAGATGAAAGAGTAGGATGAGGATGAAGTTGTTGCTAACATTGGGGAAGCACTTATGATAAGGACACTAATTTTTCCTAGGAAAGAGAAGATGCGGAGTAAAGCGAAGGGGCAGAACATAGATGGTGATGATTCTAGGCTACGAACGAACATCTTTCAAACAAGGTGTACTTTAGGAGGGAATGTATGTAACATTGTCATTGATGGTGGTAGCTATGAGAATATGGTGTCAAATGTCATGGTTGATAAAATGAACCTAGAATGCAAAAATCATCCTTATCCATATCACATCTCATGGGTTAAGAAGGGGAATGAGGTAATAGTAGATCAGAGGTGTTTAATTAAATTTTCAATTGGGAGTACTTACAAGGATGAAGTGTGGTGTGATGTGATCCCGATGGATGCATGTCACATTCTATTTGGAAGACCTTGGAAGTACACCAGAGATACTAACCATAATGGGAGAAATAATACTTACACATTTTGGAAGGATGGTGTAAAGGTAGTTCTTGTACCTCTAAAGGAGGATGGGCCAAGTGAGATTTTGTTGATGATGAAGGAGTTCCTTGTAGAGATAAAAGATGCTAGCTTTTGTTATGCCTTAATAGCTAGGAAGTTAGAAATAGAGGAAGTGGTTATGCCTACAAAAATAGCTAAGTTGCTAAGTGAATATAAATATGTCACACCAGAGGAGTTACTAGATGGGCTACCACCAAAGAGGAATATCCAATATCACATGGATTTGATTTCAAGATTAGTGCTCCCAAATCAGGTGGTCTATCGGTTGAACCCAACACAGAATGCAGAGTTGAGTAGAAAAGTGACAGAGTTGATAAAGAAGGGATTATTTGGGGAGAGTATGAGTCGACTACAACATTGCTGACACCAAAGAAATATGGTTACTGGCGGATGTGTGTGGATAGTAGAGCCATAAACAAGATCACAATAAAATATCGATATCCTATGCCAAGAGTGGATGACATGATGGATGGATTGGCTGGAGCTAAATACTTTAGTAAAATTGATCTACAAAGTGGCTACTACCAGATCATAATTAGAGAAGGGGATGAATGGAAGACAACTTTTAAGACAAAATATGGGTTGTACGAGTAGATGGTGATGCCATTTGGGTTGTCAAATACACCCAGTACATTTATGTGGTTGATGAATAGAGTACTATAGGAATATAATGGTAATTTTGTGCTTGTGTATATTGATGATATTTGTTGCACTTGAAATTAGTGTTAGACATGCTCAGGAAGGAGAAATTATATGTCAACCTAAAGAAATGTAGATTTCTTTAGGATAGTTTAGTGTTTTTAGGATTTGTGATCTCAAGAGATGGAATGAGGATGGATGACAAGAAAGTGAAGGTAATTTTAGAATGACCTCTTCCACAAACTATAATAGAAGTAAGGAGATTTCATGGCCTAGCTACCTTTTATAGAAAGTTCATCAGGAACTTTAGTAGTATAGCTGCCCCTATAATTGAGTGCACGTAGTAAAAAGAGTTTGTATGGACTATGGCAACAACAAAGAGTTTTGAACTCTTGAAGAAGAAGGTGTCGGAAGACCCTATTCTAGTGTTACCATATTTCAATAAGGTGTTTGAGGTTGATTGTGATGCCTCATTTGTTGGAATTGGTGGTGTTTTAAGTCAAGAGGGCCGACCTGTAGCATTTTTCAATGAGAATCTAAATGATGCAAGAAAGAATTATTCTACATATGATGTAGAATTTTATGCAATTGTGCAAGCATTGCAACATTGGAGGAACTACTTACTCTCAAAGGAGTTTGTGTTGTTTACTGATCATGAAGCATTAAGGTATGTCAACTCTTAGAAAAAGTTAAATAGTAGGCATGCCAAATGGGTTTCATTTTTGCAACAGTATACATTTGTCCTAAAGCACAAGTTAGGCAAACAAAATAAGGTTGTGGATGCATTTATTAGGAGAGTCATGTTGTTGACCACTATGGCGAATGAAGTGGTAAGATTTGAGGGGATTAAATATCTATATGAATCTGATGTAGATTTTGGGAATATTGTACAATAGTATAAAAGTGTAGTAGAGGGTGAGTCCCATACCATTTTTGAAGAGTATTTTTTACATAATGGCTACTTGTTTAAGGGTAATCGATTATGCATTCCCAATGGCTCTATGAGAGAGAAAATCTTGAGGGAATTACATAGTGGGGGTTTGGTTGGTCATTTTGGAGTAGCCAAAACTACCACTCTTGTAGAGGAGAAGTACTATTGGCCACAAATGAAGAGAGAAATAATCAGGTTTATCTCTAGATGTAGAGTATGTCAAATGGCTAAGGGCCATGCGCAAAATATAGGGTTGTATATACCACTGCTAGTTCCTATAGGACCATGGACTGATATGAGTATGGATTTCATGTTGAGGTTGCCCAAGACACATAGGGGTAAGGGTTTAGTTTTTTTTGTGGTAGAAATATTTTCAAAAATGGTGCATTTCATTGCTTTCTAGAAAACTAATGATCCAACTAGGACTACAGTCTTATTCTTTGATGAGATTGTGTGGTTGCATGGTGTTCCAAAGACTATTACTTTTTATCGGGATACTAAGTTCTTGAGTCACTTTTGAAGGATGTTGTGGAAGAATTTGAACACTAGGCTACAATTTAGTAGTGCTTACCACCCACATACCGATGGGCAAATAGAGGTAGTGAATAGAAGCTTGGGAATCCTCTTACGGTGCATAGTTGGAGAAAAATCAAAACAATGGTATTTAGCCTTGTCACAATCTAAATTTGCATACAACAATTTAGTGAACAAGTCGACAGATAAATCTCCTTTTCAAATTATTTATGGTCAAAATCCTAGAGGTGTATTATATTTGGTTGAGTTACCAATTAGGGAATAAGTTAGTGATGATGCAGAAGCATTTGTTGAACATATCCAAAAAGTGCAAGAGTCAGTGAGGGAAAAATTGCAAAGTAGTGGGAAGGATTACCATATCTAGATAACACTTGGGTTTCATATTCAGAGCTACAAAAAATTAATAACCAGAAGCTACATGATTTTAATTCAGCTAAACTCGCAGGAGTTGAGTTCTTTTCACTAGAGGACATTGATGCACCTTGTCGGAGCCATAACTTATGAATTTTATGCCCATTTGCCTTGAAATTTAGGTGGTTCTACATGCATTTTCTACATGAGGCTAATATTTTATTCACCTCACCCTCCAAAAATCATGTTTTTAGGACCTAACTCCAACATCTAGTGTCCCAAAATTAGCTTTTAGAATAGGTTCCTAGTTTTTTTGGGTTTTTTTGCATGTTAGAATTTTATTATCTTTTGTTATACCTTAAGTTGAGGCCTAATATTTTAAATTAAGGTTTTTTATTGTAAGAGGGATGTGTGCACCAAATTTGGGTCTATCTTCTCATTTTTATTTTTAGCAGTTTTTAGAAAAAAAAATCTATTTTTAGCAGTCTTTAGAAAAAAGACATTTTAGGGTTTCTTTGGTTTTCGGTTGCTATATGATGGATTGTAATCTTTTGGAGAAGGGGGTGAATTCAGGAATGAGAAGAATATTGATTTGCAGATTTCTTCCATTATATTGCATTTGTGTTATGTGATTGGAGTCCATTTGTTGGTCTCTTATAGCTGAGTTTACACCAACATGGTATTTTTCTTTGATGGTTTGAAGTGCAAGTAAGGGGGAAGAGTAGGAATTGTATTTATCACATCGTAGGGCACTCCATTGCTCTTATCATTCAAAATAGACTTTCCTTGCATAAAAAATAACACCGAGTATGAGGCCCTGATCTTAGGACTTCAAACAGACATTACAATGGACATTAAAATATTGAATATCTCTAGTGACTCCTTGCTCATAGTTAATCAAGTCAAGGGTTTGTTCCAATGCCGATTCCCAATCTTGAAATCATACAATGAACTTTTTGACACCTACCTAGCTCAGTTGGAATGGTATGACATCGAGGCAATCCCTCGTACATCAAATAGATTTATGGAAACCATGGCATCCTTGGGATATTTAATCCCTCAGAATCCATTTACATATTTCACAACCATTTATGTTAAAGTGCTCTCACACTCAGCGATACAGCATGAGGCTTTTGATGATCGAGAATTAGTCAACATGACCAATATCGAACCAAATCAGGATTGGTCCTTCAAAGCTAGAGATTTTTTGCAAATGGCACCTTGGGGGTATTTGATCTATCAAGGTCCTATGAAGTGTGGTACAACCATTCACCATAGGGTTGTTTCTCAATCTGTATTCACAAGTTCTGGATCACAGGAGGAACAGGCCATTTTATCTATAGAAGTTGTGGCTTATCAGGATTGGCTATCCCAGCTACGGGACTTCCTAAAGCTTGGAATGGTACCACAAGATCTATCACATGCTAAAATATGAATATTTAAGCAAAAGGCAACAAAGTACATCTTATTGGGAGAGATCCTTTATAGATGAGGTTATGATGGAATGCTCCTCCATTGTCTTGAGCTGCAGGAAGCATCCTGGGTAATTTCATAGGATCATGACGGTATATGTGGTGGTCATTTTAGTGGTATGGCTATCATTAAGTGCATCTTGAGAATGGGATACTATTGGCCCACTGTGGAAAAATAATTTTGTGAGTATGTCAAGAAATGCATTAAATTCCAACATCACACAAACCTAACTCACTTGCCATCCCAAGCCCTACAACCCATCCAGGCAGCATGGCCCTTCTCATAGTGGGGACTAGACTTAGTTGGGAAGATATCACCCCCATTCTCAAGCCGACACACATTCATCATTATGACCACTGAGTACTTCATCAAATGGTTCAAAGAGATCCCCTTGACATTAAAAATTAGACCAAGGATTACAGAGTTTATACTCCACAATATCATAAGTTGTTTTGGGGTCCCTTCAAAAATAATATTAGATAATGGGCCATATTTCAAGAACAAAAATATGTGTGCTTTGATGAATAAATATCATATTTAGCATAGTTTTTCAACATCCTATTACCCACAAGAAAATGGGCAAGCAAAAGCCTCAAACAAAACAATAATCTCCATATTGAGGAAGACAATGAAAGATAATCATAAGGAATGACATCTATAATTGCCTCTTGCATAATGGGTATACAAGACTAGTGTGTGGATGCCTACTGGGGCAACACCATTTTCACTTGTATATGGCACTGAGGCCACCATGCCCTTAGAGTTGTAAATTCCAACCTTGTGCATAGCATTGATGGAATTCATAGATGATGACATCGTGCGGTAAGAATGCCTTGATAAATTAACACTTCTTGATGAACACTGAGTTAATGTCTTGGAGCAATCTCCATGTTTATCAGGATCACCTTGCATGAGCTTAGAATAGTAAATTCTACTTAAGAGAATTTAAAGTTGGGATTCTTGTGCTCAAAGAAAACCAACAAAACTCAAATTTGTCATCGCACCTATGAGACAAATTTGCAGCAAATTGGATAGGCCCATACATAATCTCGAAAAGGGTTGGGTCCAAAGCATATATCCTCACATCATTGGATGGTATTGAAGATCTTGAGCCTCTCAATATCATTCACTTAAAGGTATTTTATACATAAAACACCAAAAACATTCAAATATGCCAAAAAATACAAAAAAATACAAAGCATCAAAAATACAAACAAATCATTAAAACATGAAAACTCAAAGATAATAAAAAATGCTCCAAGGGTATCCTCACACTGCTTGGTCACCTTAATCAAAATTCTCCAAGGGTATCCAAACCGCTTGGTCAAATTCCATCAAAATTATCCAAGGGTATCCAAGCTGCTTGGTCAAATTCCATCAAAATGCTCCAAGGGTATCCAATTTGCTTGGTAAAATTCCATCAAAATGCTCCAAGGGTATCTTCACACTATTTGGTCACCTTAATCAAAAATTCTCCAAGGGTATATTCACGCCACTTGGTCACCTTAACCAAAATTGCTCCAAGGGTATCTTCTCGCCGCTTGGTCAAACCCAAAAAGCCCCAAAGGCACAATAAGCCCTTTGGTCAAAATAAAATCAAAGATACAAAAACATTCAAATAAGAAAAAATACAAAAACAATGCAAATATCAAAAATACAAAAACATCTGCATCTTACATTTGCATCCACATAGTTGCATCACATTAAATATTCATATCCATCACATTTGCATATGCTATGATCAAACTCTTGCAAATGATGCCACAATTTGTATCACAACCATAAACATTCAATTCCATCATCATCTATTCATCCATGTGTGTAACTATGTTTTTCAACACAACCATTTCCTGTTGCTATACATAATAGGCTAAGGTTTTAGGATCATTCAACCATATCTAGTGGTCTTATCAGCTTTTGTGGAAAGCCATGTTTATTAGTAGAGGGTAAGGTCTAGTCGTAATAATGCCTTGGATATTCAGGATCCCATAACTAATTGATATATTAAAATTCTAGTTGGTACAAGGGAAAGGTGAAAGCTACAAAAGTGGTCTATGCTACCTTAAGAAAAAAGGGTCTTCCTTGCTTATCCCCTTGTGCGACTCGTTCAAAGGTGTTGAGAATTGGAAAAAGGACAAGTTTTGGCCTACCCATTTAAATCCCTTGCTTTTATAAAAATAAGCAAAATTCCGAAATCAAGCAAAAGTAAAAATCAAAACAAACAAGTTATTATCATCATTACATAAATCCCTTGCTCGAGAAAAAAATCAAAACAATCAATCAAAAATAAATAGTGATTTTCATCACTAAGCATGAGCAAGTATCCCAAATAAAATGAAGAAAAGAGGGGAATGGAGCTTGAATCCCTAGAATTCTTAGCATTGTATAAACCAGAAGGTGATCCCCATTTTAGGTTGGTGTATAGCCAGCTTGGCAATGGTGGTATCCTTACGTATGATGATATGTCTATCACAATAGCATCTTGCATTTGTGTAGACCAATGTTTGCATGTCAATGAGCTAGCTTTGGGTAACCCAATACTGCCTAGTGGTATAGTCCAACTAATTCCAACATAGGATCATATAAACACTTGAGGATCCTCGATATTAGCAATGGGTTGAAATAATCCCGCTTGACATTAGAGGAAATGCTTGAGTTCTATCTAAATATATTCATTTACACACACAAATATAATGAATATCTAGGTCCATAATGAAATCCTTGCTTTTCAAAAATCTTGTATGGTCAGTATGTAGTTGTTGATAGGGTAAGAAGAGTGTTTGAGTCTCAGGAAAAACCTCAAAACTTCCTACATAGAAATAAATCATATCATCAATCACATCATCAATTTTCTTTATGAGATTTTGTGAATTAAGGGGAATTAACAAAGTAGGCTAGATACCAAATGTCAGAAATGATATTTACATGACCACTGGATATTTTGAATCTTTTAAATTATAGAAGCTTATCAAGAAAGTACATACATTCCATGCCATTACATTTCACATATGGATGCTAAATAATTAATTCTTGTGATAAGAGTGATTATTTACATTCATGACTAATATACATTTTGTGGTGTCGCCCATTATATTTTTAAACTCATGTCATATGCATTCCTTATGTTTTAAGTGACTAAAGCATATAGGTTCATTCACATTAAATCAAACACCATATAGATAATGCATTACACATTGCATTTACCATAACATAACATAGGTCGAATGCATACAACTAAAGCAAAAATTAAACATGCATTTAACAATAACATTACATCCATAAATACATAGTTTATAACTAATCCATTTACATCTAATATCACATCATTGCATCTACATGCATTACACCATAAAAAAAATAATAAATTCATGTGTGCAATATCCATATGCACCACATCACATAGCCATAATAAAAGCATGTAAAATCATATAAGCATCCATATATGCACACAATCATGAATCTATCGTTAAGCAACTCATGATACAACATATCATGTCACAATAATTAGATCATATAAACATCTACATAAGAATCCATCTAAACATCCACATCATAATAAATATCATCTATAATCTAACATATACATCAACTCATCATAATGCCATCATCACATCGCATAAAAAAAAAAAAAAGAGCAATAAAGGATACACATAATGAATCATAATGCAAAGATCTCATATAAATGTGTGTGTCAAATACATAGATGTACAAAATTCCCATAGGCTAAAGTCATGTAGGTCATATGACATCAAAAATAAAAGACCAAAGTACATCATGAAGCTCAAAGTAGGCCTGCGCCCCCTGTGTCACTGTCCCCTATGGCTAGATCTTGAGTAGAATGATGTGAGCCTGCTGGTATCTTTGTATGAGTTCAGGTCCTCTGGCTAGGATATATAGAATATTGCCCTGAGGTAGAGCGTCGACTAACCTATGATCCACTTGCACCTATCCTATCCCTAGGAGTGGATCCTAGCCTCCTGATATACATATGGAGAGCAAAAATGTAGGTTGCATCATCAAAAATCTTTGCATCACACTCATCCAACAAGCCCTGCAGATGCCTAGTATTTGTCCCTAGATCTATCCCCATATTTGTCTCTATAGGACCCTATGGAGTACAAGGAATAAAAACAAGCTTCATCCCAATGGCACCACACCCTATAGTAGATTGCAATACCTCTATCTATATCATGAGATATGCTATAGTGCCATATCATTGTGCTATAGTAGCATCTCACTGTTGTACCTAGATCTTGGCTGATTAGAGCTCAGCCTCAACCTCATGCAGCTGCACCCTAAGAGGAGAATCTCTCTCCTTGAGATCCAACTACTCCTCCTCTATAGAAGCCTCTTACTCCTCTACTATTGCTTGCTCTATTGGATGGCCCCATCCCTTAGTCATAGATCAAACTCTCCACCCTACTGGATCCATACCTCCATCATCGCCATTGTCCTTGAATCTAAGGCTACCATCACCATGCCACAATAGATCCCCCACCACTATGTGAAGGCCTCTATGACTCTCCCATTGACACCCGCATCAACTGCTAGGGCATCCTCCTCATAAGTAATCTTTTTAATGTGTGGTGGAGGAAGGTCTCTCTCTGCTATGTTGCACATATACAGAACTGGGGAAAGTGGTACATCCTACTGCAATCCATACTGACAAAGGATGTGAGAGTAGAAGTACTCTCTAATGCCACCCTTGCGGATAATAATCAACCGCTTGCACCACATCCTAACTATAAATCTGGCTGGATCATCCTAGGTTGAGTAATCATGATATGGGCACCATATGATATATTTGGCCTATAGCCCAATGAAAGAAGTAATGTAATGGGGGAGTTCCCTCACATGAGGGTGAATCTTGCACTAATCGTGCTCTCCAACCCTTCTGGTGGTATAGCACTACATCGAGTCATCAATATTTGTGATCTCTATGGGAAGCCCTCTAGGATGATCTACACGAATGTGCTCCCATTCCCATATATTCAAAAGCAAGATGCAAGCAATTCTAGCAGGAACCTACTGGCGGATGTGATACAATTCATCATAGCACTGTGCTAGAAAAGCACTCCCCCATGCGTAGATGATAGGGTCATCACTATAAAACAAATATTGAACCATCGCAAGGATGTTCTAAGGGAACCTCAACCCTGAGAAGTCTGGGAGAAGCAAGTTGCTAACAACCATCAACAACACCACATGCCTCTCATAAAAGACCCTCACCTTATACCATTATAGAATAGATACACTGCAAAATTTGGTGTCCTTAAAGACAGCTATAGCATACCTCCTGAAAACCTGAGAAAAAACTATTATGTGGTCATTAGTGGCCAAAGAAATGATGGCCACTTCGTCAAAAGAAATCCATAAAATTTCGTATACATCCTTCGGTGTGATAGTCATCTCACGTGTAGAAAGGTGGAAGGTATTAGTCTTAGGATCCCATCGGTGAGCCAATACCATGAGGTAGGCCTGATCTGACATAATATTGGGTAGCTTAGTCGCATATTGTAATCCATAGGGATTAAACCATGCCCAGTCTACATCATCTATACATGGTAGGATTTCATTTAAGAGCTTTGATTCCAAAGCCCGAGTAGAAAGAATATAAGGATAAAAATCAAGGTATAACTACAGTGCATCTAAGGCATAAATCACACTAAAACATGAAAAGAGATGCAAATAATGATATACTATCCTAAGTCTAAGTGAAAGAGGAATAAAAGCACCTAATCATGCAACAAATTTCAGAAAAACAACTCAAAAATGCAAAAAAATAAAAAAAATTCATAAGGTTTCCTGGTTAGTTTTGTCTACAATGACTAGAATTCGGCCGCTAAGGCTAGCAGTGGCCAAACCCCAATGGTCAGAATTTTAACTATTGAGATTTGAATTGGCAACTACCATCAATAATGGCCAAGCCACGGGCCAAAGTTGCTGCACTATGTGGTAGCGATCGATGAGCGACGCAACAACCGCGTATGCCCTAGGCAAAAAAAATAAAAAATAATTGCAAAAATAACAAAAAGGGGGAAAACCCACCTAAAAAAATTCTAAACTAAGACTACCTATAGGTTTGGTTCATTGTCAGCAAGTTTAATGAGGTTTGTTCACTGATTACTTAGTGTGGTTCATTTTTACTAAAAAATGAGTAAGGTTAGGGTTTTGAAGAGTACCCAAGAAGCTCTAGCTCCTCCACTCATAGATGCCTTGCATTTCATAGCCATGGTACTCATCGATAATATCTCTAAAGTCACAAGAAGTCACATTCACTCTAGAGCTCAGAAAAGCAAATTGCCACCTAGGAAAAGTGAAAAGTCAAAACCCTAGGCCACTTTTATATTTCCCAAGTTATGCCTCGACCATTGCGATCGTCAGCAGCCCAAAATTCTTGGCCACTGAGGTTGAGAGCAGCCAAAAACAAGTATTTGGGGGTCGCTAGATCTGATAGCAATCGAAAGCATAGGAAAAAATAGAAAAACTCCTTCTAGGAGGAACAAAAAAAAAATCAAATAAGCACATTGATGGTTCATAATCATCATGATGATCAAAATAACAAAAAAAAATCACATAAAAATAAAATTTCAAGTAAGCCTTGTATCTAGCTACTTACTCTATCAACTCGACAATTGTAGAAATTTGCACTCCATGCAATCCAATGAGATGAGTGAGTTACCATAGGACTACTTGGGGTAAATCATTCATTTTGGAATTGTGATGTGCCCCCTCAATCCCAAAGAAGACCAATATGGTCAAACTAATCCACGAGTGTGATAGAATCATCTTAATTCCTTTATGGCATTACAAACACTGAGCCAAGTTATTCAACACAAGCCTAAATAGAATCAGTCATCCTAACTCCCTAAGAAGGCTATTTATGGATGGACCGCTCCCTTGGATAGGGATGAATAATTATCAAAAATAGTGAAGTCACACTTGGATGGGGGTTTTTCCATTAAAATAAAAAACACTAGAAAGAAGCCAAGCTAGTCATATTGGTCAAGTGACTTTTTGCTTCATTCATTTCCCTCCCCTCATAAATTCTTTGTGTGAGGGGGTATTTCATGTCTTCAAATAATCATAATCAAAGTCAACTAAATATCACTCACGTAACAATTGCATTCATCCTATGAATCATTGCAAGAAACTATCATAGAACTTCCCCTATTTTATGGGTTCATAAGAAAAATATAACATGCCAGTTTGTAGCTCTCCTATGGTTAGTTCTGTTATAGTGACATAAGCTACCCTATTGCATTTGAGGAATGAGTGCAAGTAAACATGTGCAATCTTCTTGCAGAATTAAGCCTTCAATCAGGTTGGAGCAATGATTCATGGATGCATGCCATCTCGCATGGTTGGGCCATTCAATGTTGATCATACCAATGATCATCATACACCCTACATACATAGCAGTCTACATTTTTTCTTCACACTGTATTTTTACCACACAATGCATCACAAAAAGGGGTATCTATAAACACCTAAAACATGTCATGTTTAGGAGAACTACTCATGTGGGCACATTCACAGACCATGTGACTAAACCTTGGGACCTTCCAAGTGCTAAATTTGGATTTCACCACTCATCTAGGGTAGCATTAGCCCATCCAAGCTTGGCCACTATGAACCAGAGTGGCCAACCCTAGCCACTATAAATGATAGTGGCTAAGTCCGAAATAGCAAATTGTCGTTAAACTAGCCTAATATCAGGTGGAAGTGGAAGTTTGTATGCAATAATGCTGAGCGGGGATAAATTTGCATTCCTCCTCATAGCCAGTCTACATGAGAGACTCAAGTCCGGATTTAGACATCAGTTTAACTGGCTTTCAAACATAGAAAAAGATAAAACTTCTCATGCCAACATCTAGTGTGCATGCATAATTCAATCCTAGGGTTTGAACATTGACCTAGGGCTTCAAAAACATTATAAGGTGCAAATGTAAGGGTACAAAGGATCAATTCAAAGACTTTTTAGAGAGCTTTTTGAGACTTTGAGAGCTTTTCTTGTAGCGAAGCCCTATCGAATCGGAGAGCAAATTGGAGTGCCTTTTAGGAGCAACGAAGTGTTGGCTAATTGAGAGGTTATCATCTATAGGATATTAAACACATCGAGCATAAATGACAACCATTTCAAATTCAACAATAATCCTAGATCCATAGCCTTGGAGCAATTGAGACAAATTTTCATCTTAGTGGCCTCTGCCTTGGACAACGGCCCGTGGGCCTAGTATAGGGTTCTTAGCATTAGTTTCTTTTATTTAGCTTGTTACATGTTTTTATACCATTAGCATAGATATGGTTTATTACATTTACTTGCATTCATAGTATTAGTTTCTATTGTCATTGAGCATATTTCTATTATCATTGGGGTTTTTTCTAACAACCTCATCCAGGGAGGCAATCCCGGATAACTAAGTGTTTGTTGTTGTTTTCATGATTTTTGAACTACAAGTTCTCTAGACATGTTATCTACATACGAAAGCAAAAGTATCCCTCTAGGATCTAGACCTGGATAAGGAGGCATATGTAATCTGTCATACAATTCTGTGTTCATCACCGGGAAGCCTGCAAGAGTGCATCACCCCTTGCAAGGGGATATCATACATTTGCTGCCCTATTTTGTAAAATTTATATAAAATTAAGGGAATCCCTTAGAGGGATCTATATGTAACCAAACTTGATAAAAAACAATAAAGAGCATTATTCATTCATTTATTTGTAATTTGGTTGCATCTATTTTCACATATTTCATTTAATGCATGACTAAGTATGAATAAATCAAATAATATTCGTTAATAGAGTAGTGGATGGTGCACCGCTTCCCTGAGGTCGCTACAGTAACACCTTCCCTATTTATTTTATGCCTCCAAATGTATTGATTTTCTTGTAGATATTTTGACATATTTTTTTGAGATCGATATGCACTCGCCTATCTACATAAATGCGGTTCGTGAATGATCTAAAATAAGCAATGATTTTGTAGGTACATACATCCAAGATGAGCCCTTGAATGGCTCCTTCTAGCTTGGGAGGAAGAGTGCTGACACCCAAAATTTTATGGCTATTATTTCCCTTTAGAATGCATGCCCTAATGTGGTACTTCCAAATCTACTCTTATGCTATCAAAAACTAGATTAGAGTAGTGCAAGATAATGTGTTATAATTTTGTAAAATAAGGCTTTTTAATATACCTTCTTTTTTGCTCTATTTCCAGATTTTAAATTTTGATTTTGTGGAAGATTTCTTGCAATACAACGGTTTGAGGTTGTATTTAAATATCATACACACATTTCCCTTTTTTCTTGGATACTTTTGATAACAAGTCCAAGTTTCAATAGTAGATAAAAGCTTTTTAATTGATACAAATTTTCTGCATTCAACTTGCAATTATTTTGATTTTGAGACTCACCAAATCTCACTTTCATAAGATTCTATTTATAAATTTTGTTAGTTAATTTCTTCTCTAAATTATGGAGGATTCTAACCCTTTTTAGTGGCTTCTATTGGCCACTTCAAGTTGCAGATTTGTGTGCTTCAATAGTGTCTTTAAAAACTTGATATAAATTAGACTTTGTGCCTTTCAAGAAATACAAAAAAAAATTCTTTTTGAGAGTGGTGTAATAGTACAAGTTATTTACTTTTAATGCACTAATATTACACCTTATCACTCCAAAAAACTCTCAAATTCATGCACTAATAATCTACTGCAACTAATCAAGAATAACCTAAAATGAATCATTAGTAGTTATTCTACAATTTCACTACAATCAATATTTGTAGTACTTAGTATTATTTTAAAAAAATAGATAATAGGTAGTTGATAGAAATATAAAATCTAATAAAATCCTAAAAAATGTCCAATTGAATCCTTAAAAATAATCTATTTTCTTTTGCACTTCAAAATATTGGAATCTAATTTTCTTTTTGCAACTTTAATCCAAATTCAGGTGCTCTAATAAATCTGATAAATAATTCAATTAATGAATTTTTTTGCACCATAAGTTGCATATCTTTTTTGTAGCTCTTCTCCCACATTTGTAGAGGATGTAGACCTTGGTGTCTAAAAACACCAAGTTGCTACTTCAAGTAGGATTTTGTAAACAACTCCTTCACCAAATGATGGTCTCAAGCATTATTTCATGAGCCTAGGATTTGGTGGCTTGTTCGCATCTTGTGTTCTCCTCATTCTACTATAGATTTGGAGAAGTATATGTCTCTAAAGTGGTGCATTCTTACTGTGAGAGGTAATCTTAAAATATCCAAGATTTGGTAAGATTCTTCTATCTTCAAGTTTTCTTGTCAAATTCTGACTTCAAGTAGGATATTCTTCTAGGGTTTGGCTCTCCTTACTAGATTCCCCTTCAAATATTTGGAACTCCTTGCCAAATTATCCTCTTGGTATTATTATGATATGGTGAAAATAATCCTAAGTCCTTCACTATCAAGGACTTCACTTAGATAGTGGATTTCTCCAATGAGTTATCAAAGAACTCTCTGGATATTTTGCAAGGATATCCTAGCCTTTCTTGGATTCTCGATGAGACCTTCACAAGGTATTTGATCTAGAAGCTTTTGATGGTCTTCCTTGAGACCTTTTATTCAACCTTCTACTCCTATAAGTGTTGGTGGTGATATATTCTCTTGGATCTTCTAATTCTTCTACTCCTAGCTTCGATTAGGACTCTCCTAGTCCTTCTTCTTCTTCCAATACTAGAAGTTATTCAATTAGATATTCTCCTAATCTATTCCCTTTTTCTTCAATATTAAATTAATTCTTAAGAAGATACTCTTCCTAACTTTCTTGTAGGAATTCTACCAACTCACTGAATATTTTGTTCCTACAACAAATATATTAGTACTAAAATATTTAGTGTACTTCTAAATGAGATATTCTTCTTCAAGATCAAGGATTCTATGGCCTATTTCAATGTCAATAATCCTATGGACTTTTTTAATATGAAAGCTCTTGTGGTCTTTTCTAGTATCAAGTCTTCTATGGTATTTTATAGTATTAAGGCTTCTAGCCTTTTTAGTATCAAGGCTTCTATGGTATTTTTAGTATAAATATTTTTGTGGGTTCTATGGCCTTTCTGTATCAAGGCTCTTCTACCCCGTTCTTCAACTTTGGAATTCTGCAATATGGTAATTGAGATCTTTAGTATTCTATCTTCACCATGATCCTTCACTAGAAATATTCTTCCAAAATATTCTTCTCTCGTATGATGAACTAAAACTTGCACTATGAGGGTACGCTGACCATCAAGCAAAAAATTTGGAGTCTCCTAGATTTCTAATGTAGAAGGAGTCCCAATCCTATGATAATTAATTTCCTACAACAAAAGAAACTTTAGGCACCAATTAGAAAATTCTAGATAACTTGGATAATCTTCACTAGATGATTTTTCAATCTAGTGGATTGAAATGTTGAGTCCTAGTCTTCATAAGTTTTCATAACAAATATATGGAAAATACTGTAGATGAAATGATCTTAGTATTTTATAAAATGGAGATTCCTTTCAGTCCTATCTTTTTGACTCTCCCAAAATATACCACCTAGATACTCTTGAGATCTTTTTCTAGTGGCTGGTCCAATGGCACATCAATTTGACAAAAATCTTAGGCTAACCAAAAACGGTGGTTTTCCTATTGACCTACATAGATTAGATATACCATGGCTTGATACCTTTGTTAGATTTTTAAGAATGAACCATGAGAGATAACAATCACAAGGTGCAAAATAACATGAAAGAAAATAAATCTTCTAGATGACTGAAGTATGCTGAAATATAAATCATATAAAAGATTATGTAGGTATAAAATTTTACACCCCTTTCCTTCAGGCTAATGGATCCACACCTAGAAGGGGATGGGAAAAGAATAGGTCTACACCTTATAGGATAGGTACTTGAATTCATACCCTCTTATGGTGATTTTTTGACGAATGGGTTGGGTTCACCAGGAAACATTTTGTGGTAGTTTTTGAGCCTAGGTTTGGGATTTGTTTTGATGTGTTTGTTTTAATAAAATCACGCATACACCTAAGTTTGGCCAATATGCAATTAATCTAACCTATATGCAATTTTAATTCAAATGCAAACAACAAATAACAGAATATAAAGTATGGAAGAACAATGCAATGCCTTAAAAAGTGATTTCAAACTCTTACCTGCATCCGGATGTCTAATGAAGATTCTGATTTTTGTATGCAGTCCAGATCGTATGAAACTAGGCGATATCGTACTATGATGCTACAAGATTGTATTACGATCCTGCAAGATCGTATTCTGAATAGAGACAAACAAATCCAATTTTGATAAAAAACATCAAATGCATAGATTGATGATAGAGAATAGGAAATCTATAATTCTATTTATATTGCAAGTATGATTCAGATTTAATGAATGCTATTGGACAATAGTAATAACATAATTGATAAATAGATGCATCTAAATTACCTAAAATATGCAATTACATGATATTGGGTGAACTCCAGGAATGCAAATGATTAAATCTAATACTTTATGTGATGAAGAGTGCTAAATGCAATGTAGATTAACTATATGAATAGTAGAATATGTAAACTAGAGCTTGAGGTTGCCCCCAAACTAACTACAGATGATATCATAGCCTTCTGAGTGAGATCGTATCCCAAACTCACCAATTTGTACCATGATCACAATATCGTATCCTCTATTATGCAATGAAATCCTTCGATCAACAACAAAATCCTTTGATATTCAACACTGTTCTTTGATTATACAAACAAAATAGGATGCAAAATTATGCTAAGTTTTCTAGGGTGTGAGGATCCAAAAGAATTTTAGAGGGAGGGGTCTGGGTAAATAAGAAGGGAGGAGTGTTGAGAATAGGGAGAAGGTTGAAATATTATAACTTCTTCTAAGCTAGGTGAGGCTGAACATATCTGATCTCACATTGCTCACACAGTTACACAGGTGAGGACAAAAACCGTTCAACTAATTTTTGTTATTTTCTATTTTTGAATTTTCTATTTCTAGGCAAGATCCTATTATGATCGACGATATCGTACGTTGATCGCAAGGATCATAATACTAAAATTGTTCTACAATTTTGGAGTTCATACTATGATTTCGAAGGTCATAATATGATCTCATCTAATAGGCACAAATTTTGAGGTAATTAATGTAAATATGATGTTTTTATGTTCTCATTTAAATGAGTCAAATTTAAGGTACTACAGATTACAATGTAGCTATGGAGGAAGTGAGCACTCCATTAACAAAGCTACAAATCTACATCATATCCATTACCAATAAATGGTGTGGAACACAAAACTACACTATCCACTAACCTACACTATCTGACTATGTCCCTCGACTATCATATTAATCTATCTAAGAGGTCATCCTTATATAAGCAAAATAGGATGCTTGGCCAACACTCTATCTAGATGTGCATAGGACAACTTGCATATGTACAAATTGCACATTGACACTTGTCTACTTATCACATTGGATGAAGTAACTAGATAACTTGCATAGGAATTAATCTAGATATGTATCTTGGAGGATACATTTACATAACCCAAATGATGGAATAGACACTATTTCCAATAATACATAGATACACACACATACTCACACACACACATATATATATATGCAAGTAATTCTATACAAAGATTGTGCTAGAAGAAGGAATCTAATTTTTCCACAAGTCACTTAAGAACTAACTACTTTACAGAAAAAAATGATAGGAAAGCTTAAAAAAAACTATAAATGTAAAGTTGTCAATCCTTTACAAATCTAATACTACTATTTATAGATTACAAAGAAGAGGGTTTCCCTCCAAAAATCATGCATAGATTTCAAGATGATTATTGCTTTTGCTTAATTTTTTAGTCCTAAGGTTCTCCAAATCTGGTATTTTAAATTCCAAATGGTTCTAAGTCCATGAATGAGTAGCTATCACAATTATTTCCAACTACCCTTTTTGGAAATCCCCACAATCTAAGTGTAAAATATTTTTGTGTTTAATGCTCTAGATTCAAGAGTTGTTTTGTCATGGCATCCTAGATACAATTATTATTTCTAATAAATATGCAACATTTATTTGGTAGGAAGGATAGTATTTCTAGAATATTGTGCACCACAACAAATCTTAGATTTTTGATACATGGTAGCTTCTCTTAAAAAAAATTCCTCTTCATCTAACTTTGGGAATTTTTTTGACCTTTGGAGTTCTAACCGTTGGACATTCCCACCAGATATTTTGGTTTTCCCTTTTTTATTGGAATTTATAAAGATCTAATATTTGGACCTTATATTTGTTGGCCTCCCAATTCTCAAAAAAATAAACTAGATGTTTATTTTACTTTCATCCATTGCTTTGACCTTTACTTTTTGTCACCAAAGAATGGTACATTCTAAGTGTAGTGAGCTATCACTACAGTTCTAGTAACTCACAAAGGATATTTAGCCTACTAAATATAAGAAACCTATATAAGATAGTACCTAAGTCCATTGGGAATGGAGTTATAAAAAGTATCCCTTTTTCGAAATAGAAGTGAAGGTTGGAATTTTAGCTTCACATCTCTAAAAATATTAGATATTCTAAAATCCCTTGAATTTAGGACTACTATATGTATAGTACATATGTAAAAAGGTTAAGTGGGTGGACTTATCTATTGGGCATAGAGTCAAGAGCCTTTCATTGCTTCTTCCTCTTTTTCCAATTTTATGGGTGAATTACTTCCACCTCCCTAAATCTGGGATTTTTGAGCAACTCCTTTGGCTTAGATAAATTGGTACAAAGAATAAAAATTCTACTTGGTGAAGTAGAAATGGTGCTAGTGCTGACCCTTGCTTTTTATCATGCGTCTTCCACCTCCAATTTAGATATTTTACCTCTGTTGTAGTCCTAGAGGGGGATTGTCCTTATTTTAGGCTTATAGAAGTGTTCATCCTTGTTAGCTTGAACACTTTAGAGGGGGTGGACTTCATTACCTCTACGATCCTTTATCCCTTTAAATTATTGCTCTGGTTTTAGGCCCTACTAGGAGCTACTACCTATACCTTCATGTATATTTTTTCATTTTGTTAGATTAACATAGCCTGGTCAAAAGTAGCAAGTTGCTACGTGAGAGAGGACTAGATAGTAGGTTGTAAAATTGGGGTTGGTTGCTCCATACCTTTAAATATATTTATGAATAGGATAACAAGTTGGTCCCATTCAACTATTGAGTGTAGAGAAAGGGAGTAGAACCCCTTACAAGACTTTTATTTGAATGAATCCACTAGTAGCCTTAGAGCCATATTTTGCTTTTTGATATTAGACAATTGGTAAAATCAGACCATATCTTACAGATGCTCCTATGGTTTTGACATGACTTCATCATCATAATTTTTAGGGTAAAATAGGTAGTATATTGCATTATACTACATAGGTTGATTATTACATTTACTTTTCTACTTTCTACCATGTAGATATTTACTGTTTCAAATATCTAATGGTAAACTATGGTTAATTCCTAAATATCCTAGGTTAACAAAACTAAACCAAAATCTCTACCTCCTATGTCACGTTGGTTAGCATGGATAGTGGGATTATAGTTTGGATTACTATTTTGTAACCTATTTAAATACTAGGCTTTGCTCCTAAGTTTGGTTAATGCAAATTATCATTTTATTTAATCAAACTCATTCTCCTGGTCACATTGGTACCAGAGCTAGAGCATGAGAGTTGAGTTGGAGCATTGGAAATACGACATCATTGGTGAACCTTAATTATTTTCAATAATTACTCCTTATGCTTTTCAATTCTCCTAATGTTTGATTATTTATTTGTATGCATCCTAATTTCATGGATAGTGAGTTGAGAGCCCCCGTAGGAAGGCCCATAGCATAGGGCATAGATCCCGATGTAGGGACCATTTGACCTCGACCGTGATTGCCATCCATGGGGAATTTTTTCCCATCATGGATAGCGACCATCGAGATATCCCCACTGGCGATCCAACCTATAGGCCCGCAGTAAGCCCAGGGGAGCATCCAAGGGCAGGCGATCCTCACACTCCTCGTGGCAAGGGGAGAGATTTCTTAGCTTCCCCCATAGGCCTACATCTCGAGACTGAGGTGGTAACACATCGAGGGCAGGAGCACCCTCATGTTTCCTACAACATGGATCTTAAGGTAGGAACACATCGAGGGAAAGAGAACCCTCAAGATTCTCACAGACCTGCATGCACCCCAAGGCAGTGCTAACATGGACCTGATGCCGACCTACATGCGCCCCGAGGTGGTGTTGATGTGGACCTAACTTGACCTACTACCTAGGTGATATGTGGCACTTTGGCCATGTGCCACCTGGCACCTGACTGGACCTGAATGGATGTGGACCTAATGTGGACCTGACAAGACCTAACGTGGACTTTATTGGAAAAGACTCGACACGTGGATGCCCCCATGCTGCGCCATGTGGATGTCGATAAAATAAGGGCTCAAACTCGATTTGTTGAGGTCAATCACGATATTAGTCCCTCATTCAAGCCTTTAAAGGCCTTTGCATCCAAAATAGGATGCATGTAGGATAATTCCCACAACATCCCAAAGAAACCCGCAGGCTTCTTTAAGACTCGGGCAGTCCATCCTGAGAACCATGCCAGCCGCTTGGTTAGTTGGCCAAGGTGGATGCCTTAGGCCAGCGAGAGTCGCAGGTTCGACTCCTGCGCCTGCCAGATTGCAAAGGGATTAAATTTTGATGAAAATTTTATTACTTTTGGTATAACAAAGGTTATTTTTTTTATGCTTAAATTAAGTTAATTCTTAATTTTTTTTTAGAAATTTTCATAGTTTTTTGCTAAATAAATTGCATCAATGTTTTTACTCTTAAATTGTTGTTTTTTATTCCAAAAATTATGTTATATTCTATTTAAAAAAAAAAAACTTTAAATTTTTTTTTAGCATTTAGATTGAAAATAGAAGTGCCAAATTTTTTATGCAATTAAGCAATTGTCTTTCTTTAGTTTTCTCCAAATGTGGGGATAAAGAGACAAGGTATAAGAGACATTTTGTTGCTTAATTTTCATCAAAAATTCCTATATTTTTCATCACTCTCCAAAGTTTTCATGAAGATAAAATATTGGGTAAGGAAAGCTCTTTGTAGACAAAGAATCATAAGAAAGAGAAAGAAATTATGAAGGAAAACAACACGATCACATTTTCGTCATATGCTTCGTGAATATCGTAGATCCATTCCTCATTCACTTATCTATACTGATCCATGGAAGGGGTTGGACAAAAGCTATGGAACCATGAGGATTCATGAGACTTTTAATCCTAATGCACCACCTATTTTTGAGTGTTGAAAACAAAAACCAAGTCGTGTGTCGACTGGTTTGGAAGCCTTTCAAACGTGGGTCGTGTGTTGACTTGTCTTGAAAGGAGTGCTCTAATTTTTCAATTTTGTAAAAATTAAGGGGGGATAGAAGTCATATCTTGTGATTCTATTTTTTTTGCAAAATTGTAAAGATAAAGTGGGGATATTTCAAAGCAAGAAAGGTGCATTCTCGATTGTACTCGACACCTTCTCTTAAAAAATTGACTATACTAGGTGCATTTTTGGTTGCATCCGAAACCTAGAGTGATAATAATTTGGGTTGCTCTCTTGGTTTTGATTATTGCACTAACAATAATGTTTTTTGTGTGCAATTAAACAATCAGATAGAACATTAAAGAAGCATTTCACAAAACCCAAACTTCACTCCAAATCGTGCTACACCTTGCACAGGTTAAAATAAAGTCAATTTTATTCCCCATCAAAGGTTAAAATTCAAAACACCTTGATTAAATCTCTTTGTTTGGCTTAATTTCCTCAAAATTTCTATCCTTATTAAAGGGTGTTAAGTTAGGTGCCATTATATATCCTAGAGAGCACAATCAGAAGTCTTTCAAAACCTACCCCTTTAAATTTGCTCTATTTGTTTGGCTTAAAATCCTTAAACTTTTCACCACTTTTTAATGGTGTTAAGGCAGGTGCCATTAAATATCTTATAGAAGCAAATTAAATATCTTCCATATAATATTTTGAGTGTACTATACAACCATATTAGTCCTATCAATCTGAAACCTTCACCATGGCCATGATTCACAAGTATGTCACTGAGAGCCAACTGCTCAAAGGTTCAAATTATTTTGCATGGAAGACTAAGATGAAATCCATCTTAACTATAGAGGATCTATGGTCTATAGTGGATGGAAGTAAAACTAGACCTCAATCAGAAAGATCAGATCAAACAACTTTTGATAAAAAGGATAGAAAACTATCCTTAATGATCTTGCTAGCTATTACTGATGATATCCAACCTCATATCAGTGAAGCTAAGAATGGTAAGAAGGCATGGGATGCCTTAACAACCATATTTGTGAGGAAGAATCAACAAAAAATTCTTCACCTCCAAACATAGCTTCATATGAAATCAAGAGAAATAGTAGAGCTATTCCTCTGCATAGTGGTAGAATTGAAAATAAAACTACAATCCTTAGGAGAAAAAGTGGAAGACCAAGTATTGACCTCTATCATTTTGAGGGCTCTTCCTAACTCCTATAGAATTTTGATCACTTCATTACAAGTCTCTGGAAGGATAGTGACTTTTGTCGAGTTGGTAAATATGCTTTGTTGTAATCACAATGACACTAAGAGGGGGGTGAATCAGTGTGTTCTTTAAAATTTCTAAAACATATGATTTTAAAACCAGCAGTAGTTTAAAGCAGATAAAAGAGATACTAAATGCATCAAGAAAGCATCACACATAACACGGAATTTTAACGAGGTTCACCAATGTGGCTACTCCTCAAAAATATTGCTTGGACTACCATCCAAATCCAGTCAATGCAAAGCTACAACTTTACATAATCCTTTACCAACACCAAACTGGAAGGAGCACCAACCCCTTAACTTTACCTGCTTCAACAGAATGGAGCACCAACTCCTATTTTACCAGCACCTACTAGAAAGAGGCACCAACCCCTTAATCCAAGCAACAACTTGGAAGACAATAATAAAAATTAAAGAATAAAACTTTCACCTCAATTTTCATGGTCTGCTGTTTTTCTGCATTCTGCTGCTTCTACGCAAAATGAGTCGCACTATTCCACCTCTTCTTTGTACTTATTTGCACTCTCTGCTACATTCAGATGATCAATCACTTTTGTAAACTACGCACTGTCACTTCAGAATTAGAACACAACTTCTGCACATCGCACTCTTATCTTCGCACAAGTCACTCTACTCGCTCTTCGCACATTATCTCATCGCAACACACACCTTACTACAACTCCAAAGAACTATCACTTCGATCTCATTCTGAATCGAAACGACTTGCTCTCTGCTCAACATGAACTTTACTTTCACAAACACTATGCTCGCATTTGCACTTTATCTTAACACCCCATCTTTCAAACTCGAAGAACCCTTGCTTTTATAGAAGAAATTTTAGAAACAAACCCTAGAAGAACGTCGACTGAGAAACCCTAGAATTTGTCAGCTGCCAAACCCTAAAATCCATCGGCTGTAACCCTAAGAATGTCGGCTACAAAACCCTAGAAATTGTTGGCTACCAAACCCTAAAATCCGTCGGCCCAGATTTAACTTTGTCAGCCTCAAACTCTTCTCCACCTTCGTCACCTTCCTGTAGCTTATTGCAGCGAAATAGTAACAAGTCGGCCCTTATAAAGATGAATATTTTGATTGCTTCATGGATTTTAGAAACAATGTAGAGAATAAAATTGGGAATTATGTAAAATGTCTTAGGATAGATCAAGGAGGTGAGTAATCCTCAAAAGCATTCTTAAAATATTGTAAATAAAGTGGGATCAAAATGCAATTCACCACTGCCTATACCCCACAACAGAATGGTGTGGCAGAGAGAAAGAACCGCACCATCATTGAGATGGTGAGAACGATGCTTCAAACTAAGCATCTAACTAATATGTATTAGGCTAATGCTATAAGAACTAGTGTATACATTCTAAATAGAAGTCCAACTTCTATTTTATACGGTGTCACTCCTTATGAGGGGTGGTATGGAAAGAAACCAAATGTAAAGCATTTCAAAGTTTTTGGTTCTTTAGCATATGTGCACATTCCTGATGAGAAAAGGAAGAAGCTTGATCCCAAAATTCAAGCTTATATATTTGTAGGGTATTGTGAGTCTACAAAAGCATATAAACTCTACAATCCCAAGACTCATAAAATTGTACTCTCCAAGGATGTAATTTTTTATGGAGGAGAATGGGATCATAAAAGAATTTTTGTTGATGATGAGTCCCAAGATGTAAGTTCTTAATAGGTACAATGGGTGTCTCCAAAGAAAAGTAAAGGCAAACCACTCCTTGCAAGCCCATACATGAGTACTACATCAAGTACTTCAACTGCCACTCCAAGTCCTTCTCCAAAGAGATCAGTAAGTTCTTCACTGATGGACATTGACAGAGACTCTCCATAGAGAGGCAAAATAACATTACAACATCATCCATATTTTCAAATGTTGAATAATAATTTCTAGAGAAGATTCACTAGAAGCCAAGCTAGTGAGATGAATACAGTTTTGCAGCAACTTGAAAATTTGTAATTGTATGGAGATGATGACTCCCATGATCCTAGGGGAGATGTAGACAATTATGCTTTATTGGCTAGTACATAGCTAGAACCAGCTAGATATGAGAAGGTATGTACTCAAAATGTATGGCAAGAAGCCATGAAAGAGGAAATAACCTCTATAAACAATAATGATACATGGGAGATAGTAAAGCTACCCAAAGGAAAAAATGTGTTGGCTGTAAATGGGTCTACAAGACCAAGTACAATGCTGATGGAAACATTGAGAGGCATAAGGCGAGACTAGTAGCAAAAGGTTTTACTCAAAAATTTGGTATTGAATATGAGGAAACCTTTACTCCTGTTGCACGACAAGAGACAATTAGATCAGTTCTTTCCTTAGAAGACCATAAAGGATGGAACATCCAACACATGGATGTGAAAAGTGCTTTTCTAAATGGATACTTAACAGAAGAGGTTTATGTTCAACAACCTCAAGGTTTTTAAGAATAGGGAAAGGACAACCTTGTTTACAAATTGAAGAAAGCACTTTATGGCCTCAAGCAAACACCAAGATCTTGGTACTCACGCATTGATGGCTATTTTAGCGAGTATGGATTCACAAGAAGAAAAAGTGAACCAACTTTATACTACCTAAAACATGGAGTAGACATTCTCATAGTTTGTTTGTATGTGGATGATCTAATATTTATGGGTAGTAACACTAAAATGAATATGGAGTTAAAAAACTCCATGATGAAGTAGTTCAAGATGAAAGATCTTGGTTTAATGCGATACTTCCTAGGCATGGAAGTGCATCAATCAAAAAAAGGGATATTCATATGTCAACACAAGTATGCTCGATACATGATTAATAAATTTGCCATTGAGCAATGTAAATCAGTTGTAACTCCAACTAGACATGGGATCCAATTGAGCAAGGATGATGGAGAATCAAAGGTTGGCGTGACCACTTGGGAGTATGATGTTTCTCACCAACACAAGGCCTGATATTCAATATGTTGTTTCTCTAGTTTCAAGGTTTATGGCTAGTCCATCTGAGCTGCATCTACAAGCAACTAAAATAATCTTAAGATATGTAAAAGGTACATTAGATTTTGGAATCCATTACCAAAACTATAATTCTATGAAATTAGTTGAATTCAGTGACAGTGATTGGGGCAGCAATATAGATGATAGGAAATCTACATCAGGGAATTGTTTTAATCTAGGATTAGGACTAATTACATAGAGTTCCAAGAAACAAACTGTTGTAGCATTGTCATCGAATGAGGCTGAGTATATAGCCATCACACATGCTAGTACTCAAGCCCTATGGTTGAGAAAAGTCCTTGAAAATATTGGAGAAAGTCAAAGTGGTCCAACTTGACTGTATTGTGATAACATAAGTGCTATTCAATTGGCATACAATCCAGTCCACCATAGCAGATCAAATAATTTCAATATGAAGTATCACTTCATTCGAGATATGGTGGAACAACAGATAGTTGAGCTTCAATATTGTAACACTTTGGATAATATTGCAGATATTTTCACCAAAGGTATAGCTAAAGCTCAATATATAAAGCTGAGATATTGTATAGTTAGTCCTCTCAACTTTAAGGGGGAGAATTTTGAAAGTTAAATCAGTAAAAAGGGATAAAAAATTTGTTTACAACGGTAATATTTGGACCTTACCCTTTTACCTCCTTGGACGACAGCTGATTGGGCAGATAGGTTGACTTGGATGGTAGCTGATTGGGTAGATTGGACGACATGGACGACAGGGATTTCGACATCAATTTTGCTTCCTCATTTACTCCCTATTTTACTTAATTCCCTATCTATTCCCTAAGTTTTATAAGGTTGTTAAATTCCCTTCTATTTAAGCATTCTAAACTTTACATTGGTGTGGACTGATTACTATATTTCTAATTTCTATTTTGCTCATAACTACCATGCCGCAAGTCATCTTGTTGAGCATTATGTAATCAATATAGAGTCTCAAAGTCCCATATTTATTTTTCACAAATAGGACCAGTGCACCCCAAGGTGAAACACTTGGCTTAATATGCCCCTTTTCTAACAAATCCTGAAGTTGAGTTTTAATTTTTTGAAATTCTATTGTAGTCATTCTATAGGGTGCTCAGGCTATTGGTGTGGCTCCAAGAAGTTCTATTGAAAAGTCAAATTTCTATTTAGATGGTAATCTAGGTAGGTCTTCAAGAAAAACATCCCGAAAGGCATTTAGTACTGGACAAGTCTGAAAAAGACTTGTTTTTGACTCTACTTCTTCTTTCTTATTAAGTTTGATGACAAAGACCCTACTTCCTTTATTGATGGTCCTTTTAACTTGCATAGCTGATATAAAGTGTGGTTCCAATGACCTACATCCATAATAAATTTGAGTTCTTTGCTTGGAGTCGTCAGTGAAATCCATCCATATTTATTCAAATTTTAATAATACCTTATGGACCTTAAGCCAATCAATTCATAAAATTATGTTAAAGGTATGTAAAGGTGCTACATAAATATGCCAACTAGTATTTCTCTAAGGTAAAATTATTTGAGGGTCAAACAGGCACTGATCTACTGTATGAGTTTGCCTACAGCCATATGCAACCTTCCACCCGTTAGCCATAAATCCAAGTTTTTTCGGTATGTCTCTCAATATATTAGGTGAAATAAAACTATCAGTAGCTCTTGAATCAATTAGAATTCTTACATTCCTATTGTAAATTTTACCTTCCAACAAAAAAAGTGTAGCTTGACTACTAACTTTATGGTTACTTGTTGTAGCGTAAATTTTATGAAATGGCTTCACAGATTCCTTCTTTTTTTCCACCCTCATAGGACACTTATCAACATAGTGAGGCTCCCCATAGATCCAACAACCATTTTGAGGTGCCTTTTCTCTCTTTTCTCCTTTGTTGCCACCTTAAGCATCATCTTTAGCCCTTTGTTCAAATATGTTGGAATTTCTCTTATACCGACCTCCCCTATTGCCCTGATTCCTATTCCCTTGGAATTTATTCTTGCCCTTGTCATTTCTATTTCTATTTTCATACCGGCCCTTATTTACCTTGCTCTTTTTCCATATAGATGGTCCCACATTCTTCTTCCTTGATAATTCCTCCCTACTAGAGGATTTATGGTAATAAGCTTTTTTGGCCTTATAGTTTTCTTCATGCTTACGGGTCAAATCCCATGCAACAGTCAAGGATGCTAGCTTAAGCATAAGTAACAGGTCTCAAATATTTGGGTGAAGCCCAAGCAAAAAAATTTAGACTTTGACTTCGGTTCTTTAGTCATACTTAGGTATATATTTGAGCAACTACACAAATATTTGGTAGTATTCAAAGACAGTCATATTACCCTGAGTTAATCTTACAAATTTGGCGGTTCTCTCAAGATAGAACTGAGGGGATAAATATTTTTATTTAAATTCAATCATAAAATCCTTCCAAGGCACATCTGTATCTTCAATATTATGTATTTTTTGTATGTTTCCTACCAATCAGCAGCAGCATCTGTCGATCGAAAGATTGTGTAGGAGGTTTTAGACTTGGAGGACAAAGTTTTGATTGTAAAGTATGCTTCCAAAATATTTAGCCACCTTTCTGCTTCTTCTCTATTCCATTTGCCATCAAACTTAGAAATATCAATTCTACACATATCTTTATCAAGCTCTGACCCTACTTGCCTCCTTCTAGGGTCTACAGATGATTCATCCCCAACAACCATTGTTTCCTTTCCCTTAGACAAATTTTCAATTATATTTTGTTGTTGGGATCATTTCTTGTTGTTGGATTAACTAGAAATTTTGTTGCTCCATATGTTATAGCATCTAAGCCAATTTTTGAGCCATATGCTCCATCATCTGGTCTCTTTACTGATCCATCTACTCTTTCTTTTGACTCATTTGTTCTTGCATCAATTGGATCATTCGAGTCATTTTATCCTTCTTCAGCATAGGCTCCTTCTCCCTCCTTATTACCCAAAGGGGTTTAACAGTTTCCTCAATAGCACATGTTCTTATGACATTTCTAAGGACCCATTTGGGGTTCTCGGTCAACCCTTCTCGCTGAGTTGTTGCCACCGGTATTTTTGAGTAACTATATCTAAGTCCGGATGCCATTGCCTGTTGTAGAAAAGAGCTTAGTTAAGGTTTTGTTTACTAAATGAATTACAAATTTATGTTTATTTTTTATTTTGTTAGTCTAAAAAGTTTTTGATTTATCTAATAATTCATTTGCTCTGATACCAGCTATAATAATCCAAATCTACCCACTTGGTTTCTAGTTTAAATTTTATTTTATTTTTATTTTTTTTCTAGATGATATTTTTTTATTTTTTTTATTTTTTTTCTAGATCCATAATTCCTTTCTTTTAAATTAAGACACATTGGTATCAAGTCCCTACCCTTACATTTAAATTAATTTTACTAAAAATTCAACTATGTTTTCCTCTATAAAAATAAAGAGTAGTACTTTTAATTTCATAATATTAATATTAAAATTAAATTTAAGAAGAGTAATTTATTAAAATGTTAATATCTACTACATACTTAAAGCATAAAAAGCCTCTCTAACTTAAGAGAAATTACAATCTAAAAATTCTTATATTCCTTTTCTAATAAATACAAACAACATTAAAAATTACAATCTAGAAATTCTTAGATTCATTTTCTATTAAATACAAATAAAATTATATTTTCTCTTAAAACTACGATATAATTTCTCTAACTGATAAACTCCAGTTTCATATTTCTATTTATTCATTACTAATACACTTATTTTAAGGAAATAATTAAGCTTAGTATAAAACACACATTGCTTTTGTGTATGATTTTGTTTTCTTTTTCATTCTAAATTTATTTCCTTTTCATAAGTATTAATAATAAAGGAAACCTAAATTTTAAATAAAGAAAGCTTAAAAAAACACCCAGGTATTGTAGATGAGTTGGAGAGGAGAGGGAAATCCTCCAAGGGAGGTCCCAGGTTTGAATCTCCACCCTACCAAAAAGCTAAATTGGGTACCCAAAATCCAATTGATAATGTTGGTGCGGGTAGGGCTGGGTGCAACTCCTGGGTGACTTTGACGGTGTAGAACCCCCTGTTCGTGGTCTCTTAGACCAAGGCGGCCCCATAAGGGGTTTTTCGCTTAAAAAATAAATAAAATAAAGAAAGCTTAACTCCTAGCTTAAAAATGTTTACTCTAGTTATGAGAATACTTCTTATTGCGTTCCAAAAACATTTAAAAAAAAAGCTTTTCCTTAATATATAAAAGCAATAGCCTATTGACATGGTTTTAACCCCTTCACCCGTGCATTAATAAAATAGTTTACATTAAATATTTTACATTACTTATTCTACAATTGACATGCTACACAAGTGTTAATTATTCTTTATTTTATGGATCATTAAAAGTCTTCTTTATGTGAACAACGTTTCAAAACTTTTGTTATCTCATTCTTAGGGCTATGTAAGTGCAATTCAAAAACCTAAAGGGAATTGGAATTACATTCTATGCAGCATTTAGGAACGTGTTTCTATCCAACATCTTTCCTGGAGGAAACGTCCTATCACAGAGTAGTGGGCACTCCTTTCAATTATGTAAATAATGATTTTGGGTGATTAACAAATATCCTCCTAGCACAAGGTTCTATTTGTATTTAAAAGTAAAGTTTTTTTTTTATATATATATTATTTTTTTATAGTTGTCCAACCTAAGTATAAGCTGCAACACCTTTTATCCTCATAACCAAATTTTCTAAACAGGAAAATATAACTAAAATTTTACACCATTCAACAATCATTTGTACTAATCAAAGACTATTTATTTAGCTTCCATAAGTGTTATATATATATTATCCTACATAGAAACTATAATCAGAATACAACTGTGTTTACCTCAACGCACTAACAGTTAGATAAAAACAAAATAACGTTTTCTAGATCTTAACTTTGTTTTACTGTATCTAATATCCTCTAATTTGGTATTAAGAGAAACCAGACATAGTTGTCGACTAAAATGTCAATTCAAACCATTGCCTTCAACTCTTTATGCATATAATTATCAAAATAATTATTGAATAAAGCAAAGAACAGTCAAGAATAAATTCAACGCAATATCTATACAAAGAGAACTTATTATTAATGAGAGAATAATTTTAATTTCTCAAAGATAAAATAGTGTAACACCACATTTAATGTATATATGTTTTTAATATATTTTTTTCTTTTCTTTCTTTCTTTTCCTATTTCCAAGAATCAGTCCTTCTAAGAAAATATATATATCATTCTCTCTACAGTACAACAAAATTTTAGACACATCAATGAGTTCTCTTTCCTACAAATCTAAAAATAAAAATGTATATTTGTTTCCTCCATGGCAGCCTCTCTTCTCTCTATCCGTCGTAGTGGAATCCGGTGGCATGCAAAGGTTAGAATGACCCCTACTCAATGCAATGCATATACCCTAATTGCATATAGAATATTTACATACATAATCTATGATGCATTGTCGTTATACACATCATTAATTCTCAATGAATTTGTCAATCCAAGGTAGTGTACAAGGTTATCTATGGAAGAAGGGGTGAACAGGGTTATAACTTAGGTCAATCTAGAACAATAGGTCTTATTGGTGAAACTGATTGTGTGGGGGATTTTGGACATTCCTATCTCTAAATTGCATGAATTAAACCTTAATCTAAGTTTAAAAAATGGAAACTAATCATTAACTGCAAAAATGAAGTCCTAATTACAATTGCAGAGTGAGACCTAATTATGTTGCAAAAATAACAGTTGCAGAATTAGAAGTCTAATTATAATTGTAGAAAGGAAATATATTTAATTTTGCAGCAATGGAAACCTACTTATAGCATGGAAATGAAACCCTGTCAAGGCTTTGTAATAGAAGGTTGTCAATATTCTGTGCAAGGGTTGACAACAAAACATAAAATGCAAGAAATTACAAAAAATAGTAAATTATGGAAATGACAGACTGCAATAAATTGCAAGCTTTTCTGAAAGTGGAGATTACAACCAAATCATTAATTACAAAACATAAAATAAGCTAAGATTGCAAATATCATTAGTTGTTTACAAAAGAATGAAATGACAAGTTCTACTACTCATTTTGTTGCAACAAAATCAGAATAAAAACCTGTTGTTAGTCCTCATCCTAGGTCTGGAAGTGGCCAGCCTCCTTGTCCAGAATAAGGTATAAGTCTTTATCTATCTAGATCTTACTCACACTAATTTGCAAGCAATATGAAATAGAAATAGTACACTTTATTGATTCAAGAACATGATTACAATAATTCTGCTGAAAACCTGTTACATGACTGTAACAGTCACTTCTCTAATTATTGCCTATTTTCTCCTATATTTCTCTACTTTTTGCTTTCTCTATCTCCTTCCTTCTACCTAGCTCAACCTCAACGAGAGCCATATTTATAGATGTCCTAAGATCTACTAACAACTGAGAAAAAGATCTAATCCTATTATGCTGCAACAATTTTTGGTTTTATCCTAAAAGAAGATCACACTTGATCTTTCCATAAATGGTGGCTTTGGTCGACAATGGATGGTAAAGTCAGATCTGAGATATTTTCCCTTACCCTTTTCAATCTTTATTTTCCTTTTTCCAGTGTCAGAATTCGGTCAATAAGTCAAAAAGCACATTCTGTTTTCATTCCAAAGATAAGTGGCTCATTTCGAAGATACTGCAATTCTCATTCCAAAGATCCGCTCATTTTGAAGATACTACAATTCTCATTTCAAAGATCTGCTCATTCCAAAGACACTATGTTTTCTCATTTCGAAGATATCTATTCATTTCGAAGAGACTTCGGAATGAACAAATGTGGGCTCCTTAAATGATTTCCTCTGCATTTCTCATGTGGATTACTTGTCAAGATCAGATTCTAATGGTCTTCATCTCTTTCCACATGTGAATTCCATGCCTTGCCATTCATTGGCAGCTGGCTGGAATTTACATGGAAAAAGCCGCTTTTGCTTGCACGATAATGAGTTTACTTGCATTGTTGCCAGATTTAAGTAAAAAAAATGCTTGAGACATATCAAAACATGATTAGTGAAATGCTGCTATCAATCTAAGCATATCTCATTTAGCAAGTCATAACAAAACAACATAAAACTTATGCAAAAAGCTATAAAAATTAGAATATAGTATTTCAGATACATTCATCATGCAAATAGTTAATACATAGCATATTGAATTAACTTAACTAGCATATTAGATTAAACATAAGAGTTTGTAGGTAATTTTAGTGTTCAAAACATGTTATGATTGAGGCATTTTCAAGCCTCATCATTTTCCCCCCAACTTATATTGATGCATGTCCTCATGCATTCTGTTGGGCTATGGAATCACATATGTCCATGGTAAAATTCCATGACCTGAAGAACAATTTCTTGCCTATATAATACCTCTTGTTTTCCTGAAGGTTCCTGAGCCATTCTTCAATCTATTCATCAGGTTGGGCATCTTCTTCAAAGTAGAATGGAACTGGAGTGATGATGGTTGGAGACCTAAATTTGAGACCTATCCAATTATGTTGCATGATTTCAATCAACTGTACTACTCCTTCTGCTCTTCTTCTGGACCATTCTAAGTTGATGGGCTAGATGGGTTCTCTTTTCTGCAAAGACATGGAAAGTTTAGCCTATCTGTTTCTACAAACTGATAATGCTGGCATAAAATTGTAATTACAAAAATTGTGGAATCTGTTCACATAGTCCCTCAAGTTTGTCAAGTACATTCTATTCACATCATCCCTGTTCATCATGGTGAAGTGTTGTCTTGTGATAATGGGGTGATTTGGCTGAATTGCTCTAACTAACAATTCAACTCTTATTTCAATATTTTTATTCTGCATTTTCTCCTGGTCCCAATAAAACTGATTCTGCAAGGTGGACATGAATGCCCTCAATTGAACATCTCCAATGTAGATTTGAGGATGGAATTCTACTTCTTCTGGAATAAAGAAGCTATCTAAAAATAGTTCACACAAGATATTTTTTTGCTCAATAGGGCTGTCAAAGTATGTTTCCAGGAAATATACAGTGGTGTCCAATTTATATGGAAGACCTGAACTAATCCTCATGACCTGCCATCTGAGGTATTTCTCCTTTAGAATAAGACTGTAAAATCTGGCTAGCCATCTGAATTGGACTAAAAATTCAGCAATTTGACATAAATCAAACACCTTTTCTTTCAATGCCTGAATCTCTGTTTCCTTGGCCTCTAGTTGTTTTCCTTCTAATTTGAATTTTTTAGTCTTAGTGGCAAGCTTCTCATATCTAATCACCCAACTAGCTATGTCTACATTGTATTTTTCTAGGGACACAGTATTAGGTGGTCTGATTACAGGTGGAACTCTAGGTAGCAGATCTACCTAAACCTCTTTTTCTACTACTTCTATTGGTTGTTCATCTGTTAATAATTCTACTTGTACCTCTTTTTTTGCTATTTCTATTAGATTGTCATCAGATAGTAATTCCACTTGCACCCCCTTATCTACTATTTCTATTGATGATGTAATAGTTTGAAATACAGGGACATCAATAGAAGTACTTACTTGAACAGTTTCATGTTGCTGCTTGGACTGTTCCTATGCTGGTAACTCATCTCCAATATTTTTTGCTATGCTCTTTGCCAATTCTAAAGCATCTTCAGAATGAGAAGGTGATGCTTCAGAATGAGAAGGTACTTCTTCAAAATGAAAGGGTGTTGCTTCATAATGAGCACCTATGTTTACCTCAACAGAGTCATCTGCCCTAGATAAATCCACAAGAAATTGAGCCAAATCATTCTCATCAATGGATACAAGTGGCTATTTTTCAAACTGTGACAACCTTTTTCTCAATTTTGCCACTTCCTGCTATAAATTTGCAATTTTTCTTTCCTGCATCTCAATGATGTTTTCTCTCTCTTCAATCCATCTGGTTTATGTTTTGAAAACACTCCTTGTCGCTCTCAGCTGCTCTATGATGTCTTCCTCCTCTATTTCTACTTTAGAATCTAATGCACACAAGTCAGCTGCAGTTGGCTGCTCAACAACTATCTTTTCCTCTACAACATCTGTCTGCTCTTGTTCAGGAGGCTCTATGAAACTGTTTGTAATTACATCTACCAGTTCGGTGGCTTATTGAACTATAGCCACCTCCAAATTATCCTGCCCAGCCTCTTCCTCAATTATCTATTTAGGGAATTCTAGAAATTTTTTAGGGGTTGGTTGTATTTCTGTGACATCTGGACTGTTTTGTCCACCTTATTTTATGACGTGGTCTACCATTTCCCTCAAGTGGAGTCTTGTAGACCTCCTAGTTCTAGATGTAAACTTCTTATTTTTGCTCTGTTTTCTGGTGATAGTAGGGGTTGTGGGGTCAGTTTCAGATGCTTCTGTTTCCCTTGTTATTTCTTCCCCTGTTGGGCTAGGTGCTTCATTTCCCTATTCTAAAAAATTAGTTGCAACTTCAAAAAAATGGACCTTCTTCTATTTTTTTTTTTCTGCTGCCAGTTCCAGACCCTCTTTTCTTTTGCTTCTTGGCTCGTGAAGTTAAAGGTTCTGGAGCAAGGTGTTCTGCTACTGCTATTGGGTGTGTTTCTTTTTCTACAATAGCTTCTATAACAGTTTTTGTTTCATATTCTGCAACATCTTCTTCAGTAGTTGTTTCTTCTTCTGTAACAACATTAGCAACATTTGTTTCTTCCTCCTCATCCTCATATCCAAAAATTACATCATTTAGGGTAGAGTAAAACCTATAAAAACTCCTAGGGTTTCCTCTAAAATGGTGTTGGCAAATTAGTTTGATGAGACCATGGTGGGGAAGGCTCCCTTTTCCTTCCTAATATCTTTTTGCCATGTTTTTCAATTCTTGGTGCAGATATAGGGGAATATTTACCCTAACGTCTAGTTGTTGCCTACCATGTCTGAGATGGTTTAAAATTTTTATATGATGCCCTGACAATAGTACATACTGCCATTCATAGGTTAAAAATTTAATTACCCATGTGGCCACTTCATCCCAGGGTTCTTGCAGGCTAGCCCTTTTTACCACCTTGCATGTGTTATTGTGTGTTAAATATTCTAGCTCCTTATTATTTTCTTTCAAAAATTGATTAACTATATTTACCGATGTGTTTTTGCCAGCCCTAGAAATTGAAAGACCTTCTAATGGTAGCTCTGTAATTTGACTCAAAAATTTAGGGGTTACCTCAATGGTCATGTCGTTAACGTGTGCCTAGTTGTTTCTGAATGTGTGGGCGAACATGTTGGCCAAATCTTCAGAGGACACATTAAACTTATTTAAAAATGGCATAGGCCCTCCATATTCAAAAATCTGCAACACTTATGGATTTTCCTAGAGGTGGGTGGTATCTGCTGGTTCCATTCTTGTGTTTCGCCCCATTTTCCTGTCTTGGTACGTTTACAAACTGCTCACTTCTGCTGCTATTCTTTTGCTGGATCTCTAGTTTCTGGTGTTTGCAGATTTACAGGGTTTGGTTCCAAGTTTTCAATTGCCCTATTTTTTTTCTTTGAAATGAACCATAATTTAAGCACTATACCTCGTAGTCATTTTACGTTAGCAAATATGTATTTGAAAAGAAGAGTGGCACATATTTCTATTTTTGCTTCAAACACATGTCCATTAATAATTGCGTAGATGTCCTCGTCGTCAGATCCACCTTACTCATTTTTTAGTTTTTTTGTTTTGCCTGCGGACTCCCACGTGCATGTTTATTAGCATCAAAACAAATGGTGGCATACTGTTGGTCACGTCCTCCGTGATTCTGGTATTTTCCAAATGGGTGCAAAAACAAACCACATCCTGACTAACACGTGTTCATTTATCGTATGCTATCAAAAGATTTTTTACTTGATCGTATTTCTTTTCTTCCTTGGATGCCACATGGAGATATTATATTGAATGCTCTTTCATAATATTATGATCTACTGCAAAAACAAAACCTCATTTCAAAGATTATGACTTCATTTCAAAGACAAGTCTTCATTCCGAATATTATGTTTTCATTTCGAAGACAAGTATTCATTCCAAATATCATGCTTCTTTGCGATGTCAAATCCTCATTTCGAAGATAAATCCTCATTCCAAAGACAAATCCTCTTTCCGAATATCAGGATGTATTGCGAAGGCAAATCATTCTGAAGATAGAACTTCATTCCGAAGACAATTCCTGCTGCATTCTAAAGACAAATCCTGCTTCATTCTGAAGACAAAGCTTCATTCCAAAGATGAAGCTTCATTCTAAAGATGATGCTTCATTATGAAGATAAATCATCATTTCGAAGACAAAGCTTCATTCTAAATACAAATTGTCATTCCGAATACAAAGCTTCATTCCAAAGACAAAGTGCAACATTCATTTTGTTGTCATTCCAAAGACAATTTCAATCCGAAGACAATACAAAAATTAGTCTAAAGAAGATAGCAGGCACTGTTTTTGGCATTCTTGTTCTGAAGATTAGGCAGAAATCAATATTCCCATTCTCAAAACATGTTTTAAGTATGCCAACTCTTATGGATACCTTTTATGCTAATTGTTAATTGTTATATACTATATACCAATCATTTACAATGAAGAAATGTAAGAAATATATACCTGATTAAAACAAGTTAATGCAAGTTTTTGAAAGATGACTGCTTCTGTTGATGTTTTGTTGAGATTTTCTGCAATATTTCAAAACAAGTGTAGTTGGTGAATTTGTACAATGATGGTTCAGAAATTTTCAAGGTTATGCATGCCAAAAACTGGTTTTCATGCATACCAACCCAGTAGTGCCTTAGAAAAGGTTTTCACTGCTGAGTTATTCATTTTTCTCTCTTCTTTTTTTTCTTGTTTTTTTTTTTAATTTATTTTACCTCTCCTTTTCTCTTTTTTTTTTTTTAAATTCTTTTTTCTTGATTCTGACTATGCCCATGAAGGAATTCATGATTTCCCTAAAATCATGTCCATGAAGGAATTCATAATCAAAATTTATTCATCTTTTTTTTTTCTGCTTTTTTTGATTTTTTTGTATTTTTCTATTTTTTCTTGAAATCCATGATCATGCTGATTGTTTTGAAGTGGAAGAGGAAATTTCTTCCACCTGTTGTGTATCCAAACCTTCAAGCTGCTGCAAGAATTCCTCTTTAGTCAAAGGTGTATGGTACACCCTAAGGCGATGTCCATTCACTACCAACTTTCTCTATGACCCATCAATAGGAGATAAATAAGCTACTCCATTATCAAATACCTCTTCAATCCGGTAAGGTCCAAGCCATCTAGTTCTCAACTTTATAGGGAAGTCCTCATAGCAAGAATCAAACAGTAAAGCCCACTCTCCTTGTTGAAGTTTCCTCTATTGAATGTGACTGTCATGCCACAATTTCCTCTGCTCCTGAATTACTTTAGTTTTGTGCAGAGCATCCAACCTAAGTTCATCCAATGCATTTAGTTGTAGAATCCTATCTATCTGTGCCTATGATAATTCAATTCCAATTTCCAATGTTGTGCGTAGTGTTAGTAGCTCAAATTCAATAGGTAAGAGGGGCTTTTTACCAAATACTAGTTCATAAGGTGTGAATCTAGTAGTGGATTTCCAAGTAGTATTGTAAGCCCATACTACTTTAGGTAATTTATCTAACCAGTTTCTCCTATGAAAAGCTACTATTTTTGTTAAGATTCATTCTAGTTCCCTGTTTGTTACCTCAACCTGGTCATTTGCTTGTGGGTGATAAGGTGATGATTTTCTATGTTTGATTTCATATAATTCTGTAAATGCCTTAATGACTTTAGATGCAAATTGGGGTCCTTGGTCTGTGGTGATAGACCGAGGGGCTCCAAATATCTAAAAAATATGAGTATACAAGAAATCAATGACCTTTTCTTCACGAGCATGTTTGAAAGCACGCACCTCTACCCACTTTGTCAAGTAATCAGTGCATACTAAAATATGCACCTTTCCTTGAGAAGGTGGATCAATAGTTCCTACAAAATCAAGCCCCAACCTCTCAAATGGCTCTAAAACCAATTGAGGTTGCAGTGGTATTTTATTTGTATGAGTGGGTTTCCCCATTATTTGGCATGCATCACAATGTCTGATGTACTTTTTCACATCCTTGTGAAGAGAGGGCCAATAATATCCTATCCCTAAGATTTTCCTAATTGTGCTTTTTATAGAGTAGTGTCCACCTGAGGGTTCATCATGACAAGCCCTAAGGATATCATACACCTCATCCTTTCGGATGCACCTACATAACACATGGTCAGGACTACACTTAAAAAGTATACCCTTAATCCATTCAAGAAGAACTCTGTTTGATCAATTTTTTTTCTATTTTGAAGTGAAATGTGGAGGAACTTTCCCTGTGACCAAGTAATTGGCTATATCTACAAACCAAGGTGATTGGACTGATATAGAAAATAATTTTTCATCAGGAAAGGTGTCTTCAACTAATTCCCCTTCATCTGTGTTCTGTAATATGGACAAGAAATCTGCTACAACATTAGCTTTTCTTGGTTTGTTGATTATAGTGATATCAAATTCTTGTAGCAACAGTAACCAATGAATAATTCTTGCACTTACAATAGGCTTATTCATCAAATACTTAATGGTCATGTGATCTGTGTGAATAAATATTTGATAACCTATGATGTAATGCCTAAATTTGTTAATGACATAAATTACTAACAATAATTCTTTCTCAGTTGTGGTATAATTTTTCTCAGCTCCTGTCAAGTTCTTGCTAATGTAGTAGATGGCATAGTGTTCACCATTGTCAATTTGTCCCAATGCTGCTCCAATTGCTGTATTGGAGGCATCAGTCTGTATGTGAAATGGTAATGTCCAATTAGGTCCTCTACAGGTGGAGTTACTAATTTCTCTTTCAGAGATTCAAATGATTCCTGACACCTTACAGTCTAGGAAAATTTAGAATATTTAGTCAATAGGGCAAACATGGGATTGGCTATTGTGCTAAAGCTGGGAATAAACCTGCGGTAAAAACCAATGTGTCCTAGGAAGCTTTTGACATTAGTCTGAGTTTTAGGAGGAAGAAGATTCTTGATAATTTCCACCTTCTTTGGATCAACCTAGATTCCTTGAGGAGAGATGTGATGACCAAGAACTATTCCTTCCTCCATCATCATATAGCATTTTTCTGGATTCAACGATAACTGGTATGTTTCACAGCAAGCTAAAACTTTGTCAAGGTTTTCTAATGTAAAGTCAAAATTCTGTCCGCATACTGTGAAATCATCCATGTATATCTCAACACTGTTGGTAGTCAGATCAGAAAAAATTGCTAAAACTTTTAGCGTACTGTTTAGCATATTTTAGCTGTATTACATTATTTAGCATTCTGCAGTTGCACTGTTACAACTTCGTAACAGTTCCGCCAGCCGGTGCTATTTTCAGCCATTGTAAACCTTATTTAAATGCCTGCAGAATAATACAAAGATGTTCGCATTTTCTACATGGCATCAGAGCCGCTCGGTTTTCTGGCGAGGTGATTACAAGGAGGTGTGAAGGAAAAGGTTGGGAGAAGACAGCTATTTTTTTTCTTCTGAGTGCGTTGGCATCGCCATTAGAGGAGGGACGTGCAGACGCGGAGGTCAGCTCCCCTGGACTCACGACATCCGCGTGCAGAGTCGCGAGGCGGGCAGACCATCGTCCGTTCACAGACTCGCGACACGTGCAAGTCGACGGCCGTGAGAAGAGTCGCGATGCGTGCAGCCGGCTGCACGTAGGGTCACGACGCGGGTAGACAGCTTGCACGTCACACGCAGAGGAGGAGGGACCAACCCCCCCCTTCCAGTCCAGTGTGCACGACGTGAACGATACAGTCTATGCCACGCGGACGGACCCCCTCCCCCCAGTCCAGCGCACGCGTCGGACACAGTCCGTGCCACGCGGACGGACCCCCCTCCCCTCCCCCGTCCAGCGAGCGCGATGCACTCCGCGCCACGCGACGGACAGGCCCCTCACCCCCCCCAACCCCTGGGCGACGCTGAGTAGGAATTTTAAAATTCCCGCTCGTGCTCCAACGGGGGAGTATAAACCCCCCACCCCCTCGCGCGACGCGCGAGCGTGAATTGCGTCTGCGTGCGGCCCCCCCAGAAAAAAAATTCGGTTTTGGTTGGAGGACGGACTTGCAGGCCGGGCCGAAGCTGTTTGGCCGGAAGAAGAAAATTTTATTTTTTTTCCTGGTTGGAGGACGGAGTTGCAGGCGGAAGCAGCCGAAAAAAAAACGTCGGGAGCAGTGCTGCGGTCGCAAGTCGAGGCTGTTGCAGAGGAGGAGACAAAAGGAGGGGTTGAAAGAGGAGCAGGTCCACTGTTCCTTTCGGATCAGCCTGCAAGCTCACTTGGCAGTGAGCTGTGCGGTAAGGCTCAGGGAGCCTGCAGGTCGGGGGTTCAAATCCCGCCGACGCCCCCCAAGGTATAATTATTTTTTTTCCAAAGTCATTTTTTAATTATTATTTTTTTAATTAAAATTTATAATTTTAATTTTTTTTAATATAGTTTTTTAACTTTATAAATTAAAATTAAAATTTTAATTTATTTTTTTATAAGTTTAAAAACTATATAAATTAAAATTATTTATTTTAATTTTAAATTTATAATAATTATTAAAATGCTTTGTTAAAGAAAGCCTTTTAAGGGGGGATATTTTTTCAAAAATCAAAGGGGGATATTGAGAGTAATTTTATGAAAAATAGCAATTTGGCATTGTAAAAGGTGCATTTTCGGCTGTGACCGACACCTTGTGGGTTATTCTTGTGGGCAATTTTTTTTGTTGTATGTTGCATATTTCATTTTTGCACTATAACATTAAAAATTAAAATCAAAACACTCCCTAAGTCTCCGGAATATAAAACCCATCTGTGCAATTTTATTGCATTGCAGCGTTCGGTATTTGCGATACCTCGCGCAGCACTTACAGGTAAAGCTGTCGTGATTTGGCTACTGTATCCGTTGCCTAATATAGCTGCTATAACGACGTTTGAGCTTGTTCTCTATAAATCTTCGGGGAGGAATAAGTACGCCATTTTTGCATTTTTTACTCCATCCACTACCCTTTATCGCACTTGTGTTTAGGCATAAATCCTGACGAAGTATTCTTCATAGTGTTTAGGGGAAGTTACGCCCCACGCATGAGAAGAATCTTCTATGGTAGGTTCCATCAACAAGGTGATTCCCTTTTAGTACCGCTTATGTTCCACGTATCGTATGATCTCTAAAACTCACCTATAGTCTCCCTCACGTAAGGGCGGGTGATTTTGTTGATATTTCTAAATACCTATAGTTTTCCTCACGTAAGGGCAGGTATTTTGTACGGTATATTGGCCTAGCAAAAGGTATATCGAAAGGGGGACCAATTTGGTGATATAAGGAACCTTCACTATGGCCACTGTTGCAAAATTGATGACTGATCCGCATCAGTTATTGAAAGGTCCAAATTATACACCATGGAAACATAAGATGAAGGCAATTATCCAAATGGAATATTTGTGGGATATAGTTACTGGAGTAGCAACCAGGCCTTCACCAACAGTAGGATCCACAGGTCCTTCAACAGATCAGATTGCTTTTGACAAGAAAGACAGTAGAGCAAAGGTGCTCATTTTGTTTGTTGTTTTAGATGAAGTGCAACCTCATATAGCTGACAAAGCAAGTGGTAAAGAGGCATGGGATGCCCTTAGAACCATCTATTATGGGAAGAATGAATCCACCATTATTCATCTTCAACAACAACTTCATAACCTGAGTTTGAGACAGGGTGAAACAGTTGAACTCTTTCTGTGCAGAGTGTCTGAGTTGAAAGAGAAATTGAGTTCTCTCGGAGATATTGTGGACAAAAAGCTTCTCATTTCACTTGTGATGAGAGCTTTACCTTCTTCATTTGATATGTTGATAACCTCCATCCAGGTGTCCCAACGACAAATTACCTACATCGAGTTGGTCAATCTGCTTCAACAATAGGAGGCACGCCAACTTCACAAGGATGATTCTTCCAATACAGCCCTATACACCAACAGGCAGGGTTCTAGGAAGAAAGGTAATGGGCAAAAAGGAGGCAAATTTCAAAAAGGAGGAAATTCTCAACAGGATACGAAAGGAAAAGGCAAACAACCTCAATAGAAAAAGAGGTGGTGCAAGATCTGTGAGAAAGACAACCATGACACCAACAGGTGTTGGCATAAGAACAAGCTGAAAGGCCAAAACAAACCACAAAATAAGAACAAGCAACCCCGAGTGAATGTTGTCTGTTGAAGAATCCGACTCGGATTCCGAATGGGCACACAAAGTGCTCATGATCGCCACATATTCCACACGGAGGGATCCTATTTGGTATGTCGATTCTGGAGCTAGTAAACATATGACTGGCGACAGATCGTGGTTTGAATCATTTGTGGCCAAAGAGGGCAAACCTGTCATAATTGCTGATGATAAAACCTACAGGGTTCAGGGAGAGGGTATAGTTTCAGTCACTCTTCCTGATGGCAAGTGTCAGATTGACAAGGTCCTCTATGTTCCGGGATTGGCCAACAATTTGTTGTCAGTGACACAAATCCTGGACAAATATGGTTGTCAAATTTCATGTTGAGAATGGAAAGAAGTGTTGTACAATTACCAGGAAGGGTAAGCAGATTGCAACAGCTTCATATAAGCATGGCTTATTTGCACTAGATGCTATCTCTACTCCACATGTTGCCATGACTGTCTCTACCAAGGAGGCAACTTCCCTATGGCACAAGAGATATGGGCATCTTAGTTCCGGCTACTTACTTGAGCTCGGCAAGTATGAGATGGTAAAGGGTCTTCCTTCCCTTTCTGCCACATTGCCAGTGTGCTCTGACTGCTTAGCAGGAATGCAGCATAGAGTACCATTTGAGAAGAGCTCTACAAGAGCAAGAAAACCTCTGGAGCTAATTCACACCGATCTATGCGGTCCTTTCACACCCAACAGTGTTGGAGGGAAGAGGTACTTTCAGTTATTTGTAGATGACTACTCACGAAAGATGTGGGTTTTCTTTCTCAAACTGAAATCTAAAGCTTTTGCATTCTTCCAGCAGTTCAAGAAATTCGTTGAGAAGGAGTCAGGGGCTTCTATCAAAACCCTTCGCTCAGATCGAGGGGGAGAGTTTACCTCTAATGAATTTTCTACATTCCTAGATAAGAATGGGATCAAGAGACAGTTAACAACTGCCTATAATCCTCAGCAAAATGGAGTTGCTGAGAGAAGGAACCGTTCAATCATGGAAATGGTTCATTGTATGCTCACAGGAGCTACTCTTGGGCAACAATATTGGGCAGAAGCTGTCACCACTACAATGTATCTATTGAATAGGGCACCCACAAAGGCCCTAAAAGGAATGACTCCATAGGAAGCATGGAGTGGTCAAAAACCCTCCATATCTCATCTTCGTATTTTCGGGTGTCAAGCTTTCATGCACATACCGAAAGAGAAAAGGAAGAAGCTAGATGAGAAAACACTGAGATGTATTTTTCTTGGATATTCTGAGCACTCTAAAGGATATCGGTTGATAGATCCTTTGACCAAGAAAATTCATATCAGTAGAGATGTTGTCTTTGATGAAGCTTTCACATCATAGAACACATCTACAGTACACCAGGATATTGTGGAAACTAAGGAAGAGGAGATTCCTTCGTCAACACAGACAGGAGGTCCTTCTACATCTTCTTCACCACCATCGAAGAAGAATCCTAAATGGTGTACAAATACAATCAGAGATGCAAATTTATCCACTCCTCCCAATTTGAATTTGGATAGACCTCGTACACGCAGTATGGCTCAAAAGGAAAGAGAAGCCAGAGAAACTGGTGAGGTTGATGATCTTTGTCAATCTTTTGAGGAAATTTTTGTGACTCCAAGTAGAGAAGTTGAGGATATGGATATTGATGATGACAGGGCATTCATGTCTACCATAGATAGTCTTGAACCTGCATCAGTGCAAGATGCTCTTAGTGAGCCTCAGTGGAAGGCCGCTATGGATACAGAGTATGAGTCTCTGATGAAAAATAAAACTTGGAAGCTTGTTGATCTGCCGCATGGAAAGAAACCTATTGGCTGCAAATGGGTATACAAAGTCAAGTACAAGGTAGATGGAACAATTGATAAGCATAAGGCCCAACTTGTTGCAAAGGGCTATGCTCAAAAGGAAGGCATTGACTATGAAGAAACTTTTGCACCTACTGCTCTGATGACCACAATTCAGGTTATGTGTGCTATGGCAGCACAATATGGGTGGAAAGTTCACCAGATGGATGTCAAAAGTGCCTTTCTTAATGGTGATCTCCAAGAAGAAGTCTATATGACTCGACTCGAAGGATTTGAAGTGGAAGGCCAATAGCAGAAAATTTGCAAATTGGTCAAATCCTTGTATGGTCTGAAACAAGCTCCTCGAGCTTGGTATATAAAAATGGACAATCACCTAATGCAGCATGGATTTAAGAGATGTTCGTCAGATGCAAACCTCTATTTCAAGAAATAGGGTTCTGAGATAGTGTTGCTTGTACTCTATGTGGATGATCTGCTCATTACAGGGAGTTTAGAAGATATGATCTCTACTGTCAAAAGAAACTTGTGCAAATCTTTTGAAATGACAGATCTCGGACTTCTCCATTACTGTCTTGGTATAGAATTCAGCCAGAAGGAGCACACCATCAAAGTGTCTCAGAAAAAGTATGCCAAGACATTGCTGGATAAATATCGCATGATCGATCGCAAGACAATGGCAACTCCTATGGAGAATGGACTTCAATTATCATGATATGATGACTCACCTCAGGTAGATGGTACTCTCTATCGACAGCTGATTGGGAGTCTCATATATCTGACCAATACTAGGCCAGATCTCATTTTTGCTGTCAACTATCTTTCGAGGTTCATGCAGAAGCCTAAGACTACTCATTGGAAAGCAGCAAAATGTGTTCTTCACTATGTCCGTGGTACTATGGAATATGGCCTAGAATACAAGAGGAACAACAAATTCTTCTTGCAAGGATACACGGACTCCGACTGTGCCGGATCATTTGATGATCACAAGTCAACTTTTGGATACATTTTTCATCTGGGATCCGGTCCTGTCTCTTGGCACAGCAAGAAGCAACATGTGGTTGCTATTTCTTCAACAGAGGCAGAATATCGTGCCGCACGTGAAGCTGTGTGCGAAGTGATATGGTTACGTCACATTCTAACAAGTATGGGCCATCCATCAAAATCTCCAATACACTTGTTTTGCGACAATCAGGGTGTTTTGAACCTCGTTAAGAATCCAGTCCATCATGAAAAAACAAAGCACATTGACACACAATGTCATTTCATTCGAGAGGAAGTTCCAAAGCACCGAATTCAGCTTCAGCACATTCCCATAGATGCTCAAGTTGTAGACATTTTCACTAAGGCACTTGGACATGTCAAATTTGAATTGTTTCGCAGCTCACTTTGTATTGCAAAATAATGTAAGGGGATGTTAGTATAGCTATTAGTTATTACATTACCCAAATAATGTAATAAAGGGGGATGTTAGCGTACTGTTTAGCATATTTTAGCTGTATTACATTATTTAGCATTCTACAGTTGCACTGTTACAACTTCGTAACAGTTCCGCCAGCCGGTGCTATTTTCAGCCATTGTAAACCTTATTTAAATGCCTGCAGAATAATACAAAGATGTTCGCATTTTCTACAAAAACTGCTCGCTAAAATGTTTTTGGGGCATTACACAAACCAAAAGGTAAAACCTTATAGGCAAATGTTCCCCATGGATAGGTAAAGGTTGTTTTCTCTTGATCTTCAGGTGCAGCCTGAATTTGATTATATCCACTAAATCCATCAGGAAAACAAAAGTATTTCTTTCCGACAAGGGTATCTAACACCTGATCTATGAAAGGTAATGGAAACTGGTCTTTGTATGTCACTTTATTCAGCTCTCTATAGTCTACACATACTCTCATTTTTCCATTTTTCTTAGGAACTATAACCAATGGAGAGACCCACTCGCTATCAAAAATTGGGTAAATGAATCCTACCTCTAGAAGTTTTTCAATTTCTTCCTTTACAATATCTCTTAGGGCAGGATTCAGTCTTCTCTAGGGTTGTCTTACTAGATTGACTTCTTCAATATAAATTTTGTGGGTGCATATATCAGGGAGAACTCCTGACATATCTTTATAGTCCCAAGCAAAAGCATAAACATGCTTTTGCAAGACATCTATCAATTTATCTTCTTCTTCCCTAGTAAGCCAACTGTTAATGTTCAGTAATTTGCCTGTCTGGACTTCTATTTGTTTTGTATTTGGAAGGATTGAACTCACTTCTTCATACCTGGTAATTAGGGAGTTAAGAGGACATTGCTAAGATGGGAGGAAATAAGAAGTTTCTATTTCATTACTTCCTGATGGAAGCATATCCTATATGGAACAGTGAGAAGGAAAAATCAGGTGATGGTGCCACCCATGTGGTAGTGAAATAGAGTTTTCCTATGATAGTACAGATGGTTCACCTTCAGAATTTTGGTTCTCCTCATTCCTTAACAACTGATGGATTTTTACTGCTTCCTCTTCTAACCCTTGTTCATGCAGAACATTTATTAGGATAGTTTCATTTTCTAAATTTTTTGTGTCTTGGAGGTCTTCTGTGTGTTATCTTACTACCAAGGTGGCTAGTGTGGAAATAACCTCTTCTGATTCTTCATCTAAATCAGGAAACCATAACTGACCTAAAAAAATTTTGGAGGGTCTTGCAGGAGTATATAGAGAGATCTGTTTTAGATCAATACCATTTGAAATAGTCATTTTTCTAGATCTGCAATCTGTGAATGCTGCTATAATTGCAAGCTAAGGTCTTCCCAAAATTATGGGATATCCATATGTTGAATTTATTGGTTGCAAGACAAAAAAATATGCAAGGAATTCCCAAGAAGAAACTTCTATAGGAACATCTTCAATTATACCTTCAGGTTTTGCAACTGACCTATTAGCCATTTCTAAAATTGTAAATGTGGGGCTGAGATGTTTGAGCTGTAATTGTTTCATTATATCCTTGGTCATGACATTTACTGCAGCTCCTAGATCTACTAAGACATTTGATATTGGTACTGAACCTATAGTAACTATGATAATCTGGACTTCCTGGGTCACTATACTTTGGAGGTACTAGTTTTCCATATAAGAGATCAACTATCTTTCCTTCAACCTGAATAATCTTGGGAAATGCTTTCTTTTTTCTTCCTGCTCTTCTAATGCACAAATATCGGATAGTGCTTTTAGTCACTGGTATATCCTTAATGGCTTGCAATAAGGGCAATGATATAGTTAACTTTTTAAGTTCCTTGACCGATTCGATTCAGAATTTTATGTTGTGGTATTGAATCTTTCAGGATATGGAATTATCCTTGATGAAGGTAATTGTTTTGCCTGTGGTTATATTTTTTTTCTTCTTTCTCTATTTTTGGTTCAACTATAACTGGTTCCAAAGGTTATTTCTCTTCATTTTCCTTGCTTTTATTGGAAATAAGTTCAGGTATAACTTTTCCTAAACGAAGTTGGATATTACTACAATCAATAACATTTATTTCAAAATTTTCTTCAGCTTCAGCGACATAGACAGGGGATACCTGTATGCTATTTGGATTAATGACTGATTGAGCTAGAAGTTGAGGTTGTTTCATCTGTTGTGTTTGTTGTGTTTGGTTCTATTTTTCTTGAAAATTTTGATTAGGTGCAGGCAATAAATGTTGTAATCACAATGACACTGAGAGGGGGGGTGAATCAGTGTGATCTTTAAAATTTCTAAAACATATGGTTTTAAAACCAGTAGCAGTTTAAAACAGATAAAAGAAATATTAAATGCATCAAGAAAGCATCACACATAACACAACAATTTTAACGAGGTTCACCAATGTGGCTACTCCTCAAAAATGACTACTTGGACTACCATCCAAATCCAGCCAATGCAAAGCTACAACTTTACAATATCTTTTACCAGCACCAACTGGAAGGAGTACCAACCCCTTTTCTTTATCTGTTTTAGGCAGAATGAAGCACCAACTCCTAATTTACCAGCACCTACTGGAAAGAGGCACCAACCCCTTATGCCAAGCTGCAACTTGGAAGACAATAATAAAAATTATAGAATAAAACTTTCACCTCATTTCTCACAGTCTGCTATTTTTTTTTGCATTCTGCTGCTTCTATGCTAAATGATTCGCACTATCCGATCGCTTCTCTATACTTCTTCGCACTCTCTACTGCAATCAGATCATCGATCACTTTTGCAGCCTACTCATTATCACTTCGGACTTGGAACACACCCTCTGCACATCGCGCTCTTAATTCTTGAAGATTCGATATGCACTCTTCACTTCGTCACTAAAGATATATCACTTCAGCCTTAGCTCAAATCGAAACTACTCACTCTCTACGCACTGCAAATCTCGCATACACACCTTATCTTCACACACCTCACACTCCATCTTGAATTAGTCCCTCCTTTTATAGAAGAAATCTTCAAAAACAATATTGAGACTGTAGTCGGCTTAAACCCTAAGGAGCATCAACTGTCAAACCCTTATGAATATTCGCTTCAAACCCTAGAGAGTGTCGGCTTAAAACCCTAATGATTGTCGGCTTCAAACCCTTATGAATATCGGCTTCAAACCCTAATGAATGTCGGCTTAAAACCCTAAAGATTGTCGGCTTCAAACCCTAGAATTTTTTGGCTGCTAAAACCTAGTGATTGTCGGTTGCAAACCCTAAAGACGTCCATTGAAAAACCCTAGAAAATTTCAGCTTCAAAACCCTAAAAATCATCGGCCTCGATTCAACTTTGTCGGCCTCAACCGCTACTGCCACCTCTGTTACCTTTTTGTAACTGTTGCCACGAAACACAAACATGTCGCGATATCACGACGTATTTGTAGCCGTATGCCTTCATATCCTTGCTGTCATGAAATCATGACCATTTTGGCCTTTGGTAGCTTTGCCATCATTCTTGTCATGAAATCGTGACACTTCGAACTCTTGCTTACGTCATCCTCATTCTTGTCATGAAATCGCGACACTTCCGGCTTCTAGCGGCTTTTCTTTCACCCTGTCACGAAATTGCGACACTTTCAGTTTTTCTGACGTCATTCTTGGTTTTGTCACGAAATCACGACGCTTTCGACTTCCAGCGGCTTTTCTTTCACCCTATCGCGAAATCACGACACTTTCAATTTTGCTGACGTCATCCTCATCTTTGTCATGAAATCGCGACGCTTTCAGCATCCGTACAATTCTTGCTTCATGCGGTAGCGAAATCGCTACACCTTCGTGTTGTGCTTTTTCAACTTGTAGCGAAATCGCTACAGCTTTTCAACTCAACGTTTTCTCCTTGCTTCGGCCAGCGAAATTTTGACATGTAGCGAAATCGCTACAACTTTTCACTTAACGCTTTTTCCTTGCTTCGGCCAGTGAAACAACATGTAGCGAAATTGCTATAGTTTCTTGACTTAGCTTCTTGGCCTCCAACATGTCACGAAATTGCAACAGTTTGCCTTGCGCCTTCTCTTTCCTCCGACTTGTCACAAAATCATGACATTTTGCCTTGTGCCTTCTCTTTCCTCCGACTTGTCATGAAATCATGACATTTTCGACTGCGCCTTCTCTCTCCTCCGACTTGTCGCGACATCGCGACATTTTCGGCTGTGCCTTCTCTCTCCTCCGACTTGTCATGAAATCATGACATTTTCGACTATGCCTTCTCTCTCCTCCGACTTGTCGCTACATCGCGACATTTTCGGCTGTGCCTTCTCTCTCCTCTAACTTGTCGTGAAATCACGACAGAAAACATGTCACGATATCGCGACAGAAAACATGTCACGATATCGCGACAGTTTTCTAACTTGTCTTTTTCTTCAAATTTTTTCTGTCTTCTGCATCTGAATGACTCCTGAACTGTCTGGCCACTGCATCATTAGATCTAGCTACCTGTGTTGACAACAATGACAAACTTCTTGCACCTCCTTGCTCAACAATCTCCCCCTTTGGAATTGTTGGCAACACCTGTGTACATTCCTGTAACTCTTCTCCCCCTTTGTCAATAATACCAAAGGGCTGCTGCAGACTCCCCCTGAGTCCATCCTCACACTTCTTAGGCACAATTTGTTGCATCTGGCACAAATTATGATCATGAGCAAAAGAATAGTCAAATACTCAAATGCTCCCCCTGAGAAAGTGATCCCTGTAGCTAGTCACTTCTTAGGAAGTGTGACTACTCCTAATTTGCTTTGAAGGTACTCAAATACTTCCTTGGGCAAAGGTTTTGTAAAAATATCTGCTACTTGTTCTGTAGTTGGAACAAAGTCCAATTTAACTTCTCCTTCTGCAACTTTCTCTTTCAAGAAATGATACCTTATAGCAATGTGCTTTGTCCATGAGTGCATTACTGGATTCTTAGAGATGTTAATTGCACTGGTGTTATCACACTTTACTGATATTGGTTCACTGAAATTAATACCTAGATCTTTCAAGGTTTGTTTCATCGACAAGACTTGTGTGCAACATGTTGCTACTACAATATATTCTGCCTCAGCTGTAGATAAAGAAACTGACTCTTGCTTCTTACTGTGCCATGAAACCAATCTATCCCCCAAATAGAATGCTCCTCCACTGGTACTCTTTCTGTCATCAACACATCCAACCCAATCTACGTCTGAATATGATATAAGAGTGAAATCTTTGCCTTTTGGATACCACAACCCATACTCCATGGTGCCTTTGAGATACCGAAAAATCCTTTTAACTGTTGTTACATGAGTCTCTTTGGGATCGGCACGAAATCTGGCTACCATGCAAGCTACTGCAGAATATCGAGTCTGGTTTCGTTAAATATAGTAAGCTTCCTATCATTGATCTATACATGGTTTGATCTACAGGTGGATATTTGTCTTCTTTAATCAACTTGCGACTTGTTGTCATGGGAGTTCGATCGGCTTACGAGTCCTCCATAGTGAACCTTTATAGCATTTCTTTCACATATTTGATTTGGGAAATGAATATACCTTTCTCATTTTGATTAACTTGTAGCCCAAGAAAGTAAGACAGTTCACCAATCATAGACATTTCAAATTCATTCTGCATCTTATTTGCTAGGTCTTTACAAGATTCATCTTTGTTGCTTGCCAAATATGATATCATCTACATAGACAACTAAAACAATGAGATGCCCACCTTCTGTTTTTACATACATATTACTGTCCACTAAACCTTTCTTGAATCCCTATTGAGAGAGATAGTTATCTAGCCTAGCATACCAAGCCCGTGGTGCTTGCTTTAATCCATACAGTTCTTTCTTTAATTTGCAGACAAGGTTAGGATCCTCACTAATTTGAAATCCATCCGGTTGTTCAATATAGACCTCTTCTTTGAGTTTCCCATTTAAAAAGGTAGATTTTACATCCATATGATACACCCTGAAGTTTTTGTGAACTGCTAAGGCCAAAAACATTTTAATTGCTTCTAATATGGCCACTGGAGAAAAAGTCTCTTCAAAATCAATGCCTTCGACCTGTGCATATCCTTTACAAACCAGTCTTGCTTTGTTCCTAATGACCTGTCCATCTTCATTTAATTTGTTTTGAAATATCCATTTTGTGCCGATTACATTCTTATTTGCAGGTCTAGGAACTAATTCCCAAGTTCTGTTCTTTTCAATCTGATCTAACTCTTCATTTATTGCCTTCATCCAGCTGTCATCTTTGCTTGCTTCATCTATGTTTTTGGGCTCAATGCTGGATAAGAGAGAGTAATTACTTATTACTTTCTTTCTTGTCTGAATGCCAGCTGTGGGATCTCCAATTATTTGGTCTCTAGGATGATTTTTCTTCCAGCTACCCATTTTGAATTTTCTATTTTCTTACATCTCTGAGTCATCTGATGAGTTATCTGCATCAACCGTAGACGTATTTTCTGTTCCCTGCACTTCATCTCCTTCAATGACTTCTTCGTAGATTGGGTAGTTTTCTTCAAAGTTAACTGTTTGTTTTCTCCCTTCATCGAATTTAACATCTGTGCCTTGTCCACAATTTTCTTGAGTCTCTTGTTGTAGCATTTGTAAGCTTTGCTATTTGGAGAATAGCCAACAAAAACACCTTCATCTGCTCTATCTTCAAACTTCCCAAGGTTGTCATCAATTTTTCTGATGTAGCACTTACAGCCAAATACTTTGAGATGTTTTGCTATTGCTTTTCTACCAAACCACAACTCATAAGGTGTTTTGCATTCATGAGTTCTTAACATGTATCTGTTTTGAATGTATACTGTTGTGTGAACTGCTTCTTTCCAAAATCTATCTGCTATTTTGTTTTTTACCAGCATGGTGCGTGCGATTTCCTATATAGTTCTTTTCTTTCTCTCTACTACACCATTCTGCTGAGGAGTTCTGGCTGCTGAATATTGTCTCCTGATACCATATTTTTCACAGTATTCTATAAATTCATTCGAAATGAATTCTCCTCCTCTCGTCCGATCGTAAGCATTTAATCCTTTTTCCTGTTTCATTCTCAACTAGCTGTTTGAAGGTTCTGAACATTTCAAAAGCTTCTATTTTATATTTTAGGAAGAATATCCATGTCATTATGGAATAATCATCGATACACAACATAAAGTATTTGTCGTCGTTTATGCTTTGAGTTCTCATGGGTCCACACGGGTCAGTATGAATAAGTTCTAAAGGCCTGCTAGTGTGGTACTCTTTTGTTTTTAATGACACTCTGGTTTGCTTTCCCTTCTGACATGAAGCACAAACACTGTTTGAATGTTTCTTAATGGTTGGAATATCTCTCACTGCTTGTTTAGAGATGATTTTCACCAAATTATCAAAACTTATATGTCCAAGCCTCTTATGCCACAACCAGTTATTTTCTTCTTGTCCAATAAAACACGTACCTTCTGAATTTTTTGAGAGTGTGTACAGATTACCAGACGTCCTTGAACCAGTTGCTATCAATTTCCCACTGTTTATTTTTTTGACTTCACAACCCTACTTCTTGAAGACTACTTCATGACCTTTATCACAGATTTGACTAACACTTAATAGGTTATGTTTCAAACCATCCACAAATAAAACTTCTTCTGACTTGATTTTCCATTCACTAATTTTGACAGACCCTTTTCCTCTAATTTTGGCTCCATCATTATTTCCAAACTTCACAGAGCCACCCTCATATTTCTGTAGTTTTTCAAATTTATGTTTATCACCTGTCATATGACTTGAGCACCCACTATCAAGGATAAGACTGGTATTGCTGACTCCACTGTGGTTGATTTTGCATCCAATGTGGATTAGTCTAATTCTGATTCTAGGATGGGTTGTTTTGATTTCATGATGGGTTATTCTAATTCTATGATGGGTTGTTTTGATTCCATGATGGGTTATTCTGATTCTGATTCCAGGATGGGTTACTCCAATTTGTTTGTGGTCATTCTTGGGAATTTGTCCATTGAGGATAATTCCAAGGATGTTGGGGTGGTTCTGATTGTCCCCAAGGCATAATCCAGGGATTATGCCCCCAATTTGTAGGAAAACAAGGGGGATTTTGGTTTTGAGAGAAATTTCCTCATTGTTTTTGTCCAACATAGTTGAGTTCCTCAGTTTGATTTTCTAACACAGTTTTGAGTTGTGGTAGTAGGTGGCATTTATTAGTTGAATGCTTCTTTGAAAATATACTACAAATGGCTGAGATAGATGTTTTATTCAAAAGAAATTCCTACAAAGCATTTTTATTTCTACATATTGGGCAATAAATTTCCAAAGGTTCTATGGTTTTTGTTTTTGCAGACATTTTCCCCAAAGTGGTATTTAATTGCACTAGAATATCAGTTTTAAAATTTGCAAGTTCCTCTATTAATTCCTTCACATCAGTGCCATTTGTACTTTTTTTTCTTCTTCCCTACTTATTGCAAGAGTAATTCCTGTAGAGATCCATAATTTCCTCATTACTAAGAGTATTTACATCCCCTTTTCCCATCAAATCCAATACGTCTTTGGATTCATCTTGTAATCCTCTCAAAAATATGGTTTTGCATAACTCTGGTTCTACAAGTCCACATCTCCTTTGAACAAAGGATAACCTATCAATATAGTCTTCTAATGTTTCATAATCTTCCTATTTAATCCTGAATAACTCATCTTTCCTATTCCTTACACGATAATACTCCTAATATTTGTCTAAAAATACAGTTTCCATTTGATCCCAAGTTCGAATGGAATTTGGTTCTAAGCTCATGAACCAGCGTAATGCTGAGTCCTTGAGTGTTGAGGGAAAAACCTTAAGCTTCTGATTGTCATTTACATAGTCATAGGTTTGAAACACTACCTAGAATTCAAACAAAAACTGATCAGGATCTTCAGCTACAACACCTTAGAAGGTTGGAAGTACTGAAGGTGAAATAGTTTTCATGGGAGAGTTTTGTGTTGGATTCAAACAGATAGGATATTCAAATGTTCTTGAAGGTTGGGGCATATCTTGATCATCTCCTTCATTATGGACATAGCCATGTTGGCCATATCTATCTAGATTGCCTCCTTCTGCCATAGTTTCATGTTCCTTAGTTAAACCTATCCAAATTTCTCTCTCAAGAGGTCCAAGATCCTCTGTTGCTAATGAGTCTGATGATTCTTCTTTCTTAGGATATTCTAATGATGATGAGACTGGTTATTTTCCTTTCTCATAATGTTCTAATGATGGTGAGACTGGTGATTTTTCTTCCAATCTTTCTGGTAATTCAAACACAAGTGATTCACCCCTTAGGTGTGAAGATCTCCTTAATGGAACAAGCCAGGGATACTTTTGGGTAATTCTACATTTTTCATCCCTAGACTTACTCATTCATGTTTACTCTTAAATGACATAAATTATAGGTTAATAGTTGTTACTTTAACCAGCTGTTCTATTCAAATTTTATCCTAAATCTTCACAGCTTAGTCTAATTAACAGCTATTGGACTATTGTTACCTTCTAGCAACACAATTCCCTAGCAACGGTGCCAAAATGATGCATTGTCGTTATACACATCATTAATTCTCAATGAATTTGTCAATCCATGGCAGTGTACAAGGCTATCTGTGAAATAAGGGGTGAACAGGGTTATAACTTAGGTCAATCTAGAGCAATAGGTCTTATTAGTGAAACTGATTGAGTGGGAGATTTTGGACATTCCTATCTCTAAATTGCATGGATTAAACTTTAATATAAGTTTCAAAAATGAAAACTAATCATTAACTGTAGAAATGAAGTCCTAATTACAATTGTAGAATGAGACCTAATTATGTTGTAGAAATAACAGTTACAGAATTAAAAGTCTGATTATAATTGCAAAAAGGAAATATATTTACTTTTGTAGCAATGGAAACCTACTTATAGCATGGAAATGAAACCTTGTCAAGGATTTGTAATAGAGGGTTGTCAATATTTTGTGTAGGGGTTGACAACAAAACATAAAATGCAAGAAATTATAGAAAACAACAAATTCTGGAAATGACAGTTTGCAATAAATTGAAAGCTTTGTTGAAAGTGGAGATTACAACCAAACCATTAATCACAAAACATAAAATAAGCTAAGATTGCAAATATCATTAGTTGTTTACAAAGGAATGAAATGACAAGTTCTACTACTCATTCTGCTACAACAAAATCAGAATAAAAATTGTTGTTAGTCCTCCTCCTAGGTCTGGAAGTGGCTAGCCTCCTTGTCTAGAAGAAGGTATAAGTCTATCTCTCTCTAGATCTTACTCACACTCATTTACAAACAATATGAAATAGAAATAGTACACTTTATTTATTCAAGAACATGATTACAATAATTTTTTTGAAAACCTGTTACAGGATTGTAACAGTCACTTCTCTAATTATTGCCTATTTTCTCCTATATTTCTCTACTTTCTGCTTTCTCTATCTCCTTCCTTCTACCTAGCTCAACCTCAATGGGAGCCATATTTATAGATGTCCTAAGATCTACTGACAACTGAGAAAAATATCTAATCCTATTATGCTGCAACAATTTTTGGTTTTATCCTAGAAGAAGATCACACTTGATCTTTCCATAAATGGTGGCTTTTGTTGGCAATGGACAACAAAGTCAGATCTAAGATATTTTCCCTTACCCTTTTCAATATTTATTTCCCTTTTTCCAGCATCAGAATTTGGTCAATAAGTCAAAAAGTACATTCTATTTTCATTTCGAAGAAAAGTGGCTTATTCCAAAGATACCACAATTCTCATTCCGAAGATCCGCTCATTCCGAAGATATTGCAATTCTCATTCCAAAGATCTGCTCATTTCAAAGACACTATGTTTTCTCATTTCGAAGATATTTATTCATTTCGAAGAGACTTCAGAATGAACAAATGTGGGTTCCTTAAATGATTTACTCTACATTTCTCATGTGGGTTACTTGTCAGGAGCATATTCCAATGGTATTCATCTCTTTCCACATGTGAATTCCATGCCTTACCATTCATTGGCAGTTGGCTGGAATTTACATGGGAAAAGCTCGATTTTTGCTGCACGGTAATAGTTTACTTGCACTGTTTCTAGATTTAGGTAAAACAAATGCTTGAGACATATCAAAACATGATTAGTGAAATGCTGCTATCAATCTAAGCATATCTCATTTAGCAAGTCATAACAAAACAACATAAAACTTATGCAAAAAGCTATAAAAATCATAATATAGTATTTCAGATACATTCATCATGCAAATAGTTAATACACAACATATTGAATTAACTTAACTAGCATATTAGATTAAACATAAGAGTTTGTAGGTAATTTTAGTGTTCAAAACATGTTATGATTGAGGCATTTTCAGGCCTCATCAATCTATTCGATGTAGAATTAATTATCAGTTCAACCTTTATATTGTACTTATTTTAAAAGCATTTAGAAAATAGATTCCACTTATAAAAATGTGTCTTTCTCATAGTTATATTGAATCAACTAAGAAAATAATAAGAAATCAATGCACATCAAAGGAAGGACATAAGAGAATTCACACTCATTAGCTTGAACAAAAAATCAGATAGTTTTGGTGCATGAACCAACCTCTTAAAACACAAACTTGTAGATGTTGCTAAGATTTATATGACTTTGCCTCCAACGAATTTACCCACAGTGTGAACTATTTTCCATATCCTCCTTTATTCCACCTTCGATCCTTCTTTATAGATCCGATCAGTTAATTTTTATTGAACACCTATTATAATTTGTGTAAGCCTTTCACACATCCACTTGTCATATGACACTATAGTTACTACATAATCTTGGATGCCAATATTTAATATACATTCCTTTGGTTTATAATTAAGACCTCATACGAAGTCTTAAATGTTTATAATGAAATAATATTATTGATCTTAGTTTAGTTGTTTATTGCTATTATTTATTATTTTATTATTATTATTATTATATATTTTAATATATATTTTAAATCAGTTTTATTATTATTATTTTTATTATTTTTATATACTTTTGTTTGTATATCACTTGGAAATATGTAATTGTTATTTATATATTTAATATAAAGTTTCTCTTTTTAATTTGATTTCATATTTTAACTAAAAATGTCATAGTATAACATTAGAAGAATTCCTAAATTATGCAACTAAATGCACCGTTTGCGGATGCATTGCCATTAGGAATTCTATGATTCCTAATATTTAGCAAATACCCCGTCACTCATTATTTCCTTTGACTTACCTTCCATCAAATATCAACTCGTCGAATCAGTCTAGTCCCTGCCCAAGTGGCTACCTATACCTGCATCCACAGAAATCCTTAGCAGTATCACATTCATACATATAAAATTAGAAATCAAATTTGTAAGGTTGTTACGAGTAGGATGCATCCTTCTAAGTTTTTGTTGATTGAATTAACATAAAAATGCAAGGTGAGATTGTGGACAACCAAGTTAGGGTCAATACTAGGCATGTCTTTGTAGGACCATGTAAAAATACCCTTCTTCTTCTTGAGGAGAGTAATTAATTACTCTTGTTCATCTATGGATAAAATTTTACCAATTTTAAAAATTTGGATATTGTTTGCATATGAACTAAGGTTCACATTGATGGTATCTTCAATGGACAAGTGAGAACCTTACCAAATTTTATGGGGTATTGGGATCAAATGAATTTCATCTATGATATTATAAAAATATTCTAACTCAACCTTTTCTATGTCTACCTAGAACCTTAGGATCTAAATATGAAGATGAAGTTGGAGGTGATGGAGGAATGTAGTTGGTTCAAGCCCTTAATAATTCCTTGGAAAGGATAAATTTAGAAAAGGATGGAGATGAGGAAATATGATCCATATCAATAAGGCTCATGTCAATTGGAATTGGATTTTCCAAATCATATGGATTACAGAGTGGGGTGAATAAGTCAATAGGATTCATGTTGACTTGAGGGAAATGGTGGTTAGAAAAGTAGGATGGATGGATCCTGTCTGCTAGAACCAATGCTAGAAATTTGGGAACACAAATAAATGCAATTGGTAAAATGCCATGTACATGTAATGCAAATGATTTTTTTGAATTTGAATTATGTACATATATTACAAGAAAAATGGCCAATATGATGGATTAATGAAATGGAGGTGGTGGTTCATCGGTTGGTTTAGCTCACTCTTATAGAAAAAGTAAGTAAAGTATGGAATGATGGATGGTAAACATTATGACGTAAAATTCATCCTATTCAATGTGTGGAATGATGGGTTCTAAGTCCTCATCAGATACATTATAAGCTATCGACATAACATCGAATTCTTCATAAATTTTATCTTCAAATTCATTGGTGTGATGGATATCTTCTTCTGAGTTCAAATGTAAAATTTGAAAAGATTGTTCAAAATAAGAAGTGGAAGAAAGTGGATGATAGCCTAAACCTGAATAGTCATGCACTTCTTGATATAAAATATTGATGATATCATGCGTTCACTATTCATGCCATCTTAGACCATGTCCTTACCAATTAACTATATGAAAATATTAGGATGTAAAACCTGACATGTGCTATATATTGGTAGGAGTTGGTTGCTTGGGTTCATCTAGGGAAGATATATTTTATGATGAATCAATCCCACCATACATAAAATTACTGTTATTGGGAATCAAACCCTTTTTGTACACCGCTCTTATAGACAAGGGTGGGTCACGTGGGTGGTCATAATCCTTGGCAGTTTGGATGATAAGTTGTGTGACAGTGATGTCTTGGACCACATATTCACCAATACCAAGATTGGTGAGGTGGACTACAACTTGGGATGATGTGGATGAAGATGTGGAAGTGGATGTGGAAAGCTCATGGTTGGCTTGGGACTCCAATAATGGGAGAGGTATAGCCTAGGATGGCATATCAAAATCCATTAAGGTGGTCTGTGAGACATCGGTTGATAGTATTCTATGTTCTTTCACTAATGTATAAAAATAATGTTGGTTTTTAGAAATACTAAAATAATAAAAATTTTGAATAATGCAGAATCCTACAATGAGGCCAACCTTTGAATAAACAATCAACAAGCAAACCACAACAATATTAAAATAGAGGCCATCTTGCACAGGGATGGTTTACAAACAATGGTTTTTTGACATAGATATGGTCATAAATAGAGGTTATTTGGGACAAGGAAGACCATAGAAAATGTTCATCTAACCTAGGATGATCATAGACAGAGTGTTTTAAAAATTAAAATATTCTAAAATTTCTTCACTTAGAAAATTTTACTTTTTTTTATTGAGAGTAGAGAAATAAAGATAGAATGACTTACTATGATATCCTACATTTTATGAAGATCCAGATTTATGTTTTTTCTTATATTTTGATCTATGGTGGATGGTGATGTAGTTGAGTAATTCTTCTTCACTTATAGTTTGCATAACAAAAAACATATATAAAAGGGAGGTCATAGAGGGGTCATTGACCCCCCCTATTAGGGGGTTTGGTGGTAGAGCCCCCGAAATTTTTTACCATACATATAACCATATCAGGTCAAGACAAATTCAAATAGGTCTCATCTTTGTAATATGTGATTAATAATAGGAGCCATATCTATGAAGGACAACTACACCTACTGGTAATCTCTGTGAGGTATGGTCATATTTTTTGGCCATATCTATAAGGGATGGTTGTACCTATAACTCACAAACTCCAAAAATAAATAATAATTATAAATATGAATGCAAGATGTGGACTAGGTTCCACCGTGATCACCACTTAAAATGCTAAAAATGACCATACACCCATAAAATAAAAATAAAATATTGAAATATAGAAAATCTAAATGCAACCATAAAGATAAAGAACAAAATGCAAAAAAATTATGAGTGATTCCCTTTTTATTAATAATATCTTGTTCTTTTCCAAGAAGGTTACAAAGAGGAACCCCTTTTTAAGGATTGCTACCAATATTGATACAATAAATTACAAATGAAACAATTCATATGTACTACGCACGATATTTTTGCATTCGTAAACTAATTTGGGATAGGTTTTCAATATTGTCATAATGAATGATGGTGATATGTTAATCTTTATGTTGTTGCTTCCTTGTAGATACCTGTAATCTACACACAAGAAGATTAAAGAGCATTAAAATCATATGTAGAGTATTTCAAGATAAGGCCCATATTGATAGCAAATAAAATGATAAATAAATTGAAATAAGATGAAAGCATGCATGGATATATAATATATCTTGTAGAATCCGTTAGCAGTCACACAAACAAAAATAATGCAAAGGACAAAAAATTAGAACATTTATTTAATTTGAAGCACCCCCTAACCTTATTACAAATGTATATTCAATAATATATAGAGTAGGAATAGGAAGAAAGTCGGCAAAGGAGAGATAAGGGGAAATAGGAGATAAGGAGGGAGAAGATAGGGGAAAGAAAGGCGCGGAGGGATAAGGAAATTGGAGGGATAAGGGGGAAGAATAATTCACGGAGGGATAAGAAGGAGGGAAAAAAAAGGAGGAAGGTAGGAGGAATAAAAAACAAACTTGCCGACAAAATTTTCCGACATTATGAGGGAGAATTCACACTGAAACTTAGAAAGAAGATTTTTCTAAGCCAGTTTCGAAGCAACCCTATTCACACTTGTAACATTCTCCCCCTTAAAGTTGAGAGAACTGACTACACAGTCTCTCAGCTTTACAAATTGAGCTTTTGTCATTGCCTTGGTGAAGATGTCAGCGACGTTCTCCAAAGTGTGATAGTATTGAAGCTCAACAATTTCATGTTCCACCATATCTCTGATGAAGTGGTACTTCATATCAAAATTCTTGGTTCTGCTATGGTGGACAGGATTATATGCCAACTGAATGGCACTGATGTTGTCGCAGTAGATTTTGGTCGGACCACTTTGTTGTTCTCCAATCTCTTCTAGTACTTTCCTTAGCCACAAGGCTTGAGTACTAGCATAAGTAACCGCTATATACTCTGCTTATGTTGAAGATAGCGCTACTACTGTCTGCTTTTTGAACTCCAAGTTATTAGTCCCGATCCAAGACTAAAACAATTTCCTGATGTTGACTTCCTGTCATCAATATTGCTACCCCAATCACTATCACTGAAGCCTACAAGCTTGATAGTGTTACATTTATGGTACTGGATTCCAAAATCCAATGTACCCTTCACATATCTCAAAATTCTTTTAGCTGCCTTCAAATGCAGCTCCGAGGGGTTAGACATAAATCTAGAAACAAGAGATACAGCATACTGGATATCTGGTCTGGTGTTGGTGAGAAACATCAAACTCCCAACCATGCTTCTGAAAGTGGTCACATCAACTTTTGGTGCTCCATCATCTTTGATTAATTGGATCCCATGTCCAACTGGAGTTGCAACTGGTTTGCAATGCTCCATAGAAAACTTCTTGATCATGTCTTGAGCATACTTATGTTGACAGATGAAGATTCCTGTATCTGATTGATGAACTTCCATTCCCAGATAGTAGCGCATTAGTCCAAGATCCTTCATCTCAAACTGCGTCATCATGGAGTGTTTGAAATCCCTATTCATTTTCTCATTACTACCCATAAAAATAAGATCATCCACATACAAAAAAACTATGAGAATGTCTTTACCTTGCTTGAGGTAGTAGAGTGTGGGTTCATTTTTGCTCCTGGTGAACCCATATTCTTTGAAGTACCCATCAATGCGTGAGTACCAAGCTCTTGGTGCCTGTTTGAGGCCATAGAGTGCCTTCTTCAATCTGTAAACAAGGTGTTCCTTACCTTGGACTTCAAATCCCTATGGTTGCTCAACATACACTTCTTCTGTCAAGTAACCATTGAGAAATGCACTCTTCACATCCATGTGTTGGACTTTCCATCCTTTATGTGCAGCTAAGGCAAGAACTGTTCTAATTGTCTCCTGTCTGGCTACAGGAGCAAATGTCTCTTCATAATCTATTCCATACTTCTGAGTAAAACCCTTTGCCACTAATCTTGCCTTATGCTTTTCAATGCTGCCATCAGCATTAAACTTGGTCTTGAAGATCCATTTACAACCAACACATTTCTTTCCTTTCGGAAGCTTCACGAGCTCCCAAGTGTCGTTGTTTTTTATAGAGGTTATCTCCTCTTCCATGGCATCTTGCCAAATCTTCTGAGTACATGCCTTCTTATAACTAGAAGGTTCAAGCTATGCACTAGTTAACAAAGCATAGTTAACTTGATCTCCTTTGGGTTCTTGCTGGGAATCATCATCACCATACAAGTGCATGCTTTCTAATCTGTGTAAAACAGATTCCATTTCACTAGCTTGACTCCTAGTATATCTTCTTGAAAAATTCTTATCCAACATCTGAGATGATGGATGATACTGTAAAGTTCTCTTACCTTTGGATGGAACATCAATATCCATTTGTGAGGAACTTACTGATCGTTGTGGAGAAGGACTTGGAGAAGCAGTTGAATCAGAAGATGGACTTGGTGGATGTGAGGGCGGAGACTGCTTTCCTTTCTGTGGTAGCTATGGTTGCACCTGCTGAGCTACTACTTTAATGGATTCAACATCACTGAATATATTGGGCTTACCCCACTCTCCCCCTTCATCAAAAATCACATCTCTTGAAATCACTATCTTTCGAGTTGTAGGATTGTAGAGTCTATAACCCTTTGTGTTTTCACAGTATCCTACAAAAATGCAAGCCTGACTCTTTGGATCTAACTTCTTTCTCAGCTCATCGAGAATGTGAGCATATGCCAATGAACCAAATACTCTGAAATACTTCACATTTGGTTTCTTACCATACCAGGCTTGGTAAGGTGTCTTCCTTTTCAAACTCGAAGTAGGACTTCTGTTCAAGATGTGAACACTAGTCCTTGTTGCATCTCCCCAATATGCATTACTCAAATGCTTTGTCTGAAGCATTGATCTCGCCATCTCCACAATGGTGTGATTCTTTCTTTCTGCTACACCATTCTGTTGTGGAGTGTAGGCAGTTGTGAACTGCCTCTTGATGCCATGATGTTTACAAAAAGCCAAAAATTGATTAGAGGAGTATTCTCCTCCTCTATCTGATCTAAGACATTTTATAGAATATCCACTCTCACTTTCAACTTTTTCTTTAAAATCAACAAAGCATGCAAATGCTTCATCCTTATGCTTCAAAAAGTATATCCAACACATTCTTGTGCAATCATCAATGAAAAGTAGGAAGTAAGAGTGATTACCTAGACTCTTGGTCTGCATCGGACCACAGATGTCTGAATGTACCAACTGAAGAGGATAGCTGGCCCTCCATGCTTGTCCACGAGGAAATTTTGATCTGGCATGCTTGCCCAAGGCACACCCTTCATAGACTTCCTTATTGTCTTGAACTTTGGGAAGTCCAGTCACCATTGCTTGTGAAGTTAGCAATTTCAAACTTGCTGAATTCAAGTGACCATATCTCAAGTGCCATAGGACACTTGGATTGGTAATAACAACATTTGCTAACTTATTTCCTCTTGGCTGGCCAAACTTCAAAGGAAATAATCTATTTTTTGACATTGGCACTTTTGTAATGATTCTATTACTATTGTTTTTGTCAAAAATGGTGCATTTACCCTCATCAAAAATCAACTTATAATTCTTTTCAAGCATTTGACCAACACTTAACAGATTGTGTTGAAGATGAGGAGTGTAATAGATATCACTTACATGTTTTATGCCTTCTTTTGTTGGAACCGCCATAGCTCCAATGCCTTCAACTGCCAATGACTTGTCATCTCCCAACCGAATGCTGGATTTGTATGAGGAGTCTATCTTAGCAAAGAGTTCTTCTTTGCCACTCATGTGATTTGAACACCCTGTGTCCAAAATCCATGTATCATTCAAATTTTGCTCTGTCTGGACATAAGAGATAAAGAGATTTGAGGACTCTTCCTCTTCTCCAAAATTCCCAAACTGACTGCTGCTCTGGTTGCTGCTGCTTCCTTGCGAATTCTTTGACCAACAATCACGAGCATAATGGCCAGGTTTGCCACAATTGTAGCAAACTTGTTTTGATTTGTCTCCTCCTTTTCCTTTTCCAAATTGTTTCCCTCTGTATTGCTGCTGTCTGCCTCTATTCTTATTTCCACCTCTGTTGGATGATCCTCATCTGTTAGGAGTTCCCCCTCTTTGATTATTCCTACCTCTGCATCTTTGTTGACCTCTACCTTGGCCTCTACCTCTTCCTTCATGTGTGGCAAAAGCTTTGTCATCTCCTCCATAGCTGGTGGTAGGAGTTTCCTGCAACGTCTCTTCATGTGAGAGAAGTGAACCAGTTAATGCATCAAAATACAATGTAGATAAGTATTTTGATTCCTCAATAATTATGGCAACATAATTCCATTTTGGAAGAAGTGTTCTCAACACTTTCTTCACCATCATCTCTGGTTTGATATCCTCCCCTAGTGTGCCCATTTTGTCAACTACTGCTTTCACTCTCACGCAATAATCTCCAACTCTTTCATTCTCCTGCATATTGAGATTCTCAAAATCTCGTTTCAAGGTTTGCAGTTTTACCTGCTTCACCTGGTCACTACCTCTATAGCTCTCTTTTAAGGCATTCCATGCATCTTGTGCAATGACATATGATGCAACCCTAGGGAAGATAGTTTTGTCTAAAGCAGCATGAATGTGATATAAGGCAAAAGCATTATTATTTTGTGCTTCTTTTCTTGTCTTTTTATCAGCATTAGAAAATGCTACCCATTCAACAGCAGTTGGTTCTGTATAACCTTCCTCAACTACATCCCAAAGACCTTTTCCTATCAACAAAGTCTTCATTTTTATAGACCAGTATTCATAGTCACTACCATTAAATTCAGGGATTGGTAGACTAGTGTTTGCAGCCATTGCAGAATAAAAAACAACTTTTATTCGAAGCACACAAGTACTTTTATTAAGGCAAACTGGAAATACAAAGTAGAATGTAGTACAGAATGATTCAATAATTTAAATCAAATCTCGCCTTCTTAGTGCATCTATGTTCTGCTTCAGAACTGCTGCTAATGATGATGCACTCAGGTTTCACTTCCACTGGATCTACTCGCTGCTACTGCTTCTTCTTCTTCTTCTTCTTCCTCTTCCTCTTCTTCTGCTTCTGCTGGTTCAGGTTCAGGCTCAGGTGAGCGTGGTGTATTGCCCACACTTAATTCATCTGAGGGCACACCTGGTGTATAACTGGCACCAGTTTGTACGTTCGAAACAAATTGCACAATTTTAGATTCTTCAATTCTCTTCCCAAAGATATTGTCTTCGGAGTCTGCCTCGTATCCTGAATCCGGCTTTCTCAGGTGAGAAATCACCTGATTCTCCAACTGACTAAACACAGTGTGCAGACTAGTTCAATGAACCCTTTCATCAAAGGATTCCGGTGATTCTCTCTTCAAAAGAGAGATAAGTGCATGATAACTTCCTTCAGATCGGAACATCTAACATTGCACAGGCGGATTAATTCTCCTTTTCAAAAAACATCTCTTCAAACAAGGCTTTAAAATTTTTATAAAGTTTTTTTTTTTTAAATTTAATAAATTTTTATATATTTTTTAAATTACCTTTTAAATTATTTTATTAAAAAGATAATTTTAAAGAAAATATAAATTAAATTTATTAAATAATTTAAAAACAACTTTAATAAAAATTAAACAAACCTTAAAAAAAAATTTAATCAAAAAATATTTTACCTCGTCGCGATTTGAAACCGCGACCTCCCTGAGCACGGCAATAAGCTCTGCCGCTACGCCAAGCGGCCAATTTGAAATGACAAAGGGCCTTAGCCCTTAAATACTGCGGCGACATGATATTTAAAAAAAAAAAAATTGATTGACGGCCTGCGGTGGGATTCGACCCCCGCACCTCCTCACAGCCAGCAAACGAAGCTAACCGCCACGCCAAACACCGCGGACGAGATGAAAGGGAGAGGCGGATAGTTTTATCTTGTCAATGGACGAATTTAAAAAAAAAAAAATTGATGTGGGTTTATCCCACATGCGTCCGAAAACGGATGCGAAAGGGTTTTTAACCCTTTCCTCATGGAGTATATTTTGACTGCCTTCGGGCAGTCGAACCAGGCTGAATTTTACCCGCTTGTTCGTCCACTCACGTTTCTCCACGTGGAACCAGTTGCACGCACGCCAATTGCTGCCCGCCACTTGGCGATATTTTGCCCAATCACCTGCTGCCAACAACGTCGCCTGTCACCAATCATTGCTCGCCACATGTCGAGCTCTGCAACTGCCACATGTCATGCCGCCTACGTTGAAAACCGTGCCTACCTAGCAAACTATGCTTGCCTCGGGAGTCGTGCCACTGCCACGTGTTGCCTCGACTATCGCATCGCTGCCACCTCTTCCTCGAGATCTGTGCTCGAGCCTGCTCATAATCTGCCTCGATATTCGAGCCCTGTTGTGACTTGCATCAGAATGCTTTCCTGGTCATGCCTCGAGAACCGTGCCCACGCTGACCTCACTTCGCCTCTGGAACCGTGGTGGACAGAAGACGAAGTCTAGCTCTGATACCAGATGTAGAATCCGTCAGTAGTCACACAAACAAAAATAATGCAAAGGACAAAAAATTAGAACATTTATTTAATTTGTAGCACCCCCTAACCTTATTACAAATGTATAACCAATAATATATAGAGTAGGAATAGTAAGAAGGTCGGCAAAGGAGAGATAAGGGGAAATAAGAGATAAGGAGGGAGAAGATAGGGGAAAGAAAGGCGCGAAGGGATAAGGAAGTTGGAGGGATAAGGGGGAAGAAGAATTCACGGAGGGATAAGGAGGGAAAAAAAGGAGGAAGGTAGGAGGAATAAAAAACAAACTTGTCGACAAAATTTGCCGACATTATGAGGGAGAATTCACACTGAAACTTAGAAAGAAGATTTTTCTAAGCCAGTTTCGAAGCAACCCTATTCACACTTGTAACATATCTATGCTAAACATTAACTAGGAATGTTGCTAAAGCTTAATAAAAGAAAGAAAATAAGAAATAAATATTTACTCGGGAGGTCATCTCTATACAAAATGGTCATACCTATGAGCCATATCTGAGAGAGATGATTGTACCTCAACCTCTAACAATAAGCCTCTATTTAAAATATCATCATGCACCTCATCATAACTGGATTCGATGTAGGTATCTATGTGTTATGAATATTGATTACCAACAACACAATGAGAAATAGGTGCAAAAATGATAATGTTGAACACCTCATAACTACACACCATTACCTAAATCTTTGGTGTTGCTTTTCAACCACCTACATGAGACTAAGGCTCTAATATTATGTAAGATACACACCCTTGATCCTAATAACCTAAAACCTAGAGTTTATAGGGAAGATTTATACTACGTATATCATCGGAAAAATGACCATGATATTCAAGATTGCATCTCATTCAAAACTATGGTGCAAAGTATGTTATAAAAAATGAATTGCAAATAGATAGCCCCTTGGATATAGATAATAAACACATTAATATATTCATAGACCCTCTACCCAATCATGAGGTCCAAAATAATAAAATTGAACATGTAAATGAGTTAGACATAGCCCCACCTAATGAGGGATTTATCGACATGATAAATATTATAGTGGGTAGCAAGAAATAACTCGATCCTCCTACATTACCAAAAAATCTAAACAAAGCTGATGATGGGTCACAATCCTTAAAACCATTGAATTCTAGATCCCGTGATCACATTTCAAAGGTAAGAAATTAAGCCAATCCCTAAAGATGAAATTGATCCACCTATGTATATCATAGAAAGCATCAATCAAATTCCATACAAGTGATTTATAATTGACACCAGTTCATCTATTAACATCATCATTATCATAGCTTTAAAACATATGAATTTACCACCTTCACACATTAAAGACTCAACATTCATATTGAGAGCCTTTAATGATGCCACTTCACCTACAGTTGACACAATAATATTACCCATCCAATTTGGGATTAATATCATGCCTACATTGTGTCACGTCTTAGAAGGTGAGAGGTAGTATAATATATTATTAGGCAAACCTTGGATAAGGGAAATGGAATGTGTTCCATACATAGTGCATCAACGCCTTAAATTCATGCACCAATGACAAGTGTACATGGTTCACAATTATCCCGATACTTTTAAATACTAAAAAAAGATCTATGAACCACATGAACCTCCTAAAACATGCAAGTATTAGAACATTCATTTAGATGAAATCATAAAACATTCAAATAGATCTTGCATCAAGCCATTGCTACCTACTCCCATCAGCAAAACTCATGGTATTATCTTATCTGATGAGGATGAAAAAATATTACTTGACATAACTGAGACAAAATATCCTTGACAAGTTGATTATCCATCCACAACTTTCCCAAAAGTCAAAACACCTTCTCACAAGTTTGTGGGAATGGTTAATATCAAACAGAGAACCAAGTTTCTCTAAAATGATCAGAGCAATAGATAGTTCCATCAAACACTGTTACCACATTAGAAGCACCACTGTCTTTGAAATTAGTTACACCTAAATCATTTCTCATAGTGCCTTCGAAAGAGTAAGAACGAGTGTTTCCCCCACATCAAACTGGGGGTACTCAATCTATTACAGATAAACACTACAAAGTGAAATAGAAATATGAATTGAGTAAAAAACATGAGCATGTGGACACCACTATCAAAGTGGATCATCAAGAAGCATCCACATAATCTAAAATAAAGAATATTGATGGTTTTATTTTACCTAAGGGTTATTTGGCACCCACTCTTTCACCTCCTTCAGTTGATGATAGTGATACAAACCCATCAATAGTGATACATATAAAAATATTATCGATCTTGTAGCACATGTAAGATTTCTTGGACAATATAGAGGCACATATGGAACAAAAAAATGATGCATTGCAATCAATTATGTACCATCTCATGAGATTGGAGCTACAAAAGGAACCCATATTTGAGGTCAAATCACCTCCTATGCAACCATAGGAAAAGCCTCAACAAGAGCAAGCACCAAGTCGATCGCACTAGCAACCTTATAAATATCCACTCTTACTTGAACCTATGATATCGATATTCAATCGATTATGTGTCACAAACATCTTCACCTTGCTTAAGTTTTACCCTTTAGATCCAAATCATCTGAAACCCCGTGGAGACAAAATGTCCATGACATTTAGTCATGTTGCGATTTCAGAACTACAATATAAAAAATGATTGAAAGGAATCAACTTTGGATTGTTAACAAACAAATAAGCATAGTTAGTAACTCGTCCCTTGCATAGAAAAAGAAAGAATATCCCCCTAAGAAAAAAATTGAGATACCAATGGCTCAACCCATTCATCAAACTATGCCAGTGCATGCTACATGCTAAAAACACTAGAAGCATATTTAGACTCCATTAAATGAGTCTATGTTAGTCATTTTTTAAAAGTTGCAAGAAGCTAAGGTCATCACATTACCTGATATAAAACCTTTAGACCTAGATAGAGCTAAACTTAAGGGTTTGTTGGCATTTTTGCCACATTGATTCTCATTGATGAATGCATTAATGTATTGTTGGAAATCTGACCTTTGATATCAGCTTTGATGCAGCTTGGGCGAAAAAAGGAGAAAAATTGAGCAAAAAATGGTTTAGTCAAAAAACTGCAGCGATGCGCTGACATGTTGCAGAATCGCGGTCAACGCAGTCAATGCAGGCAGGTTGGGCGCGACCCGTCGCGATATCGCGACGTGTTTCGGAATCGCGGGTCGGTCGGCTTCGAAGGCATTAAGTCAAAACTTGCAGCGCGTCGCTGACATGTCAGCGAATCACGACCGAAAATGGCGATTGGTACGGCGACGAAAACATGTAGCGAAATCGCTACATGTTTCGTTTTCGCGGGGCAGAGCGCAGGGAGGAGCTAACGACGGAAACATGTAGCAAAATCGCTACATGTTCCGTTTTCGCGGAGCAAGTTTGCGATGGCGAAGAGGAAGCCGAAGACGTAGCGAAATCACTACATGTGCCATTTTTGCGGGTCAATGATGGTCAAAGCATACGGCATTATAATACGTCGTGATTTCGCGACCCATCGCGATTTCACGACCCGTAACTGTTTTCCCGCCAAGTGCAATATGAACGGCCGAGGAGATATTTTTGGGTTTCGACGATTTAATGCTGACCCAAATTTAATAATTTGCGGATTTCCAATGCGGTTAAGGTCAAAGAGTGCCCAAGCTACCAAAATTAAAGGGTTTATTGGTTCGAAGTTGTTGTTCGTGGATTAATTCAACGGTTTTTCATGCACATATTCAAAGAATCGAATTTAATGAAGGGCCGCGAGCGTTTCATGGAATTTAATTTTTATTTCTTCGAGACTGCAATTAAGGGGATCATGTTCCTCGTTTCCTTCGCATAATTATAGATCTCAAGAAGGTCGGTTTAAAATATTTAATGCTGTAAAGAGGACGGACCTCTATAAAAACCAATGTAATTTGCATTTCGAAAGGTTGGAAAAACTTGCTGCTAGAAACTGGAATTGTATTTGCGGGAATACAAGGATCGACTTCTAATTTTTCAAGCGTCGCATTGATGAATTTGATTTCTATTTTTTGCATTTCTAATAGCATTCGTACTCCTGCATTGCTATTACATTTAAATTCTGCATACTGGATTTAAATACTGCGGTCAGGGTACAATTCCTGGAATGTGGGTTTGGAGGGATTTGCGGCATGTGATTGTGCGAAGATGAAGCTGATTTCTTATATTACTTGCTGTTGTTGCGTTTGTAGTTTCCTGCTGTTGTTTTTCTGATCCCATCACTTCGGCCTATGGCCATATTTCCCATTTCTTTCTGCAATCTTTTAAATCTCTTTCCAGCAACCCTATCTTAAACCCATTTTTAGAGTAGTGAAGGGAACCAGCCCACTCTGGAGATTGGTCTGGGAGCCATTTCTTGCTTCCAGCCTTTCAATGTTGGCCGGGTCTAGGGCGCAATTGTAAAAATCCTTTCCTGTGGCAGATTCGTGACCAACGTTTTTGGCACGCCCGGTGGGACAGACTGTTTTTGTCTCCAAGAATTCATGATTGGTGGGATACACATAATTTTCCAAAGTGATAACCCCACCAGTGCCAACAGTTTTTGGCACGCCCGGTGGGACAGACTGTTTCTGTCTCCAAGAATTCATAATCGGTGGGATAAGCATAATTTTCCAAAGTGATAACCCCACTGGTGCCAACAGTTTTGGCACGCTTTTAACACCCGGAGGCCTCAAGATTTGATGAGCTGTCTTGGCCTCACAGCAGAGATTTTTAAGTTCATCTGGCGACTTTGCTGAGTTGAAGATCTGTTCGTGGACGCCTATTTTAGTTTAAAAAAAAAAAAAAAATTCAAAGAATGTTCATCTGGCGACTCTGACTTAATGGCGATGGCCGTGATTCCGCAGACCACTGCCACAAAGGCAAGGGTTTTTTCTAGATGGGATGATCCTGGCCCTTTGAATCTCCAAGTTCGGCATGAAATTCCCGAAGGTGCCCTGAAGAATCTGGTCAAATATGATGGTACCGAAGGCATGGCTCTGACACATGTTGAAGATATTGCTATTCTGTCCATGATCCATGTCATAGAACACGAAGATGTTATGATCCGACTTCTGGTTCAGTCTTTGGAAGGAAGAGCATTGCAGTGGTACAGACTGCTCAAACGTCAAAGCATCAACTCATGGGACAATCTAGCGGGGGCACTGATCAAAAGATTTGACGAAGATCCTTTCTACAGTTCTTTGGATCTCTACCAATTTTTCATGTACATCAAGAGAGCACCTCAAGAAAGCATCACGGACTTCAATGTCCGATTCTTGATAAGTTGGAAGAGAATTCCAGAGAAGATCCGTCCATCACCCACCCAGGCCCACCTCTTTTATGTTCGAGATTTTAATTCTGACATAGGTCTCTTTTTGCTGTAGTCAGGTGAACAACGGTTCCCAAAAATCTTTGAGGAAGCAGTGCGAGCGGAACAGCTGTTGCTTTTATCAATAAAGTTACCGTGGGGAGAAACTCCATTACCTTCTCCGGTGGTTGCTGCTCCTGTCTACCCTGCACAGTACTTTTCATGCCAGATCCCTTATACTGAGCAAAAACCTGAGATGCAGTCATGTGGAGTTCAAGGGACAGATCTCGTCCAAAGTCAAGGATTGGAACATGCGGGCACTTTTCCAGCAATGAACAATATGGTTGCTTGCAGTTTTCATCAAGAGATGGGCCAAGTAGAAGAACAAGTTCAAATTCCAGAACCTGAGGAGATCCCAGAATCAGAGTTCTCACTTGAAGAGCCCTGTGATCACATCAAGGAGTTATAGGAGCCTATACTCAGCCCACAACCAGTAAAGTCTGCAAAGTGGTGGTGTTGGTTCCAGCCACTACATCCAAGACTCGAAGAAGTCCTCCATGTGGGTACTAGTAAGAAGGATAATCTGCCGCATTGCATCCTATTCGCACCATGGAGAACTTCAGGAAGGAGCCAGCCCAATTTCAAGGACCGACTTAAGTATGATCAGATCTGGTCGGGACATTGCAGATTTACCGGATAACATTTTGAGATTGGATGTCTGGTGGCGACATGCCAATCATGTCGTGAATTATTGTATATAGTATTTTGAAAAAAAAAAAAAAAATAGAAAAAAGAAGAAGAAAAAAAAAAAGTGGTATTGTTTTTATTTGTTCATCTCGGCTCTTGTTGCCTGCGAGCCGTAGATGCTTTTTTTTCCTTTGTTTTTCTCCTCCCAACAGTTTTGTGGCTTTCTAGCACTTTATTCTTTTCCCTTCCCCGTTTCCTCTCTTTCCTTTCTTCATCTTCTTCCTTCTTTTTCTTCTGCATTAAAACAAAATAAGCCACAGCTGTTGTTTCTTTTTTCTTTTTCTATTTTTCCCATTTCTTCTTATCCCTTTCCTCTAAGTTCAGTATTTTATGCATTTATTTCGCAGTCTAGTTCATTTCATTTCACAGCTTTCCTAGTTCCATTCCCACTCCATAATTTCATTCATTTTCATATCACTCCATTGCAGTCACCGCTTGCGCAACCGCAAGAGCTCATTCCATTTTCATTCCATTTGTTTCATTTCACAACAAGTTGTAGGTCCTTCCAGTTTCAATTTTTAGCAGAACAAGTTTTGTAGCAGCTAGTTTACAGTTCCAATATGACTCTGTGCCCAATGGACTAAGGCCTGGATTCTTGCATACAGCGAGCTGTATACCCCGCGAGCCGCCAAGAATGTTGGCATTTTTGCCACATTGATTCTCATTGATGAATGCATTAATGTATTGTTGGAAATCTGACCTTTGATATCAGCTTTGATGCAGCTTGGGCGAAAAAAGGAGAAAAATTGAGCAAAAAATGGTTAAGTCAAAAAACTGCAGCGATGCACTGACATGTTGCAGAATCGCGGTCAACGTAGTCAACGCAGGCAGGTTGGGCACGACCCGTCATGATATCGCGACGTGTTCCGAAATCACGGGTCGGGCAGCTTTGAAGGCATTAAGTCAAAACTTGCAGCGCGTCGCTGACATGTCAACGAATCGCGACCGAAAATGGCGATTGGTACGGCGACGAAAACATGTAGCGAAATCGCTACATGTTCCATTTTCGCGGGGCAGAGCGCAGGGAGGAGCTAACGACGAAAACATGTAGCGAAATCGCTACATGTTCCATTTTCACGGAGCAAGTTTGCGATGGCGAAGAGGAAGCCGGAGACGTAGCGAAATCACTACATGTGCCATTTTCGCGGGTCAACGATGGTCAAAGCATACGACATTATAATACGTCACGATTTCGTGACCCGTCATGATTTCGCGACCCGTAACTGTTTTCCCGCCAAGTGCAGTATGAACGGCCGAGGAGATATTTTTGGGTTTCGACGATTTAATGCTGACCCGAATTTAATAATTTGCGGATTTCCAATGCGGTTAAGGTCAAAGAGTGCCCAGGCTACCAAAATTAAAGGGTTTATTGGTTCGAAGTTGCTGTTCGTGGATTAATTCAACGGTTTTTCATGCACATATTCAAAGAATCGAATTTAATGAAGGGCCGCGAGCGTTTCATGGAATTTAATTTTTATTTCTTCGAGACTGCAATTAAGGGGATCATGTTCCTCGTTTCCTTTGCATAATTGTAGATCTCAAGAAGGTCGGTTTAAAATATTTAATGCTGTAAAGAGGACGGACCTCTATAAAAACCAATGTAATTTGCATTTCGAAAGGTTGGAAAAACTTGCTGCTAGAAACTGGAATTGTATTTGCGGGAATACAAGGATCGACTTCTAATTTTTCAAGCGTCGCATGGATGAATTTGATTTCTATTTTTTGCATTTCTAATAGCATTCGTACTCCTGCATTGCTATTACATTTAAATTCTGCATACTGGATTTAAATACTACGGTCAGGGTACAATTCCTGGAATGTGGGTTTGGAGGGATTTGCGGCATGTGATTGTGCGAATATGAAGCTGATTTCTTATATTACTTGTTGTTGTTGCATTTGTAGTTTCTTGCTGTTGTTTTTCTGATCCCATCACTTCGGCCTATGGCCATATTTCCCATTTCTTTCTGCAACCTTTTAAATCTCTTTCCAGAAACCCTATCTTAAACCCATTTTTAGAGTAGTGAAGGGAACCAGCCCACTCTGGAGATTGGTCTGGGAGCCATTTCTTGCTTCCAGCCTTTCAATGTTGGTCGAGTCTAGGGCGCAATTGTAAAAATCCTTTCCTGTGGTAGATTCGTGACCAACAGGGTTATAGGGAGGATTACTTTTACCTCTATCATAGAATAAAGGGCCATAACATTCACAATTTTTGTGGATTTAAAAACACAGTTCAAGATCTTATTAACAGTAAGGCTTTACCCATGGACGTTCCCCTCATAATTCCTCAACCTACCAAAATGCAAGCCACATCATCCCATTTGTGATCCCAATGTCATTCACATCCTTGTAGGCCTAACAAACCATCTCATTGAGTAGTCACATTTTTTATGGCTACTATGACCCTATTTCAAAAATTATATGAGGTGAATGCAATCACACTACCAGAAGTCAAACCAAGAGCACCCAAACTTGGGTCACATGATGTAAGCCTCTTCTATATGTATCATCGTATACATGGGTATGGAATTTATGATTGCTATTCACTCAATAATTAGCAATCAGTTGGCATACAATCCAGTCCACCATAGCAGATCAAATAATTTTGATATGAAGTATCACTTCATTCGAGATATGGTGGAACAAGAGATAGTTGAGATTCAATATTGTAACACTTTGGATAATATTGTAGATATTTTCACCAAAGGTATAGCTAAAGCTCAATATATAAAGTTGAGAGACTGTATTGAATAACACAAGCTTATACTGAGAGGGGGGTGAATAGTATAAGACCTCTTTTTACTTTCTCTATTTAACTTCAACTTCGCAAAGCAATGAACAAATAACAATATAAAAGCAATGCATAAAGCAACACACAATGAGACACCAATTTTAACGTGGTTCACCCAACATGGGCTACATCCACAAAACTTTTCTCTAAAAAGCTTTCTCAAAGTTCTTTGGGAATCCTTACCAATTACAATGTTTATGAGCCTCAGCCCAAAGGATAATCCTTCCCCTCCTCACAAATTTATGAGCCTCCTGCCCAAATGAGATTCCTTCCCCTCCTCAAAAAATTATGAGTCTCCTACCCAAAGGAGAATCCTTCCCCTCCTCACGAATTTATGAGCCTCCTGCCCAAAGGAGAATCCTTCCCCTCAGCTCTGGAAATGATACTTCAGAAGATCACCTGCCTCTTATTCTACTAGCATGTGGAACTCATTTCCACAGAAGACCTCTTGTCCTCAATGATCATCCTCAAGAGACCTCTATCCTAACTGATCAGCTCCACAACAACTCATCAACCTGTACTAAACATAGTCAGTCGGTCCAGCACAAGTCTTCCTCACTCTGTTAGATCTGTCCCAAGCTCAACTCATAAAGCTTGAACAAATCAATCTCTGCTGCACACAAGCCTTCTCAAAGACTTGTCAAAACTGTCCTCGAGTTCTTCTTAAAGACTCAATATGTTCTATACTTAACTCCCAATATCAATCTCAATCTCAAAATAATAAGATAGATGTAGTATGCTTTTCTCAAGAACATGAAACACAACCCAACAATTGTGAACCCTGCAATATCTCATATAACAATGATACTCATGTTCTTTCCACAACCAATATCTTTTCTCAACCAATTAGGGCTTTAACAACAATGCTTATAGACAAGGTTTAACCAACATCATTCATCTCAACATTAACCTTGAAGCATTCAACCAATCACTACATGAAAAGGAAACTAGTAGACATCCTTTTCCGTCCAAAGGTATTTGAACAAAACATCCACCAACATAAATCACCAATGCAAAGAATAACATTCTCAAATCAATCTCAATGGAGTAAGCCCAAATCAAGTATCAATTAAAGCATTAACTTGATCAAAACAACCTCTATGGAAGCAACTCAACCATCACCATCTCAATGCAAGTAGCAAGACTTACTAATATAAAACCTAGTGCAAAATGCTTCCTCTTCCTCAACCATAATTATGCATTCACCCAAAAAATCAACAATGATTTTAATGCATAAACAATCTTCAATATCCAAAAAATAGGATTTACACCAACAAGAATACCTAGTAGACAACCTTTTCACTCCAAACTCAATTTCAAAAAATACACCATCAACAATATACATGGAAGAAGTTGCCCATACCTTTGTTTGAGGAAGAAGAGAATAGTTCTTCAACCTGTTACCAACACCACCCTCAACTTTGCCACCAAGTTAGGGTTAGATCATAAAAGTAACCACACAAATTTTTATTCCATAAAACACCTTATGACTCCAATCCTTAGAAGTCAACTACCAAAAAATATAAAGCATACAAACAATATATCCTTTTACACCTTATTTCTTCAAATAAATTAAACCATGCTCAAGGAATAATAGCTTCTAATAAAATGTCACTCAACAATCAAGCCAAAAATCTTAACCACACACTATCAACCTTATATCTCCAAAAAAGCATTTAACCTTAAAAATAATTTTAAATAAATCTGCCCAACCACTTCTTCTTTAACAAAATGCAGATTTTATTTAAAAAACCTTACAAAAAAATGCTTCCAAAAATCATGGGTCAACAGTGCCTCCAAAAAAATTGGAGCGCAAAAACTCTTCTCACACTCCACGACGGGAGTCGAACGCTTGACCTCCCTTCAAGCGCCTTCGCAGAATAGTCATTGCCACTAGGCCAATAGTGCTAGCTTGAAGGCTAGCAAGAGTCTCCTTATCCTTAACCCTTTGGCGGCGGATAAACATGGCGAAAACATGATAGCCATAGCTTTTACTTCCAAACTTTTGCGTAATTCGATTTTCTTTCACACATTAGCTTTGGACTATAGGTTATGGCTTATATAGCCAAACTTCCATGCTATGCACGACGTCGATGGGAGGATAATTTGAACTTTTTGAATTAATATTATTTTGGCACCTTCGAAACAACTTTAGGGTTTATGAAACCCTTTTGATTATTTAAAAAATAATCAAAGGTCTTTTAGACCTTAGACCTTAGGTGGAGAACCCATTAAATTATTAAAATAATTTAATCACTAAATCAAATAAATAATTAATTAAAAAACCTTAAAAATGTTTTATTAATTAAGTTATTTAATTAATAAGTGTCTCCAACCTTTGCATTAAGCTGAGAGTGGTTTTGAGAAAAACCCTTAATGCATCCACCTGGTTTTAATAATAACCCTTAAACCTGCCATGGTTTTGATAAAAACATTTTCATTTGCCACATGGAATCTCTCCAAAATCTTCTAAAAAATATTCTTTGGAATCTTCAACATTTGAAGCCAATAAATCCTCTTGACATTAATGCCAGTTCTTTTTGACATCAATGACAACTCATAGACAAGAAGCTAGGATATCAAACCCAAAATTGCCAACAATCTCCCCCTTTGTCATTGATGGCAAACCATGCTTCTCAACAACACTGAAACTTAAAACTGTTGTATAGAAATCAGCTCCCCCTGACTTGAGCCTCTCCCCCTTACTCATATCTCTCCCCCTTTGTCATCAATGACAAAGGGTCACCTTTGGGGCTTAGGACTAAGAATGAGCCTCTTAGCTTAGTCCCTCCCCCACATCCTGTTGAGGTGATTAATTTTGGGGTGGGAGTAAAACTCCCATTAGGCACTGATCTTCATCAGTGTCTATAGCTGCCTTACCATGTCTTCTCTTATTCTCCTTGTCCATATTGTTGTTCCTATTCATGTCACTGTTGTTGTTCTTGTTATCATTCCTGTTCTTATCCATGTCTTGATTCTTGTTCCTGTTCATACCCATGTTCCTGTTCTTGTACCTTGGAATTTTAGCTCTACACTGTCTAGCTATTTGACCTTCATTGTTGTACTTATAACAACTAACAATGTTATTTCTTTGAGGCATACTTGATCTTTGACTCCATCCGTTATGACCAACCCTGTTCCTGTTATTAGCCTTGCAATAAACAACCTTGTGCCCAAACTGTTTACAAGAGTAGCAATACCCTTGAAAGAAATTACCACCTCTGAATCTGTCATTTACCTTCCTCACTTGAGTCTTGCAATGTGAAGCCATGTGACCAAACTTGTGACAAGCAAAACATCTGCCATTAAAATTTCCTTGATATGACCTCTTAGGTCTTGTAAACTTTCTCCCCTTTTTCTGATTCCTATTTTCTGATTTTGTGCATCTATCACTCAAGGACTCTTTTTTTGAAGTACTTTCCTCATCAGAACTCTCTTCCTTTCAGAATCTCTTACTAGATTCCCCAGTAGAGTCACCAACCTGTTCCATGTGTTTCTTACCAAAACCAATACTTGTTTTATCTGTTGTCCTTCTTTGATCTTTGATGATTGATTTTACCTTTTTGGTGCTATCTTCAAACCTGTAACGCTTCTCCTTGTACTTTTTAGTTTCATCTTTCAAGGAAGCCACTTTTTGTTCCAAATATCTACACTCAAGAACCTTAGACTCTAACTTATCCTTAAGTTTCTATGTCTTAGCTATAGAGAAGTCAAGACTTTCTATAAGCTCATCTCTCTCAATAAAAAATTCATCCAATTTATCATTGATTCTAGCATTCTTCTTTCTTTCCTTTTTCAAAGCACTAAGAGCACTAACAAGTTAAGCTTCAAGATCTACTTCACCATCCTCTATAGCTTCCTCTATTTATTTGCCTTTTCAAACATCAATGACATTTTTAGATTTCTTATCACTAGAGGTGCTACCCTTTTCTAAAGCCATACAAAGATCTTCCTTACAATTTTTCGAAGCATCCTCATACATAGTATAACTAGAAATCAATCCATCATTTGTGCAATCATCCTCAAGATGTCCAAAATTTCCACATATAAAACATTTCATAAGGACAAATCTATGTTTCTTTTTTTCTTCTTTTTCTGTTAGGAACAACATCTCATTTCCAACATCACTTGAAGAACTTTCACTATCACTACTAGAACACTTACTTGCCTTGTCTAGGTAGAAACTTTTCTTGTTTTTGTGAGAGTACCTCTTTCCTTGATTGCTTTGCTCATATTTATTCTTCCTTTGATGCCTGTGCATTTTAGAATCCTTGCTCTTATAATCCTGTTTATCTTCATCAATTTCATCCTTGGAAGCAGTACAGTTAGTAGCATAATGACCAAACTTTCCACAATTGAAAAACTTGACATATTTCATACCTTTGTGCTTTATTGAGAACTTGCCCTTCTTGCTGTAACATGCCTCTTCATCACTAGAAGACTCATCACTATCTTGAAGCTCTTTACCCTTGGATTTCTTGGTAGCCTTGAAAGCTGCCTCCTTCTTAACATCAACCTTCACTTGAGTTCTCAACTCAAATGTCGCAAGTATACTATGAAGCTCATCCTTTTTCAACTTATTCAAATCCTTAGCTTCCTCAATAGCAGAAATATTTTCACTAAATCTATTTGGAAGAGACCTCAAAATATTATCACAAATATCATTTTCAGCAAGCTCAAGACCTAGTTCCTTCATAGAGTTAACAATCTCATCCATACGAAGCATATAGTCACTAATATTTTCTTCATCATTCATCTTGAGTTGTTCAAACATACCTTTGAAGTGTCTCAACTTGGCCTTTCGGACATTTGCATCACCTGTATGAACCACCTTCAACTATTTCCACATTTCACTAGTTGTCTTGTAGTGAATCACCTTGGTAAGATCTACCTTCTGTAAACCCTTTAGGATTGCATTCATTGCATTTGAATTGCTATGATGTAGGAGCCTCTCTTCCTTAGTAGAAGGACCATGCTCAGGAATGGTATACTCATCCTCAATCACTTCCCAAACTTCATTTACAAGAGCCATAATATGAACCTTCATCCTAGCACTCCAAAGCCCAAAATCTGCCCCATCAAGAATAGGTGATCCATTACCACTTGTAGATTCCATTGTGTTCTTTACAATCTTTTCCTTCAAGCTGTTAAAATTTTTGAAGGAACTTGCTCTGATACCAATTGAAGAACACAAGCTTATACTAAGAGGGGGGTTGAATAGTATAAGACCTCTTTTTACTTTCTCTATTTAACTTCAACTTCGCAAAGCAATGCATAAAGCAACACACAATGAGACACCAATTTTAACGTGGTTCACCCAACATGGGCTACATCCACAAAACTTTTCTCTAAAAAGCTTTCTCAAAGTTCTTTGGGAATCCTTCCCAATTACAATGTTTATGAGCCTCAGCCCAAAGGATAATCCTTCCCCTCCTCATGAATTTATGAGCCTCCTACCCAAAGGAGAATCCTTCCCCTCCTCACGAATTTATGAGCCTCCTGCCCAAAGGATAATCCTTCCCCTCCTCATGAATTTATGAGCCTTCTGCCCAAAGGAGAATCCTTCCCCTCAGCTCTATAAATGATACTTCAGAAGATCACCTACCTCTTATTTTGCTAGCACGTGGAACTCCTTTCCACAGAAGACCTCTTGTCCTCAATGCTCATCCTCAAGAGACCTCTATCCTCACTGATCACCTCCACAACAACTCATCAACCTATACTAAACATAGTCAGTCGGTCCAGCACAAGTCTTCCTCACTCTGTCAGATTTGTCCCAAGATCAACTCATAAATCTTGAACAAATCAATCTCTACTGCACACAAGCCTTCTCAAAGACTTGTCAAAACTGTCCTCAGGTTCTTCTCAAAGAACCACTTCAATTTTTTCCTCAAGTCCTCTGCTAGGACCTGTCCAAATCAGCTCACAATTCCTCCCTAGAACTTGTACAAATCGGCTCACAAGTCTTCACTAGAACCTGTCCAAATCAGCTCACAAGTCCTCACTAGAACCTGTCCAAATCAGCTCATAAGTCTTCACTAGAAACTGTCCAAATCAGCTCACAAGTTCATCAAGAAAAACTTGCTTAGCATGAACCCACAAAGAGAATTTTTAGAGACCCAATGTGATTCATCAACCTCATAGAAGCATAAAGAGAATTTTTAGAGACTCAATATGTTCTATACTTAACTCCCAATCTCAATCTCAAATCTCATAGAAACATAAAGATAAATTGTTAGAGACTCAATATGTTCTATAATTAACTCCCAATCTCAATCTCAACTCAATCTCAATCTCAAAAGAATAAGATAGATGTAGTATGCTTTTCTCAAGAACATGAAATACAACCCAAAAATTGCCAACCATGCAATATCTCATATAACAATGATACTCATGTTCTTTCCACAACCAATATCTTTTATCAACCAATTAGGGCTTTAAAAACAATGCTTATAGAAAAGGTTTAACCAACATCATTCAACTCAACATTAACCTTGAAGCATTCAACCAATCACTACATGAAAAGGAAACTAGTAGACATCATTTTCCCTCCAAAGGTATTTGAACAAAACAACCACCAACATAAATCACCAATGTAAATAATAACTTACTCAAATCAATCTCAATGGAGTAAGCCCAAATCATGTATCAAGTAAAGCATTAACTTGATCAAAACAACCTCTATGGAAGCAACTCAACCATCAATATCAAAATAGCCAACTAAGGGTTTCACCATATCAATGCAAGTAGCAAGACTTACTAACATAAACCCTAGTGCAAAATGCTTCCTCTTCCTCAACTAGAATTATGCATTCACCCAAAAACTCATCAATGATTTTAATGCATAAACAATATTCAATATCCAAAAAATAGAATTTACACCAACAAGAATACCTAGTAGACAACCTTTTCACTCCAAACTCAATTTCAAAAAATACACCATCAACAATATACATGGAAGAAGTTGCCCATACCTTTTTTTGAGGAAGAAGAGAATAGTTCTTCAACCTGTTACCAACACCACCCTCAACTTTGCCACCAAGTTAGGGTTAGATCATAAAAGTAACCACAAAATTTTTTATTCCATAAAACACCTTATGACTCCAATCCTTAGAAGTCAACTACCAAAAAATATAAAGCATACAAACAATATATCCTTTTACACCTTATTTCTCCAAATTAATTAAACCATTCTCAAGGAATAATATCTTCTAAGAAAATGTCACTCAACAATCAAGCCAAAAATCTCAACCACACACTATCAACCTTATATCTCCAAAAAAACATTTAACCTTAAAAATAATTTTAAATAAATCTTCCCAACCACTTCTTCTTTAAAAAAATGCAGATTTTATTTAAAAAAACTTACCAAAAAATGCTTCTGAAAATCGCAGGTCAACAGTGCCTCCAAAAAAATCGGAGCGCAAAAACTCTTCTCACACTCCATGGCGGGAGTCGACCGCTTGACCTCCCTTCAAGCACCTTCACAGAACAGTCGTTGCCACTAGGCCAATGACACTAGCTTGAAGGCTAGCAAGATTCTCCTTCTCCTTAACCCTTTGGCGGTGGATAAACGTGGCGAAAACATGATAGCCATAGCTTTTACTTCCCAAATTTTGCGCAATTCGAATTTCTTTCACACATTAGCTTTGGACTATAGGTTATGGCTTATATAGCCAAACTTCCATGCTATGCACAATGTCGACGGGAGGATAATTCAAACTTTTTGAATTAATATTATTTTGGCGCCTTCGAAAAAACTTTAGGGTTTATGAAACCCTTTTGATTATTTAAAAATAATCAAATGTCTTTTAGACCTTAGACCTTAGGTGGAGAACCCATTAAATTATTAAAATAATTTAATCACTAAATCAAATAAATAATTAATTAAAAAACCTTAAAAAAGTTTTATTAATTAAGTTATTTAATTAATAAGTGTCTCCAGCCTTTGCATTAAGCTGAGAGTCATTTTGAGAAAAACCCTTAATGCATCCACATGGTTTTAATAAAAACCCTTAAACCTGCCATGGTTTTGATAAAAACCTTTTCATCTGCCACATGGAATCTCTTTGGAATCTTCTAAAAAATATTCTTTGGAATCTTCAACCTTTGAAGCCAATAAATCCTCGACATTAATCCCAGTTCCTTTTGACATCAATGACAACTCATAGACAAGAAGCTAGGATATCAAACCCAAAATTGCCAACATGTATAGTTAGTCCTCTCAACTTTAAGGGGGAGAATGTTGGAAGTTAAAGCAATAAAAAGGGGTAAAAAAATTGTTTACAACGGTAAGCTTTGGACCTTACCCTTTTACCTCCTTGGATGACAGCTGATTGGGTAGATAGGTTGACTTGGACGACAGCTGATTGGGTAGATTGGACGGCATGGACGGTAGGGAGTTCAACATCAATTTCCCTTCCTCATTTCCTCCCTATTTTCCTTCATTCCCTATCTATTCCCTAAGTTTTATAAGGTTGTTAAATTACCTTCTATTTAAGCATTCTAAAATTTACATTAGTGTGGATTGATTACTATATTTCTAATTTCTATTTTGCTCCTAACTACCATTTCACAAGTCATCTTGTTGAGCATTATGTAATAAATATAGTCTCAAAGTCACATCTTTCTTTTTCACAAATAGGACCAATGCACCCCAAGGTGAAACACTTGGCTTAATATGCCCCTTTTCTAACAAATCCTGAAGTTGAGTTTTAAGTTTTTGCAATTCTATTGTAGTCATTATGTAGGGTGCTCAGGCTATTGGTGTGGCTCCAGGAAGTTCTATTGAAAAGTCAAATTTCTATTTGGGTGGTAATCCAAGTAGGTCTTCAGGAAAAACATCTTGGAAGTCATTTAGTACTGGACAAGTCTGAAAAAGACTTATTTTTTACTCTACTTCTTCTTTCTTATTAAGTTTGATGACAAAGACCCTAATTCATTTATTGATGGCCCTTCTAACTTGTATAGTTGATAGAAAGTGTGGTTCCACTGACCTACATCAATAATAAATTTGAGTTCTTTACTTGGAGTCATCAGTGAAATCCATCCATATTTATTCAAATTTTAATAATGCCTTATGGACCTTAAGCCAATCAATTCATAAAATTATGTTAAAGGTATGTAAAGGTGCTATATAAAGATGCCAACTAGTATTTCTCTAAGGTAAAATTATTTGAGGGTCAAACAGGCACTGATCTACTATATGAGTTTACCTAGAGCCATACTCAACCTTCCACCCGTTAGCCATAAATCCAAGTTTTTTCAGTATGTCTCTCAATATATTAGGTGAAATAAAACTATCAATAGCTCCTGAATCAATTAGAATTCTTACATTCCTATTGTAAATTTTGTCTTCCAAAAAAAAAAGTGTAGCTTGACTACTAAGTTTAGGGTTACTTGTTGTAGCGTAAATTTTATGAAATGGCTTCATAGATTCCTTCTTTTTGTCCACCCTCATAGGACACTTATCAGCATAGTGAGGCTCCCCATAGATCCAAAAACTAGTGTGAGGTGCCTTTTCCATCTTTTCTCCTTTGTTGCCACCCTGAGCATCATCTTTAGCCCTTTGTTCAAATATGTTGGAATTTCTCTTATATCGACCTCCCCTGTTGCCCTGATTCCTATTCCCTTGGAATTTATTCTTGCCCTTGTCATTTATTTTTCTATTTTCATACCATCCCTTATTTACCTTGCTCTTTTCACATATAGATGGTCCCTCATTCTTCTTCCTTGATAATTCCTCCCTGCTAGAGGATTTCTGGTAATAAGCTTTTTTGGCCTTATAGTTTTCTTCGTGCTGACGGGTCAAATCCCATGCAACAGTCAAGGATGCTAGCTTAAGCATAAGTAACAGGTCTCCAATATTTGGGTGAAGCCCAAGAAAAAAATTTTGGACTTTGAATTTGGTTCTTTGGTCATACTCAGGCATATATTTGAGCAACTGCACAAATATTTGGTAGTATTCAGTGACAGTCATATTACACTGAGTTAATATTGCAAATTTGGCTGTTCTCTCAAGATAGAACTGAGGGGATAAATATTTTTATTTAAATTCTATCACAAAATCCTTCCAAGGCACATCTGTAGCTTCAATATTATGCATTTTATGTATGTTTCCTACCAATAAACAGTAGCCCCTATCGATCGGAAGATTGCATAGGAGGTTATAGACTTGGAGGACAAAGTTCTGATTGTAAAGTATGCTTCCAAACTATTTAGCCACATTTATGCTTATTCTCTATTCTATTTGCCATCAAACTTAGCAATATCAATTCTACACATATCTTTATCAAGCTTTGACCCTACTTGCCTCCTTCTAGGGTCTACAGATGATTCATCCCCAAAAACCATTGTTTCCTTTCCCTTAGACAAATTTTCAATTATCTTTTGTTTTTGGGAACATTTCTTGTTGTTGGATTAACTAGAAATTTTGTTGCTACATATGTTCTAACATCTAAGCCTGTTGTTGAGCCATATACTCCATCATATGGGCTCTTTACTGATCCATATACTCTTTCTTCTGACTCATTTTTTCTTGCATCAATTGGATCATTCGAGTCATTTTATCCTCCTTCAGCATAGGCTCCTTCTCCCTCCTTATTACCCAAAGGGATTTAACAGTTTCCTCAATAGAACATTTTCTTATGACCTTTCTAAGGACCCATTTGGGGTTCTCGGTCAACCCTCCTGGCTGAGTCGTTGCCACTAGTATTTTTGAGTAACTATCTCTAAGTCCGGATGCCATTGCCTGTTGCAGAAAAGAGCTTAGTTAAGGTTTTGTTTACTAAATGAATTACAAATTTATGTTTATTTTTTATTTTGTTAGTCTAATTTTTTTTTTATTTATCTAATAATTCATTTGCTCTGATACCACCTATAATAATCCAAATCTACCCACTTGGTTTTTAGTTTCAATTTTTTTTATATTTTTTCTAGATGATAATTTCTTACCAGTGTCCAACCTTGACTAGTACTAGCATGCTTAAATATTCTAGTATACCATTTTGATGCAAATGAAATATACGAGATATCGAGAGTGGCCAAGTCTCGGTTTAATTCACTTCCTTACTTCCTCTCCTTATCGAGAATCCTAGCAAGGACGAGGTTTATACTACTGGGGCCCATATCACCCATAAGTTGTATGCTTTCTCCCCTGTATCACTATGATACTAGCGTATGCATACCTGAGTGGACGATATATCTCTACCCGAATACATGTCCTAGAGACAACTACTTCCTCGATTGTAAGTAATGCTCCTTCCACATAATGCCCATATCATTATGCTAGATTTATAGAAATCTTGGAAACTTCCTCTTCAAGTACTAATATAGTTTACCTAGGAGTGATGCCCATATCACCCCTCATAATCCTTCCACTCTTGATTCAAGATCTTGGTAAACTCATGCCAGGTTGCATGCTACCCCATGTCATCCTATGGTTGGACGGAAAAATTAAATGCCTTTCCTGTATTTATAGTCTAGTTGTCTACCCACAACCATGCTTATTTCATGTTTCGGTTCTCTACCCACAACCCTGCTATGCAATCTATAAAAGATCCATAATTCCTTTCTTTTAAATTAAGACACATTGGTCTCAAGTCCCTACCCTTACATTTAAAGTAAGTTTACTAAAAATTCAACTATGTTTTCCTCTATAAAAATAAAGAGTAGTACTTTTCATTTCATAATATTAATATTAAAATTAAATTTAAGAAGAGTAATTTATTAAAATGTTAATATCTACTACATACTTAAAGCATAAAAAGCCTCTCTAACTTAAGAGAAATTACAATCTAAAATTCTTAGATTCCTTTTCTAATAAATACAAACAACATTAAAAATTACAATCTAGAAATTCTTAGATTCATTTTCTATTTAATACAAATAACATTATATTTTCTCTTAAAACTACGATATAATTGCTCTGATAAACTCCAGTTTCATATTTCTATTTATTCATTACTAATGCACTTATTTTAAGGAAATAATTAAGCTTAGGATAAAACACACATTGCTTTTGTGTATGCTTTTGTTTTGTTTTTCATTCTAAATTTATTTCCTTTTCATAAGTATTAATAATAAAGGAAACATAAATTTTAAATAAATAAAGCTTAAAAAAACACCCAGGTATTGTAGGTGAGTTGGAGAGGAGAGGGCAATCCTCCAAGGGAGGTCCCAGGTTCGAATCTCCACCCTACCAAAAAGCTGAATTGGGTACCCAAAATCCAATTGATAATGTTGGTGCGAGCAGGACTGGGTGCGACTCCTGGGTGACTTTGACGGTGTAGAACCCCTTGTTCGTGGTCTCTCAGACCAAGGCGGACCCACAATGGGGTTTTTCGCTTAAAAATAAATAAAATAAAGAAATCTTAACTCCTAGCTTAAAAATGTTTACTCTAGTAATGAGAATACTTACTATTGCGTTCCAAAAACATTTAAAAAAAAAAAGCTTTTCCTTAATATATAAAAGCAACAACCTATTGACATGGTTTTAACCCCTTCACCCGTGCATTAATAAAATAGTTTACATTAAATATTTTACATTACTTATTCTACAATTGGCGTGCTACACAAGTGTTAATTATTCTTTATTTTATGGATCATTAAAAGTCTTCTTTATGTGAACAATGTTTCAAAACTTTTGTTATCTCATTATTAGGGCTATGTAAGCGCAATTCAAAAACCGAAAGGGAATTATAATTACATTCTATGCAGCATTTAGGAACGTGTTTCTATCCAACGTCTTTCCTGGAGGAAACGTCCTATCATAGAGTAGTGGGCACTTCTTTTAATTATGTAAATAACGATTTTGGGTGATTAACAAATATCCTCCTAACACAAGGTTCTATTTGTATTTAAAAGTAAAGTTTTTTTTTATATATATTATTTTTTTATAGTTGTCCAACCTAAGTATAAGATGCAGCACCTTTCATCCTCATAATCAAATTTTCTAAATAGGAAAACATAACTAAAATTTTACACCATTCAACAATCATTTGTACTAATCAAAGACTATTTATTTAGCTTCCAGAAGTGTTATATATATATATATATATTATCCTACATAGAAACTATAATCAGAAGACAACTGCATTTACCTCAATGCACTAACAGTTAAATAAAAACAAACTAACGTTTTCCAGATCTTAACTTTGTTTTACTGTATCTAATATCCTCTAATTTGGTATTAAGAGAAACCAGACATAGTTGTCAACTAAAATTTCAATTCAAACCATTGCCTTTAAAACCAACTCTTTATGCATATAATTATCAAAATAAATATTGAATAAACCAAGAACAGTCAAGCATAAATTCAACGCAATATCTGTACAAAGAGAACTTATTATTAATGAGAGAATAATTTTAATTTCTCAAAGATAAAATAGTGTAACACCACATTTAATGTATATATGTTTTTAATAATTTTTTTTTCTTTTCTTTCTTTATTTTCCTATTTCCAGGAATTGGTCCTTCTAAGAAAATATATATATCATTCTCTCTAAAGGACAGCAGAATTTTAGACACATCAATGAGTTCTCTTTCCTACAAATCTAAAAATAAAAATGTATATTTTTTTTTTCCATGGTAGCCTCTCTTCTCTCTATCCATCATAGTGGAATCCGGTGGTAGCATGCAAAGGTTAGAACGACCCCTACTCAATGCAATGCATCTACCCTAATTGCATACATAATATTTACATACATAATCTATTTGATGCAGAATTAATTATCAGTTCAACCTTTATATTGTACTTATTTTAAAAGCATTTAGAAAATAGCTTCCACTTATAAAAATGTGTCTTTCTCACAGTTCTATTGAATCAACTAAGAATAGAATAAGAAATCCATGCACATCAAAGGAAGGACAGAAGAGAATTCACACTCATTAGCTTGAACAAAAAATCATATAGTTTTGGTGCGTGAACCAACCTCTTAAAACACAAACTTGTAAACGTTGCTGAGATTTATATGACTTTGCCTCCAACGACTTTACCCACAGTGTGAACTATTTCTTGGACCCTCCTTTATTCCACCTCCGATCCTTCTTTATAGATCCGATCAATTAATTTTTATTGAACACCTATTATAATTTGTGTAAGCCTTTCACACATCCACTTGTCATATGATGCTCTAGTTACTACGTAATATTGGATGCCATTATTTAATATACATTCCTTTGGTTTATAATTAAGACCTCATACGAAGTCTTAAATGTTTATAATGAAATAATATTATTGATCTTATTTTAGTTGTTTATTGCTATTATTTATTATTTTTTTATTATTATATATTTTAATATATATTTTAAATAAGTTTTATTATTATTATTTTTATATACTTTTGTTTATATATCACTTGGCAATATGTAATTATTTTTAATATATTTAATATAAAATTTCTCTTTATTATTTGATTTCATATTTTAACTAAAATTGTCATAGTAAAACATTACAATAATTCCTAAATTATGCAACTAAATGCATCGTTGGCGGATGCATTGCCAGTAGCAATTCTATGATTCCTATTATTTAGCAAATACCGCATCACTCATTATTTCCTTTGACTTACCTTCCATCAGATATCAACTCGTCCAATCAGTCTAGTCCCTGCCCAAATGGCTACCTGTACCTGCATCCACAAAAATCCTTAGCAGTATCTCATTCATACATATAAAATTAGAAATCAAATTTGCAAGGTTGTTACGAGTAGGATGCATCCATATAAGTTTTTGTTGATTGACTTAACATCAAAATGCAAGGTGAGATTGTGGACAACCAAGTTAGGATCAATACTAGGCATGTCTTTGTAGGACCATGTAAAAATACCTTTCTTCTTCTTGAGGAGAGTAATTAATTACTCTTGTTCATCTGTGGATAAAATTTTACCAATTATAAAAATTTGGAGATTGTTTGCATTTGAACTAAGGTTCACATTGATGGTATCTTCAATAGACATGTGAGAACCTTACCCTAGTTTATGGAGTATTGGGATCAGATTAATGTCATCTATGATATTATAAAAATATTCTAACTCAACCTCTTCTATGTCTACCTAGAACCTTAGGATCTAAATATGAAGGTGAAGTTGGAGGTGATGGAGGAATGTAGTTGGTTGAAGTCCTTAATAATTCCTTGGAAAGGATAAATTTAGAAAATAATGGAGGTGAGGAAATCTGATCCATATCAATAAGGCTCATGTCAATTGGAATTGGATTTGCCAAATCATATGGATTACAGAGTGGGGTGAATAATTCAATAGGATTCATGTTGACTTAAAGGAGGGAAATGGTGGTTGGCAAAGTAGGATGGATGGATCCTGTCTGCTAGAACCAATGCTAGAAATTTGGGAACACAAATAAATGCAATTGGTAAAATGCCATGTACATGTAATGCAAATGATTTTTTTGAATTTTAAATATGTACATATATTACAATAAAAATGGCCAGTATGATGGATTAATGAAATGGAGGTGGTGGTTCATCGGTTGGTTTAGCTCACTCTTATAGAAAAAGTAAGTAAAGGATGGAATGATGGATGGTAAACATTATGAGGTAAAATTCATCCTATTCAATGTGTGGAATGATGGGTTCTAATTCCTCATCAGATTCATTATAAGCTATCGACATAACATTGAATTTTTCATAAATTTCATCTTCAAATTCATTGGTGTGATGGATATCTTCTTCTGAGTTCAAATGTAAACTTTGAAAAGTTTGTTCAAAATAAGAAGTGGAAGAAAGTGGATGATAGCCTAAACCTGAATAGTCATGCGCTTCTTGATGTAAAATATTGATGATATCATGCGTTCCCTATTCATGCCATCTTAGACCATGTCCTTACCAATTAACTATATGAAAATATCAGGATGTAAAACCTGACATGTGCTATATATTGGTAGGATTTGGTTTCTTGGGTTCATCTAGGGAAGATATATTGGATGATGAATCAATCCCCCCATACATAAAATTACTGTTATTGGGAATCAAACCCTTGTTTTACACCGCTCTTATAGAAAAGGGTGGGTCACATGGGTGGTCATAATCCTTGGCAATTTGGATGCTAAGTTGTGTGACAGTGATGTATTGGACCACATATTCACCAATACCAAGATTGGTGAGGTGGACTACAACTTGGGATGATGTGGATGCAGATGTGGAAGTGGATGTGGAAAGCTCATGGTTGGCTTGAGACTCCAATAATGGGAGAGGTATAGCCTAGGATGGCATCTCAAAATCCATTAAGGTGATCTGTGAGACATCGGTTGATAGTATTCTATGTTATTTCACTAATGTATAAAAATAATGTTGGTTTTTAGAAATCCTAAAATAATAAAAAATTTGAATAATGCAGAATCCTACAATGAGGCCAACCTTTGAATAAACAATCAACAAGCAAACCACAACAATATTAAAATAGAGGACATCTTGCACAGGGATGGTTTACAAACAATGGTTTTTTGACATAGATATGGTCAGAAATAGAGGTTATTTGGGACAAGGAAGACCATATAAAATGTTCATCTAACCTAGGATGATCATAGACAGAGTGTTTTAAAACTTAAAATATTCTAAAATTTCTTCACTTAAACATGAAAATTTTACTTTTTTTTATTGAGAGTAGAGAAATAAAGATAGAATGACTTACTATGATATCCTACATTTTATGAAGATCCAGATTTATGTTTTTTCTTATATTTTGATCTATGGTGGATGGTGATGTAGTTGAGTAATTCTTCTTCACTTATAGTTTGCATAACAAAAAACATCTATAAAAGGGAGGTCATAGAGGGGTCAATGACCCCCCCTGTTAGGGCGTTTGGGGGTAGAGCCCATGAATTTTTTTACCATACATATAACCATATCATATCAAGACAACTTCAAATAGGGGTCGTCTTTGTAATATATGATTAAGAATAGGAGCCATATCTATGAGGGACAACTACACCTACTGGTCATGTTTGTGAGGTATGGTCATATTTTTTGGCCATATCTATAAGGGATGGTTGTAACTATAACTCAAAAACTCCAAAAATAAACAATAATTATAAATATGATGCAATATGTGGACTAGGTCCCACCGTGATCACCACTGAAAATGCTAAAAATGACCATACACCCATAAAATAAAAATAAAATATTGAAATATAGAAAATCTAAATGCAACCATAAAGATAAAGAACAAAATGCAAGAAAATTATGAGTTATTCCCTTTTTATTAATAATATCTTGTTCTTTTCCAAGAAGGTTACAAAGAGGAACCCCTTTTTAGGGATTGCTACCAATCTTGATACAATAAATTACAAATGAAACAATTCATATGTACTACACAGGATCTTTTTGCATCCGTAAACTAATTTGGGATAGGTTTTCAATATTGTCACAATGAATGATGGTGATATGTTAATCTTTATGTTGTTGCTTCCTTGTAGATACCTGTAATCTACACACAAGAAGATTAAAGAGCATTAAAATCATATGTAGAGTATTTCAAGATAAGGCCCATATTGATAACAAATAAAATGATAAAGAAATTTAAATAAGATGAAAGCATGCATGGAAATAAAATATATCTATGCTAAAAATTAACTAGGAATGTTTCTAAAGCTTAATAAAAGAAAGAAAATCGGAAATAAATATTTGCTCGGGAGGTCATCTCTATAAAAAATGGGCGTACCTACGAGCCATATCTGAGAGAGATGATTGTATCTCAACATATAACAATAAGCCTCTATTTAAAATATCATCATGCACCTCATCATAAATGGATTCAAGGTAGGTATATGTGTTATGAATATTGATTACCAACAACACAATGAGAAACAGGTGCAAAAATGATAATGTTGAACACCTCACAACTACACACCATTACCTAAATATTTGGTGTTGCTTTTCAACCACCTACATGATACTAAGGCTCTAATATTATGTAAGATACACACCCTTGATCCTAATAACCTAAAACCTAAAGTTTATAGGTAAGATTTATACTACGTATATCATCGTAAAAATGACCATGATATTCAGGATTGCATCTCATTCAAAACTGTGGTGCAGAGTATGTTAGAAAAAATGAATTACAAATAGATAGCCCCTTGGATATAGATAATAAACACATTAATATATTCATATACCCTCTACCCAATCATGAGGTCCAAAATAATAAAATTGAACATGTAAATGAGTTAGACATAGCCCCACCTAATGAGGTATTTATCGACATGATAAATATTATAGTGGGTAGCAAGAAATAACTCGATCCTCCTACATTACCAAAAAATCTAAACAAAGCTGATGATGGGTCACAATCCTTAAAACCATTGAATTCTATCCAATCATATAAGGATCCTATGATCACATTCCGAAGGTAAGAAATTAAGCCAATCCCTAGAGATGAACCTGATCCACCTCTGCATATCATAGCAAGCATCAATCAAATTCCATACAAGTGAGTTATGATTGACACCGGTTCATCCATTAACATCATCATTATCATAGCTTTGAAACATATGAATCTACCACCTTCACACATTAAAGACTCAACATTCATATTGAGAGCCTTTAATGATACCACTTCACCTACAGTTGACACAATAATCTTACCCATCCAAGTTGGGATTAAGATCATGCCTCCATTGTGTCACATATTAGAAGGTGAGAGGTAGTATAATATATTATTAGGCAGACCTTGGATAAGGGACATGGAATGTGTGCCATACATAGTGCATCAATGCCTTAAATTCATGCACCAATGACAAGTGTAAATGGTTCACAATGATCCTGATCCTTTTAAATCTAAAAATATTGATGAACCACATGAAACTCCTACAACATGCAAGTATTAGAACATTAATTTGGATGAAATCATAAAATATTCAAATAGATCTTACATCAAGCCATTGCTACCTACTCCCATCAGCAAAAATATCAGTTTACATAACTGAGAAAAAATATCCTTGACAAGTTGATTATCCATCCACAACTAGCCCAAAAGTCAAAACACCTTCTCACGAGTTTGTGGGAATGGTTAATATCAAATAGAGAACCAAGTTTCTCTAAAATGATCAGAGCAATAGATAGTTCCATCAAACACTGTTACCACATTAGAAGCACCACCACCTTTGAAATTAGTTACACCTAACTCATTTCTCATAGTGCCTTCAAAAGAGTAAGAACGAGTGTTTCCCCCACATCAAACTGGGGGTAGTCAATCTATTACAGATAAACACTACAAAGTGAAATAGAAATATAAATTGAGTAAAAAACATGAACATGTGGACACCACTATCAAAGTGGATCATCAAGAAGCATCCACATAATATCAAATAAAGGATATTGATGGTTTGCTTTTACCTAAGGGTTATTTGGCACCCACTCTTTCACCTCCTTCAGTTGATGATGGTGATACAAACCCATCACTAGTGATACATATAAAAATCTTATCGATCTTGTAGCACATGCAATATTTCTTGGACAATATAGAGGCACATATGGAACAACAAAATGATGCATTGCAATCAATTATGTACTAGCTCATGATATTGGAGCTACAAAAGCAACCCATATTTGAGGTCAAATCACCTCCTATGCAACCATAGGAAAAGCCTCAACAAGAGCAAGCACCAAGTCAATTGCACCAACAACCTTATAAATATCCACTCTTAATTGAACCTATGATATCGATATTCAATCGATTATGTGTCACAAACATCATCACCTTGCCTAAGTTTTACTATTTAGATCCAAATCATCTAAAAACCCATGGAGACAAAATGTCCATGACATTTAGTCATGTTGCGATTTCAAAACTACAATATAAAATATGATTGAAACGAATCAAATTTGGATTGTTAACCGATAAATAAGCATAGTTAGTAACTCGTCCCTTGCATAGAAAAAGAAAGAATATCCCCCTAAGAAAAAAATTGAGATACCAATGGCTCAACCCATTCATCAAACTATGCCAGTGCATGCTACATGCTCAAAACACTAGAAGCATATTTATACTCCATTAAATGAGTCTATGTTAGTCATTTTTTAGAAGTTGTAAGAAGCTAAGGTCATCACCTTACCTGACATAAAACCTTTAGACCTAGATAGATCTAAACTTAAGGGTTATAGGGAGGATTAATTTTACCTCTATCATAGAATAAAGGGCCATAACATTCACAATTGTTGTGGATTTAAAAACACGGTTCAAGATCTTATTAATAGTAAGGCTTTACCCATGGACGTTCCACTCATAATTCCTCAACCTACCAAAATGCAAGCCACGTCATCCCATTTGTGATCCCAATGTCATTCACATCCTTGTAGGCCTAACAAACCATCTCATTGAGCAGTCACATTTTTGATGGCTACTATGACCCTATTTCAAAAATTATATGAGGTGAATGCAATCACACTACCAGAAGTCAAACCAAGAGCACCCAAACCTGGGTCACATGATGAAATCCTATTCTATATGTATCATCATATATATGGGTATGGAATTTATGACTTCTATTCATTCAAGAAGTAGCTAAAGAAATGGTAGAACAGAATGAGCTTCACATAGACAGTTTGCTTGTTTTACCCTATCAAAACATTGGCACCTCATAGAGGTCCATGACCCAAAAAGGAGAGCTGATTTCTATCACTCTTCCTAAGCAAACTGATTACATTATGGTAAATCACATACATAATGGGGGTCCTCAAGGCAACACACCTTCCCCACCATACACATCATGGTCAATTAAGTAAAGTGAGACCTCTAAAGGTATGATACCTTACTCAATTTAATTAAGCAAAACATATTTGGGGTACCTAAGGTAGCGTACCTTCCTCCTAAATACTTCAAAAATTCAAAAAAATATATCAAAAAACATAAAACACAAAAACAATTCAAAACATCAAAAACATTTATATTTTACATTTCATTACATGCATTCATTTAATTACACTGCATTAGGCATTTCATCCATTGAATTCGCATTAGGATAGGTTGTATTTACAATCTTAAAAATGATACCATATTTGTATGCTAATCATGCATCTACAAATTAGCATCATTTATCATCCCTTCTGAGTAATTATGTTTTTCAACACAACCCATCAGTTGCTATAAGGAATATACTAGGGTTTTCTGATCATTCAACCATACCTAGTGATCTTCTTAGATTTTGTATAAATCTATCTTGGTTTTCGAATATGAGGTCTAGTTTTGATAGTACCTTGCAAATCTCAAAATCCCAAATCACATTTAAACATTAGAAATCCTAGTTTTAACAAGGAAGGATGGCACTACAAAGTGGTCCTGGTCACCTTAAACAAAAAAAAATTCATTCTTATATTATCATGTGCATGGTGTAGAGTGTTGATTATTGGCAAAAGGAGAATCTCCTACTACCCAAATAAATCCATTTATTTCATGCAAAATAAGAAAATTACAAAAACAAAGAAAATAAAAATAAATAATGTTTTTCATCACTAAGAAAATACCTTGCTCCAAAATAAAACAAAGTGTAAAAATAATTATTTTCATCACTAAGCATGAGCAAGTATCCCAAGCAATGAAAATAAAATAAGGGGGTGAAGAGCTTGAATCCCTAGAATATTCAGTATTTGACCACCATGGGGTGATCCTCATTACAACAATGGATTGAATGAAACCCACATGGAAATGGGGTATCCTTACGTGTGGTGATATGTCTATCATATTAGCGACCTTATTTTGTATAGACCAATGTTAGTTTATGGATGAGCTAATTTTAGGTGGATTGTATTTACTTAGTAGTCTAGTCCAACTGCATCCAAACCTAGGATCATGATGAACATATGGTGATCCTCACTATAACAATGGATTAAATAAAACACATCTGGAAATGAGGTAGTCTTATACCTCATCTAATATATTCATTTGCACACACATGGATAGTAAATATATTGGTATTCTTAACAAATATTTTATATTTAAGGAGTCTTGTGTAGTCATTATACATATTTTTATTAATCAAAAAGGGTGTTTGAATCGCATGGAAAACCTCAAAAATTCTCATAGCAACAAATCATCTCATCAATCATACATACTTTTTCTTATGAACTTTTGTTTATTAAAGGGTGCTCATAAAATAGGATAGATACCGTATGGATATCAACAATGATATTTAGATGGCCACTGACTATTTTATGAATATATTTTAATTTTTAAAAGCTTATCGGTAAAACCCATACATCTCACTTCATCTCATTTCACATATGGATGATTAAATGATTAATTCTTATGATAAGAGTTATTATTTTCATTCATGATTCTCATACATTCTGTGGTGTCATCTAGTAGTTTATTAAACACACATTAGATGCATTTCTTATGTTTTAAGTGATTAAAGCATACAGGTTCATATGCATTATATCATCCTCATGTAATTAATGCATTACATACACATCATCTATCATATCATATTACATAGATTAAATGCATAAAAAATGAACAAAAATAAACATGCATTTAACATTCACCATTGCATCCTTATAAGCATACATAATAGTGAATATATACATCTAGATTACACCTTCTAATCATACATCTATCATATAGATAGTGCATGTCATTATTACATCGCATACATATAGCATAATAAAATAATCATATAAGCATTGCATCCATAACTGCATTACATGAACAATAAAGCAAAGATATAATACACATAATGAGCCATAAAATAAAGTATCATATATATGTGTGTGTGTCAAAGTACATAGAGGTACAAAAATACCCGTAGACTACAACTATATAGGTCCTCAAACATTAAACTTAAAATTGATATAGATATCATGTTATATCAAATATGGCCTGCACCCCTTGAGTTGCCTCCACCCCCAGCTCCATCCCTATGATGGTATTTGGAGCTAGTACTAGTCAATCTCTCAAATCATGCACTTGATCTAATTGGGCCACACTGATGACTACCTAGAATCACTCCATCTACTCCACTAAGAACCCTCTATTGTGGACCTAGATAGAACAATGCCACCATGTATCCTAATATCAATATCTAAAAGAGCAATGTGTGTTGCATCCATTGCACATCACCTTCCATCCTCTACTAAAAGATCTTGTAGATGCCTAATATCTACATCCCCACCTAAGCCTATAGACCCCTAAGTAGCTAGAGTAGATGGTGTGACCTGAGCCATAAAAGAAACCTCTAGCTATGTCCTAAGAGTATCTCTTTCATTAGTATTAGAATATATCAAGGCATCACTCACCATTAGTTATGCTCATAGGAGATCCCTCTCCTATGTAACCTGCTCAATCTGTGTTGTGGCTGAGTCTACTTGATTTTGGAGAGTGGTCCTCTCCTTTGCATAATCCCACCACTACTTCTGCCCTGCACTCAATTGACTCTACACGATATCAAGTGATGTATCTCACTCCATAATCTACCTTTGAGTTTCCTACAACTATATCTTTAGATTATGTACCTGAGCTTACAACTGGGATACCTCATCATATGGGGTATCCTTCTCACCCTCCTCCTCATCATGAGGATCATCCACATACCTTACAAATTGGTCACACTCATCCTCTATCTTGCAGTGTATACATCACCCATCATAATATCTACCCTTCACTACCACCTCATCCCTATATTTGCCTAGGCTGCTGCCATCTTGCCATAATAAAAAAATTCCACCAAGTGTCATACTCTATAGTAGTCTCAAGATCTAATGCACCTATATCAACTATAGAAGTTTTTGCCTCCTATGATAATGTTTCACCTATTGTAACACCTTAAAATTGACTCATCTTAATTCACCCATTTGACACATTTGCATGAAAAACACAAAAAATTGTAAAAATTATATTTTGCATTTATTACCTTAAAATTTGTGCCTCTTTGATGAGATCGTACTACGATCAGCAAGATCGTAGTATGACCTCCAAAATCGTAGCACGATTTTAGACAATACGATCTCTACGATCGGCGTACGATATCGTCGATCGTAATACGATCTTGCTCTGAAATAGAAAAATTAAAAATAAGAAAAAGATAAAGTTAGTTAAACGAATTTTTACCTCCACCTGTGTAACTACATGGGATTTACGAGATCGGATCCATTCGATTTCGCCCAGCTTGGAAGAAGTTGCAACAATCCAACCTCCTCCCTATTCTAGACACTCTCCCCTACCTATTTAATCAGACCATCCCCTCTACAATTCTCCTAGCTCCACTACACTTTAGGAAAACTTAGTTTAATTTTGTATCCTAGCTCTAATTATTTCAATATTTGTTTGTAGGATCAAAACAGATCATTTCATATAGTACATATTGATCATAGTACGAACTTGCGAGTTCGAGATACGATCTGCTCCAAAGGCTATAATATCACCTCCTTTAGGGGCAACCCGAATCCTAGTTTACATATTTTATCTTTCCTTTCTTTAATTTACATTTCATTTAGCATTTTTACCATAAGACATCTTAGATTAAATCATTTGCATCCTTGGAGTTCACCTAAAATCTTATGTAATTGCATGTTGTAAGTAATTCAAATTCATTTATTCATCATTTCCTATTAGTGTTATTACTCAGTAATATTCAATAGATCAAATTTATAGTTGCAAAGATAAATAGAATCATAAAGTCCTATTCTTTATCCTCTATCCATGCATTTATTGTCTTCTATCAAAATCGTATATTTTCTATCTATGATCAGAGTACGATATCGTTGATCGTCATACGATCTTGCGAGATCGTAATACGATATTGCCCTACACTATACGAAACTGGACTGCTTACAAATTAGAAACTTCATCAGACATCCGGATTCAGGTAAGGTTGGTAATATCTTCCATAGGCATTACATTGACTTAAACATTCTATTTTCTGTATTATTTATCTACATTTAAATTAAAATGCATATAGATTAGTTTAGTTTGCATATTGGCCAAACTTAGCATGTATGATATTTGAGTAAAAAGAACACATCAAAACAAATCCCAAAACCTAGGCATGGAAACAGCCATAAATATTTCCTGGTGAACCCAAAACCCATTCATCAAAAAATCACCATATAGAAAGTACAACTAAGTACCTCTCTTTCGAGGTGTAGACCATCCATTCTCCCATTCCCCTCTAAGGCACGGATCCATCTACCTTGAGGAAAGGAGTGCGAGAATTTTTGGCCTACATTCTTTGGTGAACCCGACATGAAACATAGGCATTTCTTCTGATATTCTAAACAATTACAAAAACAAAACAAAAAATCAAACAAAAACATTAGTTAAAACACATAACTTTGCATCCCATAGATGGTAGATTACAACAGTAGAAGAGTTGTGCTTATAGATGTTAAATTATTATTAGAAAAACAAGAATTTTCTTCATTACGGTAGTGTACCATACAATGAGAATTTGGAGAAGATTAGACATCATAAAATATCACGAGCTTGAACTTAAGAAAATCATAAGATTTGACTTGTCTAGAATCCTGGATCCCGATAGTGCACCTTTCTATTTTGACCTTCAAAGAGCATGTGATAGGTGGCTTGCAGATAAGAGAGCTCTCATTTCCCCAAGCTTTTATTCCTTTGAAGATTATCTGGAAGATGCAATAGTAGTACATAAATTTTTATCATGTGTTGAAAATCGAGAGGTTGTCTTAGATGATAAGAGAAGATTTAATAGAGTTCCTAGAGCTATGATTTACCGAGAATATTGTCATGAATTATACTTTTATAGGTCAAATTGTGAAGTCGATTGCATTACTATAGCCCACTTCATAAAATTCTTAAAAGGTAACTTTAAGTTTGAAGAAGAACATTACATGACACCAGATCAACTCGAACCTATTAATGATATATATAAACTTTTTCAAGAAAATTAAGGCATAATATTATATAGGTGTGTTTGCTTTGTTGTTGCAACTTAAAAACCAAGAAAATCACAAAAAAAAATAAAAAACTCAAAAATAAAAAATCAATCATAGTATTTTATTTATTTAGTTAGGTATATATATAACATATATACCCAAAACTTTAGCACATATATATAAGATATATATCTGCAAAAACAATTATTCTAAAACAAGATGCCCAAATTAAGAAGTGGTAAACAAGTAGATAACGATAATATGGGAGAACAAGAACAAGATGATTTTGAAGATAGAGCACTTATTGAAGAAGATGTACCTTCAGAAGATGAAGGTGATAATGAGGAAGATGAAATAAAAGATCCTAATGAACCTACTTTAGATGAAAAGGGAAATGTAAAATTTGAATCTCTTTCAAATTTTACTCAATTCATAAAAGATCACATAGGGGAATTTAGTCAAGCGGTACAAATGGATAATTCAGGAGAAGGTGATATGGAATCAGCTTTAGCAGCTGCATTTCGAATACATACAAATCCATTATCTTATATGCCTTCAACAGACCAAGATGATAATCAAGCAGGACCATCTACTCAAAACATGGTACCTTTGAATCAGAATGTTTCAAAACCAAAAACACAGTCATCTAATATGGTTGTTAGCAACACTAAAGTAAACTTTAAACAACAAAAGCAACCATTTGCTTCTATATTTTCTCAAGATCTTAATCAAAAAATGTCAAATCAGCAACAAAAGGCTAAACAAGTACAAAATACCAACTATCAACAAAAAACTCAACAAAACATAGTTCCCACAAACACTTTACACAATAGTGTTTCAGTTGGAAATCTTCACACAACAACACCCACTTATTATCAAAGACATAATAGTATGGTACAACCAAATCAATTTGATGGACAACAACAACAAGGGCTTGAAGCTATGGTCAAACAATTAGCTTCTCGCCTAGACCAAATGGATCCCTACCATCCCTCATACAGTTATCGAGAGATGTGTAGTCAACCTTTGGATCCTGTAGTTGTAGCACAACCTTATCCTAAGCATTTCCCCATGCCTGTTCTCTTGATATATAAAGGAACTGAAGATCCTATAGAGCATCTTTGTATGTTTAGAACAACATGTCATGATGTCTCCCATGATGATTTGTTGTTGCTAAAGATGTTCCCTAAAATTCTGGGAGGTATGGCCCTAGAGTGGTATTATCAATTACCCAACAACTCTTTAAGGAATTTTGAGGAAACAACAGAGATGTTTGTTCATCATTTTAGTGCCTATATAGAAAGGCATGTGACCATTAAATATTTATACAACTTAAAACAAGGAAAATATGAAAACTTTGCTGAATTCTTGACAAAATGGAGACAACTTCTAGGAAAACTACACTTTGCATTACCTCATCGGGAAATGCTAGACATATTCATAGGCAATTTGCAAGAACAATTATCTTATGAACTTTCTACTACAATAGTAACAACCTTTGATCAAGCCATTGATTTAGCTAGAAGGGTAGAAGATGCCCTCATTAGAAGAGGTCAATTTAAGAAGAAATATGAAGATAAAACTTCTAAGAATCAATACAAAAACAAACAAGTAGTAGGTGATGGAGTTACTGACAGTAGAAACAATTCAAATGTTAATCTTACAGAAGCAATAAAGAAGTTTGTATTGAAGGTTCCTGATAAACCACCAAGGGAATTTACAAGATTAAACCAACCTTTACATATGGTTTTACCTCAACTATTAGAACAAGGTTTGATACGGTTGCCCAAAATAAGACAACCTGATACAACCGTAGCTAGATTTAGGGCTGATTTACATTGTAACTTTCATAGGACTGATGGTCATTCAACCAACTCATGTAAACGGTTAAAACATTTGATACAAGATCTAATTGATAAAGGTGAAATGGAAGTAGAAAATTTCCCTCCAAGAAATGCTCAAAATAATACACAAAAACCTCAAAATCAAAATGCAAATCAAAATTTGGATATTTTTCAACATCCTTTACCGAAACATGGTAAAGAAGCCGTAAATCAAGTGGAACACCATAATGTTCCTCATCCAACTCGATATGTGGGAACTATTAGTGGTTTTCTACCCCATCAAGATTTGCAAAAATCATGTGTAATTACTGAATCTCAAGTTACTATTAGACCCTTAAGAAGTTGTCAAATTACACCTTTGGAAAGTGATGAAGAAAGTGAAATAGGAAGTGAAGCAGAGATTGATTCAAATAGTTCTGAATATGAATCAGATCAAGTCATACCTATTATAGATTTATTGGTCCCAGAAGAACCATTTCCAAGAAGGATGACTACTAGACCATCATCTCAACAATGGCTTTCAAATGAGCAAGCAGAAAATGCTAGACCCCATTTTGGTAATCCACGACATAGTAATATTGTAGGTACCATCGGAGTGGTTACAAGGCAACAAGCACAAAATCAAAATTCTCAGGATCAAAGTGAGAAAACAACCCCATTTGTATTAAAAAATCCTACTAAGGGAAATAATGTAGCAAATCCACAACAAAGATCTCCATATGATATAAATGAGCAATTAGCTACTATCACAACAAGAATATCTCTTTTGGATCTCTTAAGAACTTCTTCTATGCATAGAGAAGAATTAATGAAAACTCTAAGTAAGATGATGGTACCTGAAGATATTGAACCTAATGTTGTAGTAAATGTTGTAACTTTGGATGAAATAAACTTCATAGATTTTCATGATAAAGATATCCCTCCTCAAAGTATGTATGGGGATAATCCTCTATACATCACAACATTGATTGGAGATGTAGGAGTTAAGAGAGTCTTAATTGACAATGGATCATCACTAAACATATGCACATATGATTTCTTTCAAAGGTTTGGATTTAAGAAAGAAGATATGAAAAAAACTGAAATGATTATTAAAGCATTTAATGATGAAACTCAAGAAACATGTGGAGTTATGAAGATCCCATTGCAAGTTGGTCCAAGGATTTTAGATACGACTGTGTTTGTTGTACCTTGTTTTGCATCATACAACATTCTTCTAGGTCGACCTTGGATCAATGCGATGAGAGCAGTACCTTCCACGTTACATCAATGTGTTAAATTTGAATTTAAAAATCAATTAGTCACTATTCATGGAGATCCTAGACCATTTGATATGTGTGTTGTGGTAGAACCTGTAGGAGTTCCATTTTGTCCTGCTATGTCTGTTGTCCATCCTAGTCCATCTTCATCATCAAAACCTTCTAAAGCTAAATCACCTTCTAAATCCACATCATCAAAAACATAGTCTAAATCATCAACATCATTATCATCATCACCTTCTGAACCTATATCTAATCCATTTCCTAAACCTATAATAGCAGATCCACCTCTTGAATCTACAACATTTAAATTTACAGCATCTAAAGAACCAACCAAGGAAGATAATCCATCTACTTCATATGCCATTTCGGATGAAGTATTACCAGATTTATCTTCAGTACTGGCAACAACAGAAAAAGTTAATTTTGCTACCCAAGATTCCTTGGTACTATCTAAATTACCACCATCTCCCCGAACATTAGGCTTACCAAAGAAGGGAAGCATCTGTCATATTGGGAGTTGTGCCTTTGTTTATGCAGGATATGATTGGGGTAAATTTTCAACTGTAAAAATTACAATTGATCAAGATGGATTTGCTAAATGTTATTTTTCTGATGGATATATAAAATCAAAACCAATGATGTGTGGTATGGGTTATAGAGGTAAAGGTTTAGGACCTCATGAAAATGGTATAAAAGAACCTTTGGAGGTCGAAGAGTGGCCAGCCCGATGTGGTCTTGGTTATATACCTACAAAAATAGAACCATTCCCATATGAAGATGATGACCACCTGGTAACATATCAAGAATATATGGAACAAAAAGAACCTTTTAAAATGATACATAATTGTAATATGTTAACTATGGTCTATCCAAAAATGATTGCTTCTTTGGATGAATGTTTAGAGGGGGATATTTGTCATGATATATCTCTGGATGAGGTTCTAAGAAATAATTTTTTCTTTGATGGATCAATGTCATGTGTAGCTCACATAGAAGCTACTAACCCACAAGAAGAATTAGCAAAATATACACTAGAAGAACTACAAGAAATGGGGGTGTCACCCGCACCTCCTAACTTTGAAAGAGAGTTGAATATTATTGTAGAAAATTTCATAAAAATTAACATTGGAACAGAAGAGAATCATCGCATGGTCAAAATTGGATCTGAGTTAAGTGAAGAAAAACAAAAGCTATATATTGAATTTCTTACCGAATATCCTGATGTCTTCGCTTGGACATACGTAGATATGCCAGGCCTAGATCCTTCTGTAGTTGTGCACCATCTAGTAGTGCACCCTGATGCTAAACCTGTAAAACAAAAACTTAGAAAAATGCATCCTAAAGTAGCACTACTAGTTAAAAGTGAATTAGAGAAGCTTTTGAATGTAAATTTTATACAAGCTATTGACTATGCTGAGTGGATATCAAATGTCATTCCAGTAACTAAGAAAGAAGCTACTAAAATTAGGGTCTGCATAGATTTTAGAGATATTAATGTTGCATGCCCTAAGGATGACTTTCCTCTCCCTAATATGGATCAAATCATAGATTTTACAGCTGGGAGTGGGATGTTATCTCTTATGGATGGTTTTTTAGGATACAACCAAATTAGAATAGCTCCTGAAGACCAAGCTAAGACAACTTTCATTACACCTTGGGGGACTTTTTGTTGGAAAGTCATGCCCTTCGGTTTAAAGAATGTTGGTGCAACATATCAAAGAGCTATGACATATATTTTTCATGATATGATGTATAACATTTTGCATGATTATGTGGATGACATTATAGCTCGCTCAACTAAAGAAGATGATCACATTAATGATTTAAGAAAAGTGTTTGACAGATTAAGAGAATATCAGATACGTTTAAACCCAGAAAAATGTGTATTTGGAGTAAAATCTGGAAAATTATTAGGAGTCATTGTTTCTATGTGAGGCATAGAGATAGATCCTTTAAATATTAAGGCTATCCATGATATGCCACCTCCTAAAAACATATCAGAATTAAGAAGCTTGCAAGGAAAGTTACAAGCTATTCGTCGCTTCATTGACAAATTGGCAGACAGAACAAAACCTTTTCTTAAATTACTTAAGAAAAATATTTCTTTCCAATGGGATAAGGAATTTCAAGAAGCTTTTGATAGCATTAAGCAATACCTTCTTAATCCTCTAGTGCTTGTTCCACCTAGACCATATTGTCCTTTCATTTTATATATTTCTACCTCAGAACTGGCACTTGGAGCTATGTTGGCTCAAATTGATGATGAAAAGAAGGAACGAGCCACATATTATATAAGTAGAACTTTAATAAGTTATGAAACAAGATATACTCCATTAGAAAAACTTTGTTTAGCAGTTGTGTTTTCTACACAAAAATTGTGTCATTATATGCTTAGTCAGAAAACATATGTCATTGCTAAATCTGACCCATTAAGGTACTTGATGAGTAGACCATACTTATCAGGATGCACAACTAAGTGGGTTCTTGCTCTTAGTGAGTTTGAACTTGCATTTATCAGCCAAAAATCCATAAAAGGCCAAGTTATAGCTGATCAGTTAGTTGCTGCTCCTATAGAGTCTACTCATCCCATGAATATTGAATTTCTGGATGAGTGCCTTAATTTAGAAGAAGATCATTCTAAAACTTGGACATTGTTTTTTGATGGAGCTAGATGTATGAGTGGTGCAGGTGCAGGTATTATATTAATATCTCCTCAAAAGCACCTAATACCTTTATCTTTTAAATTACAATTTGCATGTACTAATAACACTACAGAATATGAAGCTCTAATCCTTGGATTACGAGCTGCTTTAGCTTTAAAGATTAAAGTTTTATTAGTTTTTGGGGATTCTCAACTCATGATAAATCAAATCAATGAATTTTATCAAACATGAGATGAGAAACTTCATCCTTATAAATAATATGTGCTTAAGCTTGTTTCATTATTTGAAAAGGTAACTTTAGAAGCCATTCCTAGAACTAGCAACCATGTTGTCGATGCTATGGCTGCGACTGCCTCTTTATTACCTTTGGAGTTGGATGATGAATATGCTACTATCATTATTCATAAACTCCAAGAACCCGCTTCCTCTAAATCCTGCTTAGAGCCATTGGATGTATTTTTGATTAATGAAATTACCCCAGAACCTTGGTACATAGATATTTTTAACTTTCTACAGAATGGGACTTTCCCTAAAGGATTAGATAGAAACCAATGTAGGTTACTACGTAAGCGAGCTATTCACTTTGTAATCATTGGTAATACCTTATATAAAATATCTTTTGAGGGTATCCTATTAAGATGTCTAAACCTAGAAGAATCTAAGAAAGCCTTAAGTGAAGCCCATGATGGATCCTATGGAGGACACTTTAGTGGAAGTGCCATTGCTAAAAAACTCCTTAGAATGGGCTATTTTTGGCCTTCTATGGAAAAGGATGCTAATGATTATGTGTGTCATTGTGACAAGTGTCAAAGACATGCTGACCTTGTCCATGCTCCTGCTCAGGAACTCCAAACCATAGCCTCTCCTTGGCCCTTCTCTAAATGGGGTTTAGATATTATTGGTAAAATCAACCCTGTCTCATCTGATGGTCATAAATTTATAATAACTGCAACAGAATATTTTACAAAGTGGGTTGAAGCTATGCCTTTAGCTTCTTGCATAGGAGTTCAAGTCTCCAAATTCATCTTCAATCAAATCATTTGTAGATTTGGAATTCCATCTAATCTCATTTTTGACAATGGTACATGCTTCAAAAACAAAGATGTTAAAAAATTATGTCAAAAATATAAAATTCAACATAGATGGTCTACTCCTTACTATCCACAAGGAAACGGCCAAGCTGAAGCATCTAATAAAACACTAATCAAAATCCTAAAAATATTGGTTAATAAAACAGGTCGTGACTGGCACATACAATTATATCCCGCCTTGTGGGCTTATCGAACTAGTGTTTGTACTCCTACTAGTGCTTCACCTTTTGTCTTGGTCTATGGTGCTGAAGCGGTTTTTCCATTTGAGTTAGAAGTTCCTTCTTTAGCTCTTTTACTTCAAGATGCTGAAGTAGGAGATGAATATCGTGCTGGCAGATTAAGTCAGTTGGAACTTCTAGATGAAAAGTGCATCCATGCTTTAGAGCATCTTCATGCCTACCAAGACAAACTTAAAATATCATATGCAAAGAAAGTCCATAATAGATCATTTGAAGTTGGAGATTTAGTCTTAAAAGAAAATAAAAAAATACTAATGCAAGAAAAGACCTTAAAGGAAAATTCCAACCAAATTGGCTTGGACCATTTATCATCACTGCTAAATTTGGATCAGGTGCATATAGATTGGCTACCTTGGATGGAAAATATCTCAAGGAACCCATGAATATTATGCATCTAAAAAGATATTATGCATAAAGCCAAAAGCCTCATCATTGTACATAGTTGTAAATATTTTTTTCATACATTTCAATATATCATCAAAAATAACCAAAAAAATTACAAAATCTAAAAATTTACAAAAATATTTCAAAGCATTATTAGATCAATATTTCTGCATTTATTATCTACTAAGATTGCAAGTTATATTTTAATTTACTTCAGATAAATTCAAAAGTTATCTTGAACCATGCACTAAAATTCATATTTAATAAATTTTGATTTTGTTGCTTTGATTATAAATCTCTCTTGTACCAAAGAACACTATTACTTCATTAAATAATTTTGAGTATTGTGAATGATCTTGCTACTTCTTGAACCAAGAACACATTTTACATATTAAAAATGATTTGTTGCAAATTCGATAAAAGTGATACTACTTAGTAAATCCTAATACCTTAAGTGAAAAGTTTTTCTTGCTATCCTATCATGTGCATGGTCTAGAATACTGAGAAATTGGAAAAAGGACAAGCTCCTCCCTACCCGAATAAAATCCCTTGCCCCACGTCTAATCTGGGCAAGTATCCCAAAAAAGAGAAAGAAAAAGAAAAAAAAAGAGAAAGAAAAAGAAAAAAAGAAAAAGAAAAGAAAAGAAAAAAAGAAAAAAGCAAAAATCAAAGAAAAATGTTCCAAAGCAATAAAATCCCCTTGTTCAGAAATGGACAAGAAATCCCTATCCTATAAATGTGAAGAAAAGAAGGGAGTATTGAACTTGAATCCCTAGAATTTCTCAGTTATTCGAAAATCATGAGGTAAACCCCATAACAGGTGATTTGTGCCCAACTTGCTTGACATTGGGTAATTCCTTCTCACATGGTGATATGTCTGTCACATTAGTAATTCCTCTTTTGTACAGACCAATGTCCGCATTTGGATTAGCTAGATTTTGGTAATTTGATTTACATAGTAGTTCAGTACCATTGCATGCACAAAATCATGGTCAAATGAACATTTCACTCGCACACACATTGGTTCATTTAAGTTTGCCTTATCATTACCTTACTCAAAATTGGTAAATTAACCTTTACAAAGCACACACATTTGTTACTTGAGAGATTTTGTATCATCATGACAATCAAAATAGATAATGAATTCACTTTTCACACACTGGTTCTAGATAAATTTGAATTTGTCTTGGAAATAAGTTAAAATATTTCTTTGGAATTTTGTTAGATAATTAATTTCAATCCTTTGCATTAGTTCTTATAAATTATTTTATCATCATAGCACAATAATTTATCTCAAATAATATTGCAAAATCAAACATAATCATCATGCATTTCATTTTGATTTTCGCGATGATGGTATAGTTCCTAAGTAACTATTTTCTTCAAATTTCACACTTAGGAATTTTATGCCTAGCGCAAATCATCGTTCTAATTTTTCATACCCCAAAATAATTCCATATATTTCTTTACAAAAATTATAAAATATTTTGCACATGTGACATAATGATCTATCCAACATTAATTTTGCATTTTAAAGAATAGACAAAATTTATATCTTGTCCTGCATTTTTCATTTTGATTTTCGTGATGATGGTATTATTCTTAAGGAATTAGGAATTCTTTGCCTAGCGCAAATCATCTTTCAAATTTTTCATGCCCAATCAACAAATTTTCACAAACACTTATTAAACACATTGTTCCAAAACAACATCAAACACATTCTTTTTACCACAAAAGCCTTAAGATTATTCTTAAGCAAACGACCATTTTAGCAATATCAAAAACATTCCTCACAAACAGGATTAGCTTCATGACTTAGCGAGCTTTGAACTCCACCAACAGTCTCATAACAACACAACATCCTTTGAGGTTTATTGCTAAAATCTATCAAAATTTATTCCAAAATATTTCATTTCCAACAAACACATTTTCAAAAATCAAATCATTTTACTTATTTCATTTACTCAAAGCATGATTAATAAACATCTCATCATCCAACAAATTAAAATGCAAAATTAATTAAACAAAACACATGAAGTCATAAAAGAGACAAAATATCTATATATATATATATATATATATATATATAAAAATCTATATACAAAAACAAAGTTGATATGCCACAATCCTCAAAAATGGTATACTCAGTCAGATATATCATACAAATATCTAGGATCATCCCCTAGAAGCCCTAGAACTATGTGCCTCATCATCTCCACTAGGAGGTGGAGGCGGTGGTGGCATATCTCATGTCACCATAGCAGTCCTAGAGGAAGATGCCCTGGATGTAGAACGAGATGACCCAACTCGAATCGGCTCTACAATATCAATAGGGAGAGGCTCTCTCCGATCCATAGGTACCAATACAAAATATAGAGTCCGATAGAAGTTCATCTGTGCTACCACCACAGTAACTCATCCCCTACCCGACTCCACTCAGATCGCCCCATATGAGTCGGTACCATAGCCCCAGCTCTCTGTCCCACCTATGCACGAGCCTCTACCAACTCTCTCTAGAGTCTAGATCCTGCTACGTAGACCCGCATCCTCAGCTCTAGTCTATACTAGCTCTCCCTCCAGAGACTCTATAGTAGTCTTCTAGGTGGCATTCTCCCCTTGTAACCGAGCCACCTCTCCCCATAGAGCAGCCATCTCACTACTCTCTCCCTCCTCCAATATCCCCTTGCCCTTCCTGGGTGAAGGTGGTCTCTCCTCATGATGGGTAGATGCTCCCCCTCCTCCTAGGGTGAAGCCCTCCTCTCCTATCTACCCTAGAGAATCGATCACCTCTGAGATATATGACCACCCCGAGTACGAAGACCTGGTCTCCTCAAAGATGCATGAGTAACCGACTGCTCCTATTGGCTCGTTGATCGACGTTGTCTAAAAACTTGATCAGCTACCTATAACACTGCACTCCTCCATGGAGTCAATCGATGTAAGACAGATACCATATGTCAATACTCTATATCCCATAACTCTAACATCATCCTCACTATCTCTATCAGAGCATCATCAAGCTCTAGATCCAAAAAATTTGCCAAGTTGGGAGCCCCACTGAGAGTGGTAGGATCCCGAGTAGACCTAGCAAAAGTAACATTCCTATACTGAGGAATGTCCTATTGGAGCCCAAACTATCATTGCACTCAATCAAAATGGTGCAACTCTACCTCCCCATCATGCATCCATAACCAAATGGTCCGCCTGATGTGGGCCAGCTCAAAGGTATCCTCCTCCCATCCTGGAAGCCCTCTCCATGGCCTCCATGTAATATCCTCAGCCAATAAATCATCTATGAGCCACCGCATACCAACAAGGTTGGCTCGTCTCCCACGTCCTCCCTATAGAGGCCAATAAAATACCCTAGGTCTATCATCAGCCACCCTAGGCTCGTCATATATCGCCATAACCAAAGGAAGCCCTGTAGGTCACTGGATAGCTAGGTGCTCCCAACACCACACCTATAGAAATGATGTCAAAATGAGGCCCTTGCCCTCCTTGTAGACTACTCTATGCAGAAATCTATATAGTCTACATAAGAGGAAGGAACCCCAAGCAAAGTGGACCCTCTGATCTCTCATATCACATATGACCTCTGCTAAGGTCCAAGGAAGTTGCATCCCACTAGGATGGCACAAAATCAACCCGCTCACAACCCCACTCAGTAGTACTATCAATCGAGAGACTCCCTCTGTCCTACCGAGTCTCTCCAGTGGAACTCCTCCCTTCCTCAATAGGAAGCTTGGATCTCCAATCAATCGGTGCATAGCCTGGCCTTGGTTGCTAGATGCAGCAACCTGAATACCCCATAGTGGTAACCTCAGAATCCTCTAGACATCCTCTAAGGTAGGAGCCATCTCTCCTATCGGTAGCCAGAAGCAAGAAGACTCTAGATACCACCTCTCTGCCAATGTTAGTAGTCGCATATCTATACAAATATGTGGCATCTCTACCACATGTCTGAGACCCACCACCTCTAGAGTAGCCCGCTCATCATCTGTAAGGGCATCTAAATCTGCCTGTAGGGTGGCATGTCTCCACTCTCGGTTCTTTAATTCAGCCAACTGTCAAAATAAAACACAAAACAACAAAATATTAGTAATCAGACTTAAAAATATTATCAAATCAAAAAATAGCAAAATTGTATCAAAGAGTAGATGAAATCGTATCAATTTCATCAAAATCGTATCAATTTTTGTGATATCGTATCATACGATATCACTCATATTAATTATACTGATTTCACAATTAGGGCTACATGATGGCAGTCGTGCCCTAAAAATCCAAATTTAATTAAAAATTTAACAAAAAAATATGAAAAATTTATCCTAAACAAGCAAGAAATCCTTACCCGAAGTGCTCCATCTCCCACCTGGATCAAATCTGCGTGATGAGAAGCTCCTGCCATTTTTTCTCCAGAGCTCTGAAAGTGCACAAAGGTAAAAAGTAAATGAGTTACTTTTTCAGGTTATTTTTCTTATTTACTCAAATTTTCAAGTTTTTATCCAAAAGTCAATTTGGATATAAAAACTCGAAGGGGGTATCATAAATATTGTATTTCAAAACAACTTACATCAAAACTTAAAATCATCAATGAAAATTGTAATAAAATTTTGCTTTCTCATACAACATGTCATACTTTTTCTTTAACGCAATTTCTTCGAAACTACGCTAAAGAGGGGGCAAAATGTAACACCTTAAAATTGACTCATCTTAATTCACCCATTTGACACATTTGCATGAAAAACACAAAAAATTGTAAAAAATGTATTTTGCATTTATTACCTTAAAATTCATGCCTTTTTGATGAGATCGTACTACGATCAACAAGATCATAGTATGACCTCCAAAATCATAGCACGATTTCAGACAATACGATCTCTACGATCAGCATACGATATCACCGATCATAATACGATCTTGCTCTAAAATAAAAAATTTAAAAATAAGAAAAAGACAAAGTTAGTTAAATGGATTTTTGCCTCCACCTATGTAACTGCACGAGATCTACAAGATCGGATCCATTCGATTTCACCCAACTTGGAAGAAGTTGCAACAATCCAACCTCCTCCCTATTCTAGACACTTTCCCCTACCTATTTAATCAGACCATCCCCTCTACAATTCTCCTAGCTCTCTACATTTAGAAAAACTTAGTTTAATTTTGCATACTGTCACTTGTTATTTCATTATTTGTTTGTAGGATCGAAGAATTTCAGCAAGATCGAAAGGATTTCAGTAAGATCGGAGGTTATGATATTATGATCGTAGTACGAACTTGCAAGTTTGGGATACGATCTTGCCAGAACTATACGATATCGCCTACAACTGATCTGGGGGCAACACCGAATTCAAGTTTGCATATTCTGATCTTTCCTTGCTTGATTTACATTTGATTTAGCATTTTATCATAAGAAAACTTAGATTAAATCATATGCATTCTTGGAGTTCACCTAAAATCTCATGTAGTTGCATATTTTAGGTAATTAGGTGCATTTGTTAATCATTTCCTATTAGTGTTATTACTTAGTAGTATTCAATAGGTTAAATTTATAGTTGCAAAGGTAAATAGAATCACAAATTCTTGTTCTTTATCCTCTATCCATGCATCTTCTGTCTTCTATCAAAATTGTATATTTTTTGTCGATGATCGATGTACGATATCACTGATTTGTGTATGATATTGCAATATCATAATACGATATTTCCTTGAACTATACAAAACTAGACTTCTTACAAATTTTAGAATCTACATTAGACATCTGAATTCAAGTAAGGTTGGAAATCTCTTCCATAGGAATTGCATTGACTTAAATATTCTATTTTCTATATTCTTTGTCTACATTTGAAATTAAAATGCATATAGCTTAGTTTAGTTTGCATATTGGCCAAACTTAGGTGTATGTGATTTGATTAAAAAGAACCCATCAAAACAAATCCCAAAACCTAGGCTCAAAAACAGCCATAAATGTTTCCTGGTGAACCCAAAACCCATTCATCAAAAAATCACCATATATAGAAGGTACGATTAAGTACCTCTCTTTCGAGGTGTAGACCATCCATTCTCCCATTCCCCTCTAAGGCACGGATCCATCTGCCTTGAGGAAAGGAGTGCGAGAATTTTTGGCCTACACCTATGGCAATGAAAATTGTATCTTTGCCTTGCATTGGTGATAGAGGACTAGCTCCTATGGTACATCCTATGCAATCCCAGAATACATGGTGACCCAAGAGTAATGGAAGTACTCATCAAAATATTGCAACACCCCATGATCCATTTGTAGTGTCTAACTCAAGCCAAGTATCTATCTATCTCATCCCATGTAGGGTAGCCTAGGTAGGACCTCCATATAACCTGACTAGCCCACAATACTATCAATGAACTAATATAGTGATCTAGATCCCCAACATGAGAGCAGCTCTAAGTAGTATTTGCCTCTCATGGCCACCTTGTAGCAAAAAACTAGTCATATACTACGATAGCTACTATAACCAATGACAATCCACCATGTCACTCTATGCAGATGTGCTCCCATCCCCAAATCTAAAGTAGTAGGCTACATCCCACTCTTACTCATCCATATCGCATAATCCGATATAGCTCATCATAAAGCTATGTCAGTAATGCACTTCCCTATGTCATAATCAAAGGCTACCATGAGGTACACTCTAATAAGTCCTGCACCATGTCTAGGAGGTTCCAAGGGAACCTCACTCTTGATGTGTCTGGTAGTAGCACATTACATATAATGTGCATCAATATAGCCTAGCATTGTGAGAAAAAATTCATCCTGAACCAATTATTAAAAGGCACTCCACCATGGTCTATGTATCCTAGTGCCTCAACAACTCTATCCTAAAAAACTTGAGCAAAGATTGTCTTCTTCACCATTATAGGAGAAGACATAATAGTTCATCCATCGATGGGGATCCTAAAAATATGGTAGACATCCTCAAATTTCATCATCATCTATTTTATGGGGATATGATATATGTTCATCCTACTATCCCATCATTGGTCCAGGGCTATCATCTAATACTGGTCTAATATCATAGTCAACAACCTCACAACATAGTTAAGGTCAATCACCCCAAACCACTCCTAGTCAGCATCCTCTAATAGAGATCACAACTCAAGCAACATATTAGGCTCTCGCCCCTGAGTTTTCAGAGTCTAGTATGCAAAAAAACCAATCCAAAGAACAATCACACACTCAAACATTCAAAAAATCAATAAAAAATAAAAAATAAAATAAATAAAAATTCTCCTAAGGTTCTTAGCTACTCACATCATTGGTAGCCACCATAGCCGCCATTGATTTCATCAACGATCATCACCAACGGTCAATTTTTTGACCATTGGAGTTTGAACCCAGTTTCCCACAATGATGGTGGCCCTTAATTGCTAAATTGAAAGCTGCCCTCACCAACAGTGACTATGAGATTGACCCCACGTGAGGTCATTACCTGCCCAAAAATACCCAAAATTAAAATGTAACCCCCCTTATGCTTACCTAGGCTAAATCCTAAACTAAGGGGTGAGATTAATTGCTTGTAGTTCAATGAGGTTTCTTAACCCATTGATTAGTGAGGTTCATTTTAATGCTTAAATCACAAGAGTGAGAGATGAAGAATCTACCTTAGGATCTCTAGCTCCACCGCTAGTAGATACCTCAGGATGGTCTACCATTTTGGATAATTAGGATAAAGGGTCCATATCTCAAGCAATATTAGAGCCTTAGTATCGTGTAGGTGGTTGAAAAGTAATGCCAAAGATTCAGGCAATGGCATGTAGTTGCAAGCTATTCGATATTATCATTTTTACATCTAGTTATCATTGTACTATTGGTAATCAACATCATAACACATAGAAACCTACTCTAAATCTAATTATCATGAGGTACCTAATGATATTTCAATTAGAGGCTAATTTTTATAGGATTAATCCTCTAATAGAGTGGGATTTTTATCTCAAGTAGTCTAGACATCGAGCGATTAGGATCAAGGATGTGTATCTCAGGTAATATTAGAGCCTTAGCCTCATGTAGGTGGTTGAAAAGTGATGCCAAAAATTCAAGAAATGGTGTGTAGTTACGAGGTGTTCAATATTATCATTTTTGCACCTGGTTCTCATTACATTGTTGGTAATAAATATTCATAACACATAGATACCTACCTTGAATCCATTTATGATGAGGTACCTAATGATATTTCAATTAGATATTTATTGTTGGAGGGTGATTAGGATCAAGGGTGCATATCCCAAGAAATATTAGAGCCTTAGCCTCACATAGGTGATTGAAAAGTGATGCCAAAGATTCAAGCAATGGCGTGTAGTTACGAGGTGTTTAATGTTATTATTTTTGCACTTGGTTCTCATTGCACTATTGGTAATAAATATTCATAACATATAGATACCTACCCTAAATATAGTTATGATGAGGTACCCTAAATTCAAGTAGAGTCTTGGCTATGAACGGGTTCACAAAAATATCAATATACAAGCCAACCAAGTAGTGATGAAGTCCACTATTGATCTTGATTAGCTGGTTGGATGTGAGAGTCTAACTCAACTAATGTTTACACTTGAAACGTGGTGTGTGAATTGTTCATTTTATTTCAAGCATAAAGTAAAAATGCATCAAACAACATACGATGATCATTCAACTACATGCAATTAAAATACATTTTAAATTTAGAAATTTATGCATGTAATAGATATTTTAGGTTCAAAAAATGTAGATGCAACTAGAATGATTCAGCCTTTAAGCAAGCTCCAGAATAGGCAAACCCTACAAACAGTTTAATAGTGGTCACTTTTGTCAACAATAGGCAATAGTCTTAGCCACTGTACATAGAAGTAGTCATATTCTTAGCCACTAGTTTTTGGGGTGGCTAATAGCAAAAGCTGCTATTCCTAGTAGTAGCTAACAAAAAACCTAGAGGAACTTGAAATTTTTTCCTTATATATTTCTCTATGTTTCTTATTTATCTGCTATACTGAAGAATTTCCAGAAAAAATAATAAAAAAACAAGTTTAGTGCCACTTACAAGGGTAGCTTAAGTTTTAATATGTTGCTACACTTTGATCTCTATGTTTTTACTATAGCCATTTATGATTAGGGTGGTAGTGGTGCTAGCTACTATCACTTAGAGCAGTAGTGATTGTTAGTTGCTATCACTCAAACCGGTTGTACCTACAATGAAAAAACATAAAGCAAAATGCATTAGCAACCAAAATTAGAAAATTCTTGCACGTACAATATGCATCACATAGTCAAGTGACTCATCACTTGCCATTTTCTCATTAACTCATTTCTTGAGGGGGTAGTCATAATCACAACATTCATAATCAAAGTCAACAATTAAGCACTCAATAATTGCTAATTATATTCATCCATGAATCATTGCCAACAACTATCATACACTTCCTACCTTGCTAGGGTAAAGGCAAAAGTATCAACCAAAGGCTTGGTAAATCCAAAATCCAGATCTACCTAGAGTCAAGACAAACCAAACCAAAAGCCATTGCTTGTAGATAATCTACCCATGACCAAAGTAAAAGTTATTGCTTATAGACAATCTACCCATGACCAAGTAGAAGTCGTTGCTTGTAGATAATCTATCTACAACCACATAAAAGTTGTTGCTTGTAGACAATATACCCATGACTAAGTAAAAGTTGTTGCTTGTAGAATATCTACCCATGACCAAGTAAAAGTCATTGCTTGTAGAAAATCTACCCATGACAAAATTAAAAGTAGTTGCTTGTAGATAATCTATCCATGTCCAAGTAAAAGTTGTTTCTTGTAGACACTCTATCCATGATCAAAATTAAGTCCGCCAAACTATTGGAGGTAATGACTTAGAGATGCATGCTCTTCCCATGATTAGGGCATATAATATTGACCAGATCAATGAACATCAATCAACCTACAATATGGCTTTAGGTTGTCTATTTTTTCTCAACATTGTGTTTTCTCATAATGCATCCCCAAATGGGGTATCTATAGACACCTAAAATACATCATGTTGATGAGGCTACTCATATGGATAAATTTATAGGCCATGTGATTAATATTGGATATTTCCAAGATCTAATAGTGGTTCTAACCACTCAATTATGATGCTCTAGTCTTGTTCAATCGTCACTGCTAAAGTTGAGAGTGACCACGGGATTTCCTGACCATAGTTGTGCCTATTGATAGTAGTCATGGGATAGCCTAACCATAGCTACACATATCAACAATAACTATAGGATGGCTTGACCTTATCTATACCTATTGATAGTAGTCGTAGGATGTCCTGAACATAGTCATACCTATCGAAAGTAGCTATGGGATGGCCTGACCATAACCAAACTTGTCGATAGCGGTCAAGTCTATAACAAACCTGGGCTAACCGAGCTGTGTAAAATCAAGTGCATTCAACAAATTTGTAATATTTTATTGGGTGGTTGTATCTCTGAAGCTTCTAGAAGCCTTGCCCTAACTACTCCATGCCAATAGATTCTTGATCTTGGCTTCCTTGAGAATCCAAGGTGAAGACTTGGGAAGTCTATTTAAGGCATCCCAAAATTGAAGAAAAGGATCCTAAATTCATCATAGTGAAGCACTATCAAATTGCAACTAGAGAGATAAACCTCTCATAAGCATCCAAGTGCTACCAAAATTGTGTCTCAAGCTATATTCATGGTCTTGTATCACATAAACGTTTGAAAAGTTACTTCCACCATAATTTAATGTAAATTCACCATGATATTGAGTTTATTCTCACCCTAAGTCATTCTACAAGAACACACCAAGAACAAAAAACTTGATATTGAAAGCGATCATCAACCGACCATAAACACAGAGAGTAGAATATTTATCCCATGGTTGCTATTTTTAACAGTGTCCTGTAGGCACTATTGTCGATATTGATAGTGGCTAGCAGAGCTGACTACTCTGAGCATTAGTGGCTAAGGGATGATGTGATTGTTCCTTTGTTTTTAGCTTTATATTAGATTTACAACATTTCAATTTGATTTTCTAACCTATATTAGTTGCTTTATTTCTAGTTTTATGCATTATTTATGCTTTCTTTCCAATATTTCATGCATCTTTATGCATTTTCTTCATATTTTGTAATAATCACAAAATGGCCTCATATTGAGAGGCTTAACTCTTGCTATTGATGTTTTGTATGTTTCCTTGTGTGTAGGTTTAGGCCTTATCAAGAGCATACCACCTTCAAGATCCTCCTCAATAGCATCCTAAAGTGGAGGTCATCAAAGTAATCCCTCCTATAATCAGTTTGTGGGGATCCTAAAGATCTATTGAAGACATCTACCATATGAATTATGGATTGTAATATGTATCAAAATCCCTTCGAGAGATATTTTTTAACCTTGATATAAATATGAATATTCCAATATGAATAAATATGGGTACATTTCTTTTATCTTTTTATCTTTGCATTTGGTTATATGATGTATATTTTTAATTTGATCACATATTACATTAGGTGTTAGATTTTTAGCATATTTTGGTACCTATAGGTCATATTTGAGAGAGACAACTGCTAATATACGAGCAATTCTCTTATGGCTGATGCAAGGCAATATCGAGTTTGATTTGTGGATTGGTTGATGAATTGGTGTGCTCATGGGAAACAACTTAGAGGTAGAATTCAACACCGAAGTAAGGATTTTAGATTGCACAAAGAGCATGGATGTGATATTCAACCTTCAAAATAATCCATTGGCATGCTTTCTACATAGAAAATAATGCAAAAGGGGTTGGAAGCTTTGTGGTTGAAAATCGGTAGCACTTCATTTCTTGAAAATTGAAACTTCTTGATCTCTAATTCGATAGCACTTCATTACATAAAAAATACCTCTTAGATAAATGTATGAAGGTTGGGTGCCATTATATAGACTTCCAAATGGGAGTCCAATATTGCATGGAAAGCCAAGAAGTGGTTAGATTCAAGAAAGGTAATTGCCCATTCTTGAATATTCCCCACATCTAATTTTCTATGCCATTAAGCTTAGTTGGCACATGTAACCACTTTAACAATTGCACATGATCATTTGAATTTGATATCAGTGACTATCTCAGGGCTTGACTGGGGGTCATATTAGGGTAATATAGTATCTAGAGGAGGTCGTCTCATGGTAATATGGTCTCTTGAGGTCATCCTTGGGTGGGACAATCCTAGCTACAAAGGTTCCTCCCTATTTAAGTGGTGAAAACCACTGTTGATCCCTAGGGCTGCCCAAGGTGGATCATATGGCCTTAAAGGAGTCCATATAGGTAGTCTCATCAACATGACATGTTTTAGGTATCTACAACATGTTTATTTTCTACAATTTTATTTCATGTTGTGTATTTGATTTTAGTAATTTTCCTTTCATTCATGTTTTTGATAATAGTATTTTCATTTTAGCAATTTACAACCTGTAGTTTCTTTTTATGTACTGTATTTTTTTGCATTTAGTTTTATTGGTTTGAATAAATTAAACTACACTAAAAAATCAACACACCTGTTAAAGTTAGAATATTACATCATTTAGATCATGTAAATGTACCACCTTTGGTACATAGTTAGAGTAGAGATTACTTTAGGGTGAAGTTAGCTACTTACTTCAAGAAATGTAATAAATGCATAAGTTTCAATGTTCCTGTTGTAATGTGCAAGGTGTCCACTTGTATAGCCAGGTAGAGTGTTGGCCAAGGAATCTATTTTCCTGTATAAAGGACCATATAATGATAGATCACAAGGAAGAGCATATAAATATCAAGAGTGTTGTTTTAGAGAGTAGTTTGTGGTAGAGCTCTTGTATGGAACACAATGTAGTTCTTTAGCTTATATTAATGGAGTGACCTTATCCTCCATACTATATTGTATTTTTACCACTTTCTATTTATAGTATATTTCATTCATATTTTAGACTCACTTATTTCATATTATCAAGACCTGTGTTAGATCTCTCCCTCTGCATATATCATCAAAATCTAACAGTGGTATTAGAGCCATGATGAATCAAGATAGGAATAGGAGTACCTACATCTATCATAAGAGAAGTCTAGTAGGTCAAGAGGAATAGGGAGAGTCACCATTACTATTGTTGACCTACATATTTACAAACATGATCTATCATTGAGTGTCATTGTATGCAAACGTTACCACTAGGATTAATTGATAGTAAAAGCCATAGTAGTCTACAAAATTAGAAAAGTGAGGATTTAAAATAAATCTTAGTTGTAGAAAACCTAATATTATATCTGGATAGAATCTTTCCATAGAGTTGAAAAAAAAAATCATGAAGATTAGGACTTAGCATTCAAGCCACTAGTTTGACAAATCAACTAGTGAAGATTATTATCTCTAGATGTATAAGTTCTTTTATTCCAATATCTAACAACTTGTTGGAGGAGGAGGAGATTCAGCTAAAATTTGGAAATCTTCCTACAAGAGAGTTAGGAAGAACATCTTCAAGAATCATTCAATTACTTGCAGTAACAAGGAGAAGGCTAAATATCAAAAATACCTTGAGAAAGGTCTCATTACAAGAGTTGTAATCCTGTAAATTGCAAAAGTAAATAAAAGACCATAGTATCCTTATAGTAGACTCAAGGAAGAAGAGACTCTATAAGTTGAGTCATATTATGAGATAGGATATTGGTGATCTCAATTCAAGATTAATACCTAAATATTGCAAAATAAGAATAGGCCAAAGAATATTGTAAGAAGAATATGCTAGAGAATCCTAGAAGAAGAATAGGCCAGAGGATCCTAGAAGAAGATTAGGCCAAAGAAGCCTAAAATAAGACAAGGCTAGAGAAACCTTGAAGCAGAAAAGGTCATAGAAGCCTTGATCAAGAAGAAGGTAATGGAAGCCTTAATTATAAAGAAAATTTTAGAAAAGAATTCTTGATTCAGAAGATAAATTCCTGACTCAGAAGAAAACTCCAAAGAAGATTTTTTGAATAAATTTCTAGAAATGAATTCTTGACTCAAAAGATAAAGTTCTTGATTCAGAAGAAAGAATCCAAAGAAGAGTCCAAGAAATAGGAGATTGGTGATCTTAATTAAAGCCTACAAATAATAGAAGAAAGAGAAAGTAACAAAAAAGTCCTATTCTAGAATCCATAAGTAGTAGAATTAAATATCCTAGAAGAAGATCTCATCACCAACACTTCCAAAAGTATAAGGTTGAATAAAATGTCTCAATTGGAAGACAAAATAAGTTGTTATATAGAAGACATTGGATAGGTCTCAAGTAAAAAATAATAAGGCTTGGAGAGCCCTTTTGTAGAGCTTGTAGAAGAATCATCAAAGGAGTTCCTAGGAGAAATCGTTGAATAAATCCACTATCAAGGAAAGTATCCTAATAGTGAAGGACTTGGGACAATTGTTGTCATCCAACAACAAGACCAAGAGAAGAATTTAGCAAGGAGTGCCAAATATGTGAAGAAGAATTTGGCAAGGAGTTCCAAATACAAGAATAATAATTTGGCAAGGAGAACCAAATCTAGAAGAAGAAGCCATTGAAGACCTCAAGATATTCAGAATATTGAGAAGAAGAAGATCTTGTTAATTTAGAGTTTGACAAGAAGGTTGAAGAAAGTTTTGGATATAAGAAGCCTGCCAAATCTAGGAGACTTGGAGATTACCTCTCACAATAATAAGGTACAAGTGTAGAAAAAGGAGTTCTCTAAAACTACAACAGAAGGTAGAAAATTACTCGAAGGATCAAGACATCAAAACTAAGGCTCAAAATAGAAAGTTTAATACCTTATTTTGGTGAAGAAATAAGTTTTAGACAACCAACAAGAAGCTGCAAATTCAACTACTACAAAGCAGTAACTTGGTGAAACAAAATACCAAGTTCTACATCTACTTCAAAAGCCATTAAAGGTAAGCAACTAGGGTGCAATTAGTTGAACTTAAATTAGGATTCATTATAAAATTCCATTAAGAACCATATTTGGATTAAAGTTGTAAGAAGAAGGGCTCATATTATAGTCTTCCAAAAAGTGCAAAAAGGAGAATTTATTTTAAGATATATTTGCACATTAATAAGATTTGGATATTTTTGAAAGAAATAAAACTATCATCTACCTATTATCTATCTAAAAATAAAGAAGGCTACATCCTACAATATTAATTTTAGTAAAAATTACTAAATATTATTAAGTTCATTAGAATTTATTTTGAGAGTTTATTATTATTAAAAGTGAATTATTAGTTCATTATAGCACTTTACTAGTTGATATTTGACTAGTTACTCTCAAGAAAGTAGTTTGTGTTACTAAAAGCACAAAAATAGCACAAGAATCTGCAACATTGTGTGTCTAAAGGAAGCCATAATTACAAGAAAAATGTGAATAAGGAAGCCACCATTAATATCATTGAAGGAAGCCTAAAATAAATACTTGGCGAGTCTCAATATTCAAGAAAAAATATAAGGATTTCAATTAAGTGCAAAGAGCATAAATCCTTACTTCAAAAACAACATCTCATTAGCTTAGATTAACTATCATTAAAAGATCCAAGAAATAATATTAAAAGAGACAAGAAGGATTTCATAAAAATGTCCTTCATAATGGTTCAAATCTAACTATTACAAAGCACCTATTTTATTCCTTTGAAAGGAAAAAGCCATCATGTTTACAAGAAGTAGCGCAACTATCATATTTTATAGGTTGAAAGGTATAATTCAAGCAAGATGAAGGAGCCACCAAAGAGCTTACACATCTAAGAATCAAGATGTTTAAAAACACCATTTCTCCACTTTCAATATAATCCCTAGAAGAGAGTGTATCACCTACAACATTGGAGTTATAATAAGAAGCCATTACCATCCAAGTCTACGTAGAGAAAAGGGTAGCATATAGAGGGAATCTATCTACATAAGAAGAAGTGTCATCAAAGCCAAGAAAAAGGCTAGTAATTAGTTGTTATAAAAATATATAAATAGTGTAGAAGAAGCATTATCAAATCCAATAAAATGTCTAGTAATTGGTTGTTATAAAATATGAACAAATAGCATATTACAAGCATGAAAATACAAAGTAAGAAGTGCTATACCAAAGGTTTTTACTTGGAGAGAATGTCCACCATTGAATAGCACAATAAGCTACCATAGGACTGCCATTGAAGAGCACCATATAACCAAAAATCAATATAGTTGATGCCATCCATAATCCTCTTCAATATATGAATGACCAGTGAAGAGAGATTCCTTGCATTTCAAGAAACATAGCAAGCCAACGCACATTTTCAGAGATATAGGTAAAATATAGGGCATAATTGGAGCATTAGAAGAAATTATTATATGCATAAGCTATGAGTGCCACATGTCACAAGAGCTCTAAGCATCCAAACATTCACAAATATTACAACGCTCACCTGGGAGGAGTTACAAGTCTTTGGGAGGTTACCATCAAACTTATCATTGCATACGTTGGAATATCAATGCCTACAAAGTAACACTCAAGTGATACTTGTTCTAAAGTCATAGGGAAGCATTCCTATTTAAAGCATCCATATTGAAGAATGAAATCATGAGAGGTCAAAGTATATTAAGAGGATAAGGCTGATTTAATCCTATGCACCATTCGAAGGAGAGAGAGCTAGCATTAAATAAGATGTCATAAAGACCAGCATATACAACACCATATTTGATCAACAATCTATTAGAGTTACTATGTTGTAGTAACTATGATTATTATCTCATTTGGTAATTTGTAATATTCTCCTAGGTAGATTTAATTTACCACATGGTAGATTTAGTTTATTTACCTTTACTATTTAACCTAGAAGATATTCATTGTGGAATATCTTATGGTTACTAGTTGTAGTCATTTTGACTATGTTAGTTGTTAGTAGGTTAGCATGATATATTATTAATGTGTTAGTTAGCATTAATTAAGGATATTATATTTTTAATATCCTTAGGCTATTCATAACCTTTTTATTTTCCTATTTAAACCTTGCATTATTAATATATTTCTAATGCTTTTATGCTCTAACATTGGTATCAGAGCGATTTCGTACGTAAGGCAAAGGGTTAGGCATTTTTCTTGGACAATGGGGCTCAAATATCAAGATGGGAATCCCTCCTACAAGAATACCTTGGTTTGGCCTATACGCATAATTTATTTCGTCTGATGCAAAATTTCTTGTGATTTTAATTAACTTTTTAATCATTTGGTAATTTTATCATTTTTTTTATTTCTAATCTAATTGTGGCATCATGGATCCCCAAACCAACATGAAATTTTTGTTTTAGTGTACTGCAAGATTGTTAAAACTATCAGCATAAAATTTGTTGCACTGACAGTGTTGTTGGCCAACATGACAACCTGTGCACTGACCATCACACGATATCTAGTAGTGCTATTGGCTAACCTAATAGCCTATGCACTAACTACTATAAGATATCTGATAGTGCTATTGGCTGACATGATAGTCTATGCACTAAAACCATAGCATGAATAATAGGCGGTTGTCTCCCTATCCAAACCTACTAGAGCCCTGAATCTACATGTTCCCTACAAATATGATAGCCGATGACTCCCAGCTCCTATAGGGCACTAAATTCTGTAACATGAAAATCAGAGATCGACTGACGTATTGGATATTGAATCGCACTTGGAATGAAAACTCCTGACACAATCTAACAATTGATATCACAGAGCATGAGATATGGCAGAACAACCTGGCATGACCTTTAAGGAGGCTAATGTGGTAGGCATAGAATCTAGCAAACACATGGCACAGGTGTGGACTTCAAGGCTAAAACCTAGCATCTGATGGGGTGCTGACTTAGTAGTTGACATGGCATGTGGTGGTTGGTCCATGTGGTGGTAAAGTTGACATGTGTGACATGGTGGTTTTGATCATTGAGTTGGAGGACACATGGGATTGGTGACACATGGCATAATATTTCTCCTCCATGTGGTAGGCATGTGAGAATTATTTGGTTTGTATGATAAAAAAACTCTCATTTGACTTCCCACAGGCAATCATAGCGCTATGTGCACTTTTGCTCTTTTAACGAGTAAAACATTGCCTTCCTAGGCAATGTGGGATTTGAAATCCTACAATTTTTTTCCCATTGTGAGGAGTGCAATGGGACAAAGCCCGTCAATATTCCTGTGGCTTTTAGATCCACCATAGGAGCCAACTAGCAAAAGGCACTAGTCTTAGGACGCTCCCCCTCTGCAGATGTGCGGTCGAGTCCCAGCAGAGACAAAAATTAAAACAATTTTTTTCTTTAAGTTTTTTATCAACCAAGGTATATTTTTATTTTTTCTTTTATTTTGTTAAAAAAAAATTAAATATTTTTTTATAATATAATATTTGTTTTTAATAAAATTATTCTTTTTATTTTAAATTAGTGATTTTTTCTTAAAAAACAATTATTTTATTATTAATTAAATTATTTTGATTACTTTATTTCAAATTTTGCAAATTAAAATAGATGAACAAGAACCCTATTTTTTGCACAATTAAGAAAAATGAGTGTTTTTGTTTTCTCCACAAAGGGATATGTAAGACAAAGAAGAGCTCCATTTATTTTGCAACATTAGGGAACCTCAAATCTTCTCAACCCTTGTTTATTTTGCACAATCAAAGGTGGACAAAAAACAATTGATTCTTTCTTGCAAAATTATAACACAAGGAGACATAAAATTTTGTAAAATTCAAAGGCAAAGTGTGCATTTGTTTTATCCAAGGAGGAATATAACAAAGGAAATTGTACATTTTATTTTTTTTGCAAAACTAAGAAGAGATTGAAGACTTTGGGTCCATACAAACCAAGTCGTGTGTCGATTGGTTCTAGAAAGCCTTTTAAATGTGGGTTGTGTGTTGACTTGACTTGAAAGGAGTGCTACTTTGTTAATTTTGCAAATCAAAGGGGGGAAGACAAGAAATTGTATTTCTTTGTAAAATTGTAACACAAAGTGAGGAGCACTTAAAAATCAAAACTTATTTATTTTGCAACACAAAAAGGAAAGGTAATTGTTTTATGCCACATTCTTTGCAAAATTGAAAAACAAGAGGAGACTTTGAATATCAAATTTTTGCACAACACAAATCAAAATTTTGTTGTAAAAGTTGGTAATAAAGGTACATTTTCGATATTACTCGATGCATTTATTACAAATTGACAAATTAGGTGCATTTTTTGTTGCATCTGACACCTAAGCGATAAAAATTTGGTGGGAACTCTTTGATTGATTATTGCATTTAATTTTTTATTCTTTGCAATTATAGGTCATCAAAATAAAGAGAACTCAAAACCCCAAAATTTCATAATAATTTGTGTAATTCATTGCACAAGTATAAGTTATTTTTAAAATTGATATTCTCTCCATACAACCCTAAAATTCACTCTTATTTGTTTGGATCAATTTCCTCAAAATGATTATCCCTCTTCAAGAGGATTTTTAGGTAGGTGTCATTAAATATCTTTTTGAGTGAATTATATTTCATTTATTATTTGTTTGGCTTAAATATCCTCAAATTGATCATCTTTCTTCAAAGAGAGTTTTTAGGCAGGTGCCATTAAATACCAATTAAGAGTTAAAGAAATATAATCTTGGTGCAATTCTAGAACCTTCATCATGGAAAATATCAACAAATACCTAAATGATACACAATCAATTAAAGGTTATAACTATTCAACATGGAAAACCAAGATGAAAGCCATCCTTACTATAGAGAAAATATGGTATTTAGTGTATGGCACTAATAAAAGGCCCACATCAAAAGTAGAATATCAGAAAACATAGGATAAAAAGAACAATCATCTTCTCATGTTGATTCTCCTAGCTACTACTAATGAAATCCAACCTCACATAAGTGAAGCTAGAACTAGTAAAGATGCATGAGATACATTAAGTACCATTTTTGAAGGTAAGAATCAATCAAGTATTCTAAACCTTCAAACTCAACTTCATACACTCCATATGAAGTCAGGAGAAACAATAGAGCTATTCCTCTACAAAATGGCAGAACTGAAGTCAAAGATGAATACTTTAGGAGAATATTCTGACTTCAGTAATATTGAGGGCTCTTCCAAAATCCTACAAGATGTTAATAACATACCTTAATGTATATCAAAGAATACTCACATTTATGAAGTTAGTAAATTTGCTTCAAACAGAGGAAGAAAATAAGCTCCAAAGTGATGAAGTGTCAAACAATGCACTTTACTCGAACAATCAGGATGGAAAGAAGAAAGGAAATTTTTAGAAGGGATGATCATCTTCAAGATCATCTTCAAAATATAAGGGAAAGCAACCTCAAAATAAGTTTTACACAAATTGTAAAATGGACAACCATGACACCAATCGATGTTGGTTTAAAAAAAAAATAAAACAAAAATGGCAAAGGCACATCACAAGGGCAAAAAAGACAAAGATGTATTTTTTCTAGTGAAGTGTTTGATTCCAATTTTGATTCTAATTCATAAAGAGCACACACAATGTTCATGGTTCATACAACATTGTAAAGGGAAAAAAAAAATTGTCATCCTAGGCAAGCACCATTCCAACCCTCTTTTCTGTAGGCTTCATAAATAGCATAAGTTTTTGTTTGAAGTGCTTTCAATAAAGGGGTGGTTGTACCTCTTTTAGGCTTCATAAATAGAAAAATATTTTTTGTTTGAAGTAATTATAATAAAAGGGGGAGATTTTCTAGTGTAAAATTTGCCTAGGAGGTAATATTTGTAAAAATCTTAACAAGCTTCATGAGTTGCATATATTTTGCAATTAAGGGGGGATAAACATTTCTTTCCTACTTCAAATATTTTTTGCTAAAAATGGAGGAATACTTATAAGGGTGCATTTTTGGAAGCGATCGACACCTTAGATACACTTCTTGCAAAAATTCCATTACAACATGTTTTGTAACAAGGGAGGAAACTTATAAGGGTGCATTTTCGGTAGCGACCGACACCTTAGCTACCTTATCAAAAGTTTTTGCAAAATCATATTGTAATCGAATTAACCTCGTATGTAGTGATATAATCTAGTACACCTAACGGTTGTAGTGGTTGGTTACCCATGCAATCTAGTTGGATGACAAGATTACAATAAGGACATTCATTGATGTGAAAACAAAGTGAGGAATGACCCATTTTTTGCTTAGAGTAGCTAGAGCACTGTGATAGAGCTCGAGCCAAAGCAAGAGCCAACATATCAACATATTTTTCACTGTATTGGGGCAGTTATATATATTACCCAAATAATATAATAAGGGGGGATGTTAGAGTTACTATGCTACAATAACTATGATTATTACCTCATTTGGTAATTTTTAATATTCTCCTAGGTAGATAAAATTTACCGCATGGTAGATTTAGTTTATTTACCTTTACTATTTAACCTAGAAGATATTCACTATGGAATATCTTATGGTTAGTAGTTATAGTTATTTTAACTATGTTAGTTGTTAGTAGGTTAGCGTGATATATTTTTTAACATGTTAGTTAAAATTAATTAATGATATTATATTTTTAATATCCTTAGGCTATTCATAGCCTATTATCGTCCTCTTTAAACCTTGCATTATTAATATATTTCTAATGCTTTTATGCTCTAACATAATCCACATCTCATTCATGGAAGGAATTGCCTCATTAAATCAATAATTTAGTGTCTTGTTCATGATAGGAATAAATCATTGAAACCAACATATCAACATACTATTCATAGAGAAGGAAGTGCATCATTGAATATGAATATAAGATCGAGCATTCTCAAATTCATATCAGTATTGGTTACAAAGAATATAAGCACTACGTAAAGGAGAATTAATCACTGATCAAAGTGCTATGTAAGGTAGCATTCAACATCAGTATAAAAAAGTAGTGACTACCATATAAAAAAATTCAAATCTACCACCTCATAGTGTCAAAGGCAAAGGAATACTAAGGCAAATCAAAGACTATTTATTGCTTGCTATAAATTAAGAAATATAGGATTTATAAGGGTGATTATATTTACTATTGCAATTCATTAATTTAGCATTAGTAATATATTTAGAAAGCATATTACAAAAGATTTATATTTACAAATAATAAAGGAGGAATAAGGAATTTTAACTTGGAAATAAAAAATCATATTTATTACATTGTTTTCTAATATTCTAAATTAGGGAGTCATAAGGAATACTATATAAAATAAATTAATTAGAATTTAGAAAATTAAAATTAATAATCAAAGGCTATAAAGGAAGGTTCATTAAAGAAATCAAAAGTTGGAAATAAATTGACAATATTTTCTCAAACCATATTAAAGGGACAAAAGAAATCCAACCAATAGAACCTCATCTAATGAGAAAGTGCTTAAGTTCAATAGAAGCAATAAGTGTAATAGAATTTTATTTTTTCCACTTACTAAACATTACAAAATAAACTTAAAATTGAACTACTATTCTCAAGAAGTACTTTACATTACAAAATCAACTTAAAATTGAACTACTATTCTCAAGAAGTACTTTACATTACAAAATCAACTTAAAATTGAACTACTATTCTCAAGAAGTACTTTATCCATCATATAGAATATCCAAAAACACTAGGGATTCATAAGGTATTATACAAAACTTGATAATTATAGCATTCATAAAAAATTATCAAGTACTTAATCCATTTGGAATCATAATTTTTCTACACATTCTACAGGTACTCTACCAATAAACATATCTTACCTAGGGAGATATAAGGAAGCCTACAAAAACCTAAAATATTTCATCAAATCAAGCTCATAGCTATGGAGTTATAAGGTAGACCACTTTGAAAATTTGATATTAGATATAATCTAGGAAGCTATAAGAATGTTTACCATAAGTAAGACAACAAACAATAATATGAATAACCTTTCTAGAAAGGAAAAAGCAAGTGCCATAAAAATTGGAATCATGAATCTACTTATAAAGGGAGAAACATGTTTAGATCTTACCTCAAAAGTAATTCATAGTGAAGCCTTAAATGATGAATTTGATATCTTGGAACATTATCTACAAACACGACTCAATGAAGAAATTATAGATGGAAAGGATGACATTCCAATTTCCTTAGATTTTGTAAGCATATTGTATATGGCATTGCTTACATACAAATTCTATAAGAATGAGAATGCATAACTACAAGGATTGATAGTATCTCATAAAAAAAATCAAAACTAAATGAATTATACTTAGAAAAGATACTTAAATACTCATGTAATATTGATACTTTAAATCTACTAATTGAAGATCTTATCTTGATGTCATGAGAGGTTGTTTGGAAGCTTCTATATAGATTAATGACAAAAGAGGAGAAACATATTTGCAGGAATCAAGCAAAAGTAATACCACCCATAAGAACATAGAGATTAGATTCAAAGGTAAAGCTGAAGAGGAAGAGGAATATGAACAAAATCAAGGGGGATTACAATGCAAATTCAATTGATGAAAGAACCTGAGCAAGCTAAAGAACATCCAAAAGAAGAAGATACATATTAAATATTGAAATCTTCAATACCCAAATAATGTAATACAGTGGGTGTTAGATTTAGAATATATTACATCATTTGGGTCATGTAAATATACCACCTTTGGTACATATTTAGAGTAGAGATTAATTTAGAGGGAATTTATATACTTACTTCAAGCACTATAATAAATGCACAAATTTCAATGTGCATGTTGTAATGTGTAAGGTGTCCACATGTACATCTAGGTAGAGTGTTGGCCGAGGAATCTATTTTCCTATATAAAGGACCTTATAGTGATATATCACAAAGAAGATCATATAGATATCAAGTGCATTGTTGTAGAGAGTAGTTTGTGGTAGAGCTCCTCTATGGAGCACAATATAATTCTTTAGCTTATATTAATGGAGTGACCTTATCCTCCATACTACATTGTATTTTTACCACTTTATATTTATAGTATATTTCATTCATGTTGCAGACTCAATTATTTCATATCATTAGGACTTGTGTTAGATATCCCCCTCTACATATATCTTCAAAAGCTAACAATACCCCCAAAACCAAATGGTAGATAGGTCTCATATCCCAAATACTACAAACATATATTGTCCATAGGTACTCAAAAATTTTATGAAATTTTGAATTGATAAATTAAATGGAAGGAAAATAACTATTTTTTGGAACATCATTTTCTTCTCACCAGTCTCTAAAATCTCTCAAACAATGTAAAATGTTTACCAAAGCATAATGTTTATTAATGAGGCTTTTGGAATATGTTGTCCATTATTAAATAGCAAGCCAACTTCCACTTTATTGGCTTTGTATTGTATCACTCTATCTTACCAATGAATTTGATTGCAAATGAGGGAAGCAGAATATTCTAGCTACAAATCCCTAGTATAAATAAAAAATATAAAAGAAAAACTAGGCGGACCACACTTCTTAGTCGTTGTCAACATCAGTGATCGTGCCAACAATGAAAAATATAAAATAAATACTAGGGTTTTCAATTTCATTATTTTCCAAATGGCAATTTGTAATAGTGAGCTTTGAGGAGAGAGAGAAATTTTAACCTGAAATGCTACTAAAATTACCTTGATACCGATGGCGTAGCATGGTGAGGCATCAACAAGAAGAGGAGCCAAAGCTTCATGAGTACCTCTCAAACCCTCATCTCTATTATTTAACCAGTAAAATGAATGCCACTAAGAAATGGTGTAAATGAACCAAATTAAACATATTGGTAATGAACCACACCCATAGCTAGACTTAGATTTAGACTAATTTATGTGGTCATGGGTTAGATTTCTAGTTTTTTTAATTTTTTTGGATTTTTGGGTGGGATGCAAATGTCGTTGGTGTGTCGCCTCATAGCCACTGTTACTAAGGACATCCCCTAATTTTGCAAAGAGGGGCCACTGTCACTAAGGGAAGCTAGTTTGAAATCCTAATGATAAAAAATGTGACCGTTGGTAGCTAGCCGCTATCAGCATGAGCAGCGGCTAACCTTAGGAAAAAAAAATATTTTTTATTTTTGCAAGTGCATCTGATTAGGTATTTATTTTGTACATTTAGATCTTGATTGCATGAGCTTGGGAGCTTGAGTTGCTGCCTGAGTTACCGCCCCTTATGGATCGCACAAGTTGGTATTGGTTTGATGCATAGGGCTCGATGTATGTTGCAAGATTGTTGATGATGATGTTAGATCAGACATACATTATGACCTTGGACCACAAATGGGACTACTAGACCAACACCTTACATATCATAAGTGGCACTATGACTATCATTCCTGAGGATGTATGCAGGATCTTCAAGATTCCTTTCGATGGACATGCCATCGTCTCATCATCTACCAGTGCTAGAGAAATAGTATTTGATAGGGTTTTCGATGATCAAGCATGTGCAAATTTAGCTGATATTCAACATGGAGGACTGCCTATCACCTGTTGGTATTGATCTAGGGTCTTCTCACAATGCCATACCATTTTGATGCATGTTATCTACAAAGTGCTTCTACCTGACACATCAAGAGTGAGATTTCCATAGAACCTCTTGGCTATTGTACAAGACCTATTGGATAGTTCTAGGCCTATAATTATGGCTTGGGGGAGTGCTCTATTGGTGTAGCTCTACAATGAGTTGTACTAGATCAAAAAACAAGGTTGAGCTGGGGTAGCATGTAGCTTGCTTCAACAGATCTAGGATTGCGAGGATATCGAGGTAGACCACCCAGTAGGGTTGACCCAGGAGATTACTATGATAGTGGTGAGAGCACAATGCTACGAGTCTATAAGTCCATGGGATGTAGAGGAGTGATGGAGTCATCATCATGCAGGGGACTTAGATCACTATGCAGGCTATCTAACTGGATTACATGAAAGGGATATCATATGGAGATATTACTTGGATTTCTCTACTTGGTCAAAGGTAGACTGGTTCCTGGCTTAGACAAGGCATGATAAATGGGTTATCAGGTGCAAGGGAGATGTTAGAGAGTTATTTTACTTCTCTTGGGTACTTAGATAGTTTGGGATACAACAGAACATCCCATTAGAGCTGGTTTTGTATAGGTGCATTTAGGTAGAGAGGGATCTTCCAATGTCATAGGTTATAACTCTAGCAGAGGAGGTAGATCCTCCTATAGTTTATGTTGGTACTATAGAGGTGTACACTCAATGGTGGGTGATGTAGCTATGGCATGGTGGTGGTATCCTAGGGTGATCCAGGGATGAGGTAGCTAAGGAGGATCCTAATGGGCAATGGATGTGGCCTAGGATAGAGGAGAAGTGGGATCAGTCTACAAAGGAGTAGGAAACACTAGAGGAGGAGGATGAGGTGGCTCCAAAGTAGAAATAGTCTCCCCTATGGGTAGAAATACATAGTCTAGAGGCTGAGATGTAGATGGCCCATTGATAGATCCTAGAGTGGAACACCTCTCTTGCTATAGCACAAAGCCAGATGATAGTAGGGCATGCAATATGATGAGGGTTTGAGGAGGAGAGGATCTCTCTACAGACTTGATTAGATTTAGTGTTGGTTAGGATAGATTAGCTCACTGTAGAGAAGGATCTAATGTACACTACTATAGGTTCTCTTACTAGTGAGCGGGATGCTCTACAACTATAGTTAGGGATTGCTTTGATAGGATAGGTTGTACCAGTTGCTCCAACTCTTCAAGGGCCAACATGATTAGATCCAAGGGTAGAGCTTAGATTACTATAGGTCATACTAGTAGAGGATGCATAGAAATAGGAATTAGATGCTCATCACATCATGCTGCTAGAGGTTGAGATTATATTACATGGTGGTATAGTACCAGCCATATTGACACTAGCAGGGACTCAACATACTAGGAAAAGTGAGTCTAGGTAGTCATCAGTGTGACCCAATCATAGGACTACTTCCTGATCCAAGATATCAATAGGAGAAAGCTCTATTACTCATCATAGATATGGAGCTAAGAGTGGGGGCAAGCCAAGGAGTGCAAGCCCAACTTGATATATCTTAGTGATATGTATCATTTTTGAGTGTAAGGTATGAGGACCTACATAGTTGTACCTTTTGGGTATTTTTATACCTTGATGCACTGAGACATTTGACATACATATATATGATACTGCTTATCTTCTCATTATGTGTATTATATCTTTGCTTTATGTTCATGTGATGTAAATATGTATGCAATGCTTATATTATTTTATTATTGTTATATGATGTGATGTCTTGATGACATGAACTAGCTAGATGATGTATGATTAGATGTTGTGATCTAGATGTGTAGATAGACTACTATGTATGCATATATGGATGCACTAATTTATTTTAAATGCATGTTTAATGTTGATTTAATTGTATGCATCTATCTTATGTTGTTATGATATGGTGAATGCCATGTATGTAATGCATTATTTACATCATGATGATCTAATATAAATGAACATGTATGTTTTAATCACTTAAAACATAAGGAATGAATGTGATATATGCTTAACAATCTAATGGATGACACCACTCAATGTATAAAAATCTTGAATGAAAATGATAACTCCTAGCATAAGAATTAATCATTTAAGCATCCATATGTGATATGTGAACATTATGATATATAATGATTTATGAGATGAGATGATTTGTTGCTATGAGGAATTTTGAGGTTTTCAAACACCCTAATTGATTAATCAAAAGTTGTATAATGACTATACATTACTCTTGAAAGACCAGGTTTATGTTACGAAGACCAAGATATTCATTATCCATGTGTGTGCAAATAATATATTAGATGAGACATAAGACTACCTCATTGCTAGATGGGATTCATTAAACCCATTACTATAATGAGGATCACAAAATTTTCATCGTGATCCTAAGTTTGGATACAGTTAGACTATAACACTAAGTAATACAGGCCACCTAAATCTAGCTCATTTGTAAATCGCTTAGAACTACCCCAATGCCAGGCGGAATTCATTCAACCCATTACTATATTGGGAATCACTCAATGTCTTTGAGTAGTGACCATTCTAGGAATTCAATCTCTTCATCCCCTTATTTTCTTCACATTGGTGTGGGATACTTGCTCATGCTTAGTCATGAACATCATTGTTTATTTTGAATATTATTTTATTTTGAGCAAGGAATTTGTGTAGTGATGATAATCATTGTTTAATTTGCCTTTGATTTTTGTTTTTTTTTGGAATTTTGCTCATTTTGATGAAATCAAGGGATTTCTTTGGGTAGAGGGGAGCTTGTCCTTTTGTCAATGATCAACACTCTAGACCATGCACATCATAGGATGAGAAAGTAAGAACATTTTGCTTAAGGTGACTAGGACCATTTTGTAGTGTTCATCCTTCCTTCTATAGACTTGGATTGTTAATGTTTAATTAGTGATGGGATTTTGACATATGCTAGGTACTATCAAAACTAGACCTCATCTTCAAAAGCAAAGATATATTTCTATAAAATCTAAGAAGACCACTAGGTATGGCTGAATTACCAAAAAACCCTAGTATATTCCTCAGAGCAACAGGAGAGGTTGTGTTAAAAAACACACTTACTCACAAGGGTGATGGATGATGATGATGAATAGATGCATGATATAGATACAAACATGGTGTCATATTGTAAATACAACCTATCCTCTTGCAAGTGTAATGGATGAACATGCCTAATGCAATGCATTTAAATGAATGCATGTGCAAAATGTAAAATGCAAATATTTTTACTATTTTGCAATGCTTTTGAATTTTATTGCTTTTGATTTGTTTTGATTTTTGGTGTTTTTCAAATGTTTTGGAATTTTGATTTATTTGAATTGTTTTTGAAATTTTTGCTTTTATGTGAATGTTTTTTGAATTTTTTACTTTTATGTGTAGAACGCCTTAAGATGAAGGATGTTGAGACGTTCATGCTCTTCAACACCTTCAAGCGATGTTAGAAATATGTTCCAGGTCTAATTTTATCTAAAATGATATAAGGACCTAACCAATTGGCCATAAATTTATCTCGCAAGTGCGGTGACAGGCTTGAGTTCTATTGGTTATCTTGTAGCACAAGATACTCAACTTTAAAGTATTGTAGGTAATATTTATTGTTATAAGCTCATTTTGGGTATTCTTGATAAATGTAGAGATGCTCAAGGGCATTCACATTATGTTCATCAAGAAGATTTAATTTGTCGAGGTGAGCTTACTGCACATTATCATCATTTATGAACTCTTTCAATACGATGCGTAGGGTTGGAATTTCCAACTCCAAGGGAATAATGGTCTCAATGCCATATATCGATGAAAATGGGGTTGCCCCAATGGACACTCGTACGCTAGTTCTATAAGCCCATAATGCAAGGGGTAACTATAGGTACCAATCCTTATGATTTTCTTGGACTATATTTTCAATATGGCCACTAATGTCTTGGTTGAGGCTTCTGCTTGCCCATTTGCTTACAGATAATATGGTGTTGCAAATATATGGTGAATGTTATATTTGGACATTAAAGCTCGAACATATTTGTTCTTAAATGAAGTACCATTATCCAAAATTATCTTGGATGGGATCCCAAAGTGACAAATGATATTGTGAAGTATGAACTTTAAAATTCGTTCTTCTACCATTGATGTTAAGGGGATTGCTTCCACCCACTTGGTAAAATACTTAGTGGTCGTTAGTAGAAATGTGTATCAGCCCAAATATGGGGGAGATATCTTACCAATTAGATTAAAACCCCACTAATAAAATGGCCAAGCCACTTGGATGGGCTGTAAGAACTGCAATGGTAGGTGCATCAAATTTACATGTTGCTGATACTTAATGCATTTCTTGACATACATATAAAAATCCTTCTCCATGGTGGGCCAATAGTAACCTATCTGAAGGATGTGAATTACGATGACCATGTTGTAGAAATAGCCACCATAGGTACCATCTTGAGCTTGCAAAATTGCCCAAGTTGATTCTTGGAGCTCAAGGCAATGAAGGAGGACTCCATCATAGCTTTGATGATACAATATATATCCTATAAAGACATATCTAGTTGGTTTTTGCCTAAATGCTCATTTTGTGACATGCGATAATCCTTGTAGGATTATTCCAAGTTTAATAAAATCCTATAATTAGGTTAACCAATTTGGATAAGCTACAACCTCAACAAATAAGATGACTTATTCTCCTTGTGATTTGATGTGCATAAATGCAAATCGAGCAACAACCTTGTGGTGAATGGTGATGTCATTCGTTGTAGGACCCTATGATATCAAATACCCTCAAGGTGCCTTCTTTAGAAAGTCTCTAGTTTAATTGAACCACTCATGGTTTGGTTCTATATAAATCATGTTGGCTGATTCTTTATTGTCAAAAGCATCATGATGCATTAAAGATTATGAAAGTGTCTTTACATGAATGGTAGTAAAATTAGCAGATATATTTTGAGGGATTAAGGATCCCAAATATGCCATGGTGTTTGCAAATATGTTTGACATATGAGTGATTGCCTCGATGTCATACCACACTAGCTTGGCTAGATAAGTGTCAACAATATTATTATAAAATTTCAATATAGGACATCTACCTTAATATATTATATTAAATTGGTTAAAAATGAGAAGGGAGTCACAAAATATATTTAGTTTTTTAATATTCATGGTGATTGTTGTTTGGAGACCCAAAATTAGGACCTCATATTCAGTATTTTTATTGGTGCAAGGAAAGTATAGTTTAAATGAAAAGGGTATTAGGGCACCTTATGACATGAAAAATATAATTCTTGCACCACCCCTTGTTCACACTTCAAACCGTTGAAGAACAAAGTTATGTCAGATTTGTTATGTGGTTCTTCAGGTCTGGGTGACTTTGATAAAGTAAATACTACATCATAGAGAAGTTCATGAATTCCAAGTCAAATTATGTTAGTAGCGTGATCCACTTTGCAGTACGTGTATTATGATATGTCTTGCTCATCATATACTGCAAAGGATTTTGTTGTAATATCACATATGTCGTATGACTCAACATGTAGTGGTGCTTCTTAGTTGCAAAGACCACTGCTAAGAATAGCTTTTCTATGTATGTGTACCCTAGCTCATAACTCAGCAATATGTGGCTGATATAATATATCACTTGCTCTTTGTCTTGCATGTTTTTTTGGGCTTAAATGGTTTCTAATGCAAATTTACTAGTTGATATATAAAGTAGAAATAGCACATTTGGCCTTGGTGGCACTAGTATTGGCAGGGTCACTAGATATTGCTTGATCTCAATAAAGGATTACTGATATTCTTCATCCCAATGGAATGGTACTCCTTTGTTTTGCAATCGATTCATGGGTTGATATGTATCTGATAACTGTGTGATGAATCACTTTATGGACACTACTTTGCCCTATAGGCTTCTCAGCTCTTTTATGTTAGTGGGTAGAGCCATTTATAGGATAGCCTTTATATTTGTTGGATCAACTTCGATACCTCATTTAGAAATGATGAATCCCAAGAGCTTTCCTGAAGTTATGCCAAATACGTACTTCTTGGGATTCAACCTGACATTATGCTCTATCAAGTGATTGAGGACTTTTGTCAAGACCTCATAATGCTCTGAACATAGTAATGACTTCACCAATAAGTCATCAACATAATCCTCTAGGATTTTGTGCATGTAGTCATAAAAAATATGTCATGGCAAACTGATATGTGGCACCAATAATTTTAAGGCCAAATGGCATTACCTTGTAGTAGAAGGTCCCCCATGACATTGTGAATGTAGTTTTATGCTGGTCTTTGAGTTTAATCCAAATCTGAGTGTAACCATAAAAATCATCCATTAGTGAGAGCATCTCATGACCCACAGTTGCATATAAAAGAGCATATATATTGGGAAATAGGAATAAATCCTTTGGTGTTGCCTTATTGAGGTCTCTGAAATCCATGCAAATATGGATTCTTCCATCAGGTTTTCCTATAGGTACCATATTTGATACCCATTCTAGATAGTCGATGGGAATAATAAAAACTATATCCAATAGATTTTGAAGCTTGTTATTTACCATCAAGGCAATAGTAGGATGCATCTTCCTAAGTTTTTTCTTGATCAGTTTCTTTGGAGGATCTAGCGAAATATTATGAAAAATAAATTTTGGATCTAAACCCGGTATATCCTTGTAGGTCCAAGTGAAGATATCAGGTTTTTATTTCAGTAGAGGTATGAGGATAACCCATTACTCAGGAGATAAGATTTATCTAAATTTAACTTTATTTGGATCAAATGGATCATTGCTGATGTCCACATCAAAATTTTCCTCTACTGACATGTGCGACTCCTCCTCAAGCTGGTAAGGTGTAGGGATTATGATGAGGCCTGAAAATGCCTCAATCATAGCATGTTTTGAAAATTGAAACTGCATAAAAACTCTTGTGTTTAATCTGATATGCTAGTTAAGTTGATTTAATATGTTGTGTATTAACTGTTTGCATGATCAATGTGTTAGAAATACTATATTTTGATTTTTATAGTTTTTGCATAGTTTTATGTTACTTTGTCATGACTTGCTAAATGAGAAGTATGCTTAGGTTGATAGTAGCACTTCACTAGTTTTTTTTGATGTGTTTCAAGCATTTATTTATCTAAATATGGAAAATAGTACAAGCAAACTATTACTGTGCAGCAGAAACTAGTTTTCCAATGTAAATTCCAGCTAGCTGCCAATGAATGGCAAGGCATGGAATTCACACATGGAGAGATATGAAGGCTATTGCAATCTAATCCTAAGAGCTAAACCACCTGAGAAATGCAAATGAAATCACTTTAAGAGCACACAGTTGTTCATTCCAAAGATCTTCATAATGAACAGACATCTTCAGAATGAGAAATACAGTCTCTTCAGAATGAGCGAACATCTTCAGAATGAGAAATACAATCTCTTTGGAATGAGCCACTTATCTTCGGAATGAGAACAGAAAGTGTTTTTTGAGTTTTTGACTAATTTTTGACAATGGAAAAATGGAAAGAAGGTTGAAAAGGTTAAATAAAAATATCTCCCATCTGACTTTACCGTCCTTGCCGTCCAAAGCCACCATTCATGAAAAAGATCAATTTTGATCCTCTTCTAGGATAAACCCAGGAAATGCTACAACATAATAGGAATAGATCTGTAAGATAGGAATGAGATATTCTCAGTTTGTAAGTAGATTTTAGGATATCTATAAATAGATAGCTCCCATACAAGTTGAACAGGGAGAGGGGAAAATAAGAAAGAAGGATAATAATAAGAAAATAGCAGAAAAGTGACTGTTACAGTCCTTTAACAAGATTTTTAGCAGCAATACTATAATTATGTTCTTGAATCAATAAAGTGCACTAATTTTTATATTCATGTTGTTATGAATGAGTGTGAGTAAGATCTAGAGAGAGATAAATATTCATACCTTCTTATAGACAAGGAGGTTGGCCACTTCTAGACCTAGGAGAAGGACTAATAGCAGGTTTTTATTTTGATTTTGCTGCAACAGAATAAGTTGTAAAACTTGTCATTTCATTTCCTTGTAAATAGCTAATAGTATTTGCAATCTTAGTTTATTTCATGATTAGGATGATCTTGTGATTAATGATAGGTTTGGTTGTAATCTCCATTTTTAGCAAGCTTTCAAATTACTACAAATTGTCATTTTTAGAATTTACTATTTTTTGCAATTTACTGTATTTTGTGTTTTGTTGTCAATCCCTGCACATAAGATTGACAACCTTCTATTATAGAGCATTGACAAGATTTAATTTCCATGTTATAATCAGGTTTCCATTACTGCAAAAGTAAATAGATTTCCTTTCTACAATCATAATTAGATTTCTAATTTTGTAACTGTAACTAGGAAGTTATTTTTGCAACATAATTAGATTTCATTTTGTAATTGTAACTAGGATTTCATTTTTGCAGTTAGTAATTAGTTTCCATTTCTGCAATTAGATTAAAGTTCAATTTATGCAATTTAGAGATAAAAATGTCCTAAATCCCCCACACAATCGGTTTCACCAATAAGACCTATTGCTCCCAAATGACCTAAGTTATAGCCCTTACAAATAGCCTTGTACTCTACCCTAGATTGATAAATTCATTGAGAATTAAAGATGTGCATAACAACAATGTATCATTTTGGCATTGTTGTCGAGGAATAGTGTTGGTAGAAGGTGACAACAGTCCAATAGTTGTTAATTAGACTGAGCTATGAAAATTCAGGATAAAATCTAAATATAACAGCTGGTTAAAGTAACAACTATTGACCTAATTTATGTCATTCAAGTAAACATGAATGAGTAAGCCTAGGGATGAAAAATGTAGAATTACTCAAAATGATCCCTGGCTTGTTCCATTAAGAAGATCTTCACACATAAGGGGTGAATCACCTGTGTTTGAACTACCAGAAAAATTGAAACAAAAATCACCAACTTCATCATCATTAGAACATCATGAGAAAGAAAAATCATCAAAATCATCATCAACAGAGGATTCTGGACCTCTTCAAAGTGAAATTTTGATACGTTTAACTATTCCCAAGGAAAAGGAAACTATGGCAGAGAGAGGCAATCTAGATGGGGATGGCCAACATGGCTATGTCCATAATGAAGGAAATGATTAGGATATGCCCCAACCTTCCAGAACATTTGAATATCCTATCCATTTGAATTCAACACAAAACTCCTCCATGAAAACCATTTCACCTTCAGTACTTCCAACCTTTCGAGGTGTTGTATTTGAAGATCCTGATCAGTTTTTGTTTGAATTCAAAGTATTGTGTCAAACCTATGACTATGTAAATGAAAATAAAAAACTTAAGGTTTTTCCCTCAACACTCAAGGACTCAGCATTACACTGGTTCATGAGCTTAGAGCCAAATTCCATCCGAACCTGGGATCAAATGGAAATTGTATTTTTAGACAAATATCAAGAGTATTTCCATGTAAGTAATAGAAAATATGAGTTATTCAAGATTAAACAAGAAGATGATGAAACATTAGAAGACTATCTTGATAGGTTCTCCTTTGTTCAAAGGATATGTGGACTTGTAGAACCTGAGTTATGCAAAACCATATTTTTGAGAGGATTACAAGATGAATCCAAAGAAGTATTGGATTTGATGAGAAAAGGGGATGTAAATACTCTTAGAATTGAGGAAATTATGGATCTCTATAGGAATTACTCTCGCACTAAGTAGGGAATAAGAAAAAAGAGTACAAATGGCACTGATGTGAAGGACCTAATAGAGTAACTTGCAAATTTTAAAACTAATATTCTGGTGCAATTGAACACAACTTTGGGAGAAATGTCTGCAAAAGAAAAAACCATAGAACCTTTGGAAATTTATTTCCCAAGATGTATAAATAAACATGCTTTGTAGGAGTGTCATTTGAATAAAATGTTTATCTCAGCCATTTGTAGTATATGTTTGAAGAAGCATTTGACTGATAAATGCCACCTACTACCACAACTCAAAACTGTGTTAGAGATTCAGACAGAGGAACTCAACTATGTTGGACCAAAATAGGGGTGAAATTTCTCTCAATACCAAAATCCCCCTTATTTTCCTACAAATTTGGGGTATAATCCTTGGAATATGCCTTGGGGACAATCAGAACCACCCCAACGTCCTTAGAATTATTCTCAATGGACAAATTCCAAAGAATTTCCACAAAAAAGTTGGAGTAATCCAACCTAGAATCAGAATTAGAATAACCCATCATGGAATCAAAACAACCCACCCTGGAATCATAATTATACTAATCCACATTGGATGCAAAATCAACCATAGTGGAGTCAGCAATACCAGTCCTATCCAAGGCAACAAAGAAATCAAGGTCAAACTCAGCATTTACTGCATGCACCTAATAAAAATTTTCAAGAAAAACAAAACCAACCACAGTAAACACAAGTGAAAAAACCTCAAATTCCATCTCAACCAGTAACTAATCCAAACAACATGAGATAGACTTCCCCTGTCTATGTGGCTAAAGCTAAAGAAAATACTGAAATAAATGTTCTTGATTGTAGTAACATCCAACTTCATTCAGGAAAAGTTGTACCTAAACCTGTTTCAACTAAAATCAAGGAAAATGAAAAGCAAGAAATTTTGGAACCAGTTAGAGTTAAACCAACAACAAAGAAAGAAGAAGAAAAAAAAAACCACAGGTAGAATAATTACCTTCATTAAGGATAATTCCATATCCAGAAAGATTCAATACCATCGCAAAAAATTGAGTCAAACCTGGTCAAGGAACTTATAAAGTTAACTATATCATTGCTCCTATTGCAAGCCATTAAGGATATACCAGTGATTAAAAGTACTATTCGAGATTTGTGCATTAGAAGAGCAGGAAGAAAAATGAAATCATTTCCCAAGACTGTTCAAGTTGAAGGAAAGATAGCTGATATCTTGTCTAGAAAACTAGTACCTCCAAAGTATAGTGACCCAAGGAGTCCAGTTATCACAGTTACCATAGGCTCAGTACCAATATCAAATGTCTTAGTAGATCTAGGATCTACAATAAATATCATGACCAAGGATATAATGGAACAATTACAGCTCAAACATCGTAGTCCCACATTTACAGTTTTAGAAATGGTTGATAGGTCAATTGCAAAACCTGAAGGTATCATTGAAGATGTCCCTATGGAAGTCTCTTTTTGGGAATTCCTTGCAGATTTTTTGGTTTTATAGCCAAGAAATTCAACACATGGATATCCCATCATTTTGGGAAGACCTTGGATTGCAACTGCAGCAACCTTCATAGAATGTAGATCTAGAAAAATGACCATTTCAAATGGTATTGATCTAAAATAGATCTCTCTATATCCTCCTACAAGACCCTATAGCAATTTTTTAGGTCAGTTATGGTTTCCTGACTCAGATGAAGAACCAAAAGAGGTTATTTCCACACTAGCCACCTTGGTAGTAAGGGAACACATAGAAGACCTCCATGACACAAAAAATTTAGAGAATGAAACTATCCTAAAGAATGTTCTGCAAGAACAAGGGTTAGAAGAGGAAGCAATAAATATCCATCAGTTGTTAGGGAATGAGGAGAACCAAAATTCTGAAGGTGAGCCATCTGTACTATCATAGGAAACATCTATTACACTACCACATGGATGGCACCATCACCTAATTTTTCCTTCTCACTGTTCCATACAAGATATGCTTCCATTAGAAATCAATGAAACAAAAACTTCTTATTTCCTCCCATATCATCATTGCCCTCTTAACTTCCTAATAACCAAGTATGAAGAAGTGAATTCAGTCCTTCCATATACAAAACAAATAGAAGTCCAGCCAGGAAAATTTTTGAACATTAACAGTTGGCTTACTAGGGAAGAGGAAGAAAAATTGATAACTATTTTGCAGAAGCATGTTCATGTTTTTGGTTGGGACTACAAAGATATGTCAGGGATTCAACTTGATATATGCACCCACAGGATTTATACTGAAGAAGTCAAGCCAGTAAGACAACCCCAGAGAAGACTGAATCTTGCCTCAAATCAACTCAGCTCAAACTCAATCTCAAATCTGAAAACTCAACTCAATATCTGAAATGGATAGGATAGAATGCTTTCTTTCAAGAACATGAAACCCCAAAAATTGCCAACTATGCAAAGAATCACATAACAATGATACTCATGTTCTTTTCACCATCAATTAGGGCTTCAACAACAATGCTCATGAAACAAGGTTCAATCAACACCATTCAAATCAAAACACAACCTTGAAGCATTTCACAATCAACATCAAAAAAAGAAACAAGTAGAACTCCTTTTCTCTCCAATATTTTTTGAACAAAAAGCATCCACCAACTCAAATCAACAAGAGCACACACAAATTTTCAAATCATCAACAAAGGAGTAAGCCCAACACTTTAACCAAGTAAAGAATAGCTTGATTATTACCAATTTAATGAAAGCAAATGTCAATCTCAAAGTTGCCCACTTAAGGTTTCACAACTTCACAGAAGAAGCAATTTTAACCTTAAAACATCATGCTTTCATTTCCATAATCAACCAAAAGCACTCTCAACATTACAAGAAAAATTTATCCCTTATACACCTTATTTCTCCCTTATAGTCTTATCAAAAATAAAATTTATCTCTCATAAGAATGCAATAATATATTTCAAACAACACTTTCAAAAGAATCTTTTATCAAAATAAAACAAGCTTTAAACTCCTTATAACTCCTAAACTGTTTTTCCCTCTAATAAACTTCCTCCATCCGCAAAATACACTTAGCAAAAATTAATTTTGAAAATACCTTGGCCAACATCAAAAATCATGCTATGGAGAAATTGTGCACAAATTCTAACACCACCCACTGCGTCCACTTCATGATGAAAAACCCTTTCACGTTATTCAAAAGCGAAACCTCCCATTCGGGTAGCGCGCCAATAGCCTAGTCGCTACCGATGCGCCAAAGGCACCTGATGAGGTTCAAACCTCATGTTGTTAGCCTTGTTCCTTTTGTGCCAGGGATTAAATAAAACAATAGTGCCTCTCTTTCTTCTGACATAAACACGAAGACGAAAACCTTACGATGAATTTATGACAAACGGCGAGTACAAAAACAAATGAACAGCGGATTCACGAAAACGATGAACAACTCTTTTCAAAATGCGGATGGGATAATTCTTGATTTTCATCGAGGGAGATTTATATGCATTTTTACCATAAGATCTTGACGTCGGCAAGGAGTTTAACACATCGGCGAAGGTCTTGGCTAGCACCCACAATCTTAAAACATAGCACCATGGGTTAGGATAACCCATTGCAAACAATAATTTAATATTTATTTAAAAATAATTAAAGGGAACCTTAACAAGGTTTTTAATTTTTTTAATAAATACTTCCTCCTGGACCCAAATGCATTAAACTAATGCATCCACCGTAATATTTAAACCTGCCAACTTGGGGTTTACAAAAGACCTTTGAAACTATCATGTCGTAACCTTCATCAAAAAAAATTATTTGACATCAAATCAAATTCCTTCAAGAGCTTCTTGACATCAATGACAACTTATACACTTGAGCAAAGACAATGTACCCAAAGTACCCAAAATTGCCAACAGATTCAACCTGATATATGCACCCATAGGATTTATACTGAAGAAGTCAAGCCAGTAAGACAACCCCAGAGAAGACTGAATCCTGCCTTGAAGGATATTGTAAAGGAAGAAATTGAAAAACTTTTGGAGGTAGGATTCATTTACCCAATTTATGATAGCTAGTGGGTCTCTCCATTGGTTATAGTTCCTAAGAAAAATGGAAAAATGAGAGTATGTGTAGACTATAGAGAGCTGAAAAAAGTGGCATACAAAGACCATTTTCCATTACCTTTCATAGATCAGGTGTTAGATACTCTTGCTGGAAAGAAATACTTTTGTTTTCTTGATGGATTTAGTGGGTATAATCAAATTCAGGCTGCACCTGAAGATCAAGAAAAAACAACCTTTACCTATCCATGGGGAACATTTTCCTATAGGGTTTTACCTTTTGGTTTGTGTAATGCCCCAAAAACATTTCAACGAGCAGTCTTAGCAATTTTTTTCTGATCTGACTACCAACAGTGTTGAGATATACATGGATGATTTCACAGTATGTGGATAGACTTTTGACTTTATATTAGAAAACCCTGATAGAGTTTTAACTTGTTGTGAAACATACCAGTTATCCTTGAATCCAGACAAATGTTTTATGATGATGGAGGAAGGAATAGTTCTTGGTCATTACATCTCTCTTCAAGGGATCTAGGTTGATCCAAAGAAGGTGGAAATTATCAAGAATCTTCTTCCTCCTAAAACTCATACTGATGTCAGAAGCTTCCTAGGACACATTGGTTTTTACCACATATTTATTCCTAGCTTTAGCACAATAGCTAATCCCATGTTTGCCCTATTGACTAAAGATTCTGAATTCTCCTGGACTGCAAGGTGTTAGGAATCATTTGAAGCTCTGAAAGAGAAATTAGTAACTCCACCTATGTTAAGAGGACCTAATTGGACATTACCATTTCACATACAGTCTGATTCTTCCAATACTACAATTGGAGCAGCATTAGGATAAATTGACAATGGTGAACACTATGCCATCTACTACATTAGCAAGAATTTGACAAGAGCTGAGAAAAATTATACAACTGAGAAGGAACTCTTGGCAGTAATTTATGCCATCAACAAATTCAGGCATTACATCATAGGTTATCAAATATTCATTCACACAGATCATACAACCATTAAGTATTTGATGAATAAGCCTATGGTAAGTGCAAGAATTATTCATTGGTTACTATTGCTACAAGAATTTGATATCACAATAATAAATAAACCAAGAAAAGCTAATGTTGTAGCAAATTTCTTGTCTAGGTTGTAGAACACAGAGGAAGGGGAATTAGTTGAGGATACTTTTCCTGATGAAAAATTATTTGCTATATCTATCCAATCACCTTGGTTTGCAGATATAGCCAATTATTTGGCCACAGGGAAAGTTCCTCCACATTTCACTTCAAAACAGAAAAAATAATTGATCAAACATAGTTCTTCCTTTGAATGGATTAAGGGTATACTTTTTAAGTGCAGTCCTGACCATGTGTTATGCAGGTGCATCCAAAAGGATGAGGTATATGATATCCTTAGGGCTTGTCATGATGAACCCTCAAGTGGACACTATTCTGTAAAAAGCACAAATAGAAAAATTCAAGGGATAAAATATTATTGGCCATCTCTTCACAAGGATGTGAACATCAGGCATTGTGATGCATTCCAAATAATGGGGAAACCCACTCATACAAATGAAATTCCACTACATCCTCAATTGGTTTTAGAGCCATTTGAGAGGTGGGGGCTTGATTTTGTAGGACCTATTGATCCACCTTCTCAAGGAAAGGTGCATATTCTAGTATGCACTGATTACCTAAAAAAGTGGGTAAAGATGTGTGCTTTCAAACATGCTCATGAAGATAAGGTCATTGATTTCTTGTATACTCAGATTTTTTAGAGATTTGGAGCTCCACGGTCTATTACCATAGACCAAGGACCCCAATTTGCATCTAAATTCATTTAGGCTTTTATAGAATTATATGAAATCAAACATAGGAAATCATCACCTTACCACCCACAAGTAAATGGCTAGGTTGAGGTAACAAATAGGGAACTGGAACAAATCTTGACAAAAATAGTAGCTTTTCATAGGAGAAACTGGCTAGATAAATTACCTGAAGTAGTTTGAGCTTACAATACTACTTGGACATCCACTACTAGATTCACATCTTATGAACTAGTTTTTGGTAAAAATCCCCTTCTACCTATTGAATTTGAGCTACTAACATTGCACACAACATTGAATTGTCACAGACACACATAGAGAGGATTTTGTAGTTGAATGCATTTGATGAACTGCGGTTGGATGCTCTACACCAAACTGAAGTAATTCAGGAGTAGAGGAAGCTGTGGCATGACAGTCACATTCAACAGAGGAAATTTTAGCAAGGAGATTGGGATTTTCTATTTGATTCTCTCTATGAGGACTTCATTGGAAATTTGAGAACTAGATGGCTTGGACCTTACCAGATTGAAGAGGTATTTGACAATGGAGGAGCTCGTCTATCTCTTATTAATGAGTCACGAAGAAAGTTGGTAGTGAATGGACATCGTCTTAGGGTGTACCATACACCTCTGAATAAAGAGGAATTCTTGCAGTAGCTTGAAAGTTTAGATGCACAACAGGTGGAAGATATTCCCTCTTCCACTTCAATAAAATTAGCATGATCATAGATTTCAAGAAAAGTAAAAAAATTAAAAAAAAATAGAAAAAGCAAAAAATAAAAAGATAAATAAATTTTGATTGTGAATTCCTTCATGGGCATGATTTCAGGGAAATCATGAATTCCTTCACGGACATAATAAGAATTAAAAAAAAAATAGAGAGAAAATGAGAGGTAAAAACAAAAAAATAAGAAAAAAAAACAGAGAGAGAAAAATGAATAGCTCAACAATGAAAACCTTTCCTAAGGCACTACTGAGTTGGTATGCATGAAAACCAATTTTCTGGCATGCATAACCTTGCAATTTTTTGAATCATCATTGTACAAATTCACCAACTACACTTGTTTTGAAATATTGTAGAAAATCTTAGCAAAACATCAACAAAAGTAGTCATTCTTCAAAACTTGCATTAACTTGTTTTAATTAGGTATATATTTCTTATATTTCTTCATTGTAAATGATTGGTATGTAGTATATAACAATTAACCATTAGCATAAAAGGTATCCATAAGAGTTGGCATACTTAAAACATGTTTTGAGAAGGAGAATATTGGTTTTTGCCTAATCTTCAAAATGAGAATGCCAAAAATAGTGCCTGCTATCTTCTTCAGAATGACTGTTGTATTGTCTTCGGATTGAAATTGTCTTTAGAATGACTGTTGCACTTTGTATTTAGAATGAAATTGTCTTCAGAATGATTGTTGCACTTTGTCTTCGAAATGAAATTATCTTCGAAATGACTGTTACAATTTGTCTTTAGGATGAAATTGTCTTCGAAATGATTATAGAATGAATGTTGCACTTTGTCTTCAAAATGAAATTGTCTTCAAAATGACTATTGCACTTTGTATTCGGAATAAAATTGTCTTCGGAATTCAAGTCTGCAAGAACCAAAAACCAACGATCCAGCGGAAGAGTAGCAGCAGAGGTGAGCAGTTTTTAACATACCAAAATAGGAAAATGAGATGAAAGACAGACGAAACCAGTAGATACCACCCACCTTCGAGAAAACCCAGAAGTGCTACAAATTTTTGAAGATTGAGGGCTTATGCCATTTTTGGACAAATTTAATGGGTCCTCTAAATATTTTTCTGGTATGTTCACTCACACATTTAGAAATAACCGGGCACACATTAACGACATGACAATTGAGGTAACCCCTGAAGTTTTAAGTCAAATTATTGAGCTTCCATTAGAGGGTCTTCAAATTTCTAGAACTAGAAAAAATACACTGGCAAATGTAGTTAGTCAATTTCTAGAAGAAAATTATAGGGATCCAGAATAATTAATACGCAACAACACATGCAAGGGGGGAAAAAGGGCCAGCCTACAAGAACCCTGGAATGAAGTGGCCACATGGGTAGTAAAAATTTTAACCTGTGAAGGTCAATACGTACTTTTATCAGGGCATCATTTCAAAATTTTGAACCACCTAAGACATGGTAGGCAACAACCAGAAGTTAGGGTAAATATTCCCCTGTATCTGTACCAGGAGTTGAAAAAAATGGCAAAACGATATCAAGAAGGAAAAGGGAGCCCTCGCCACCATGGTCTTATTAAATTAATCTATCAGCATCATTTTAGAGGAAACCCTAGAAGCTTTGATAGGTTTTATTCTACTCTGAATGATGTAATTTTTGGAAGAGAGGATGAGGAGGAAGAAGAAACAGATGCTGTCGTAGATGCTATTGCATAGGAGGAAGAAGAAACAGATGCTATCATAGATGTTATTACAGAGGAGGAAGAAGAAACAAATGATGCCATAGATGCTATTGCAGATGAGGAAACACACCCAACAGAAGCAACAAAACACCTTTCTCTAGAACCTTCAACCTCACAAGCTAAAAAATAAAAGAAGAGAGGGCCTGGAACCGATAGTAGAAAAGAAAAATAGAAGAAAGTTTGTTTTCTAAATATTTTTCTGATCTATCATAATAGGGGAGTGAAGTGCCTAGCAAAATAGGGAAAGAGACAACAAGGTAAATATAAGCACTCCCACCAGAATCTAAAACTATCCCCATAGCCCCTACTGTCACCAGAAAATATGGCAAGAAAAAAAATTTGCATCAGGAACTAGGAGGTCTACAAGACTCCACTTGAGAGAAATAGAAAAATAGATGATAGAAGAAGAAGGTGGACAAGGCAGTCTGGATGTTACAAAAGTACAACCAACCCCTAAATATTTTTCAAAATTATATGAACAAATGATTGAGGAAGATACTGGGCAAGACAATTTTGAAGTTGCTACAATTCAACAAGACATAGAATATGTGGATGCAATCATAGATAGTTTCGTGGAACCTCCTAAACAAGAGCAGACAGCTGAAGTAGAAGATGAGATAGTTGTTGAGAAACCAACTGTAGATGATTTGTCTACATCAGATTTTGAATCAAAAATAGATGAGGTGGACATTACAGAATAGCTAAGAGCAGCAAAAAGTGTTATCAAAACACAAACTAAATGGATTGAAGAAAAAGAAAATATCATTGAAATATAGGAAAAGAAGATTGTAGAATTACAGTAGGAAGTGGAAGAATTGAGGAAGAGATTGTCACAGTCTGAAGAACAGCCAACTGTATCTATTGATGAGGATAATTTGGCTCAGTTACTTATGGGATTATCTAGGGTAGATGACTTTTATTTTGATTGAGGCATCTAAAACTTTGACTGAAGATATAGGTGCTCATTCTGAAGAAGCACCCTTTCATTATGAAGAAGTGCCATTCCATTATGAAGCACTACCTTCTCATTTTGAAGATGATCCAGAATTAATAAAAAGCATAGAAAAGAATATTGGAGATGAGTCACAACAGGAAACACCAGCACAGGAGCAGTTTAAACAACAACATGCAATTGTTCAAGTAAGTACTCCTTTAGATTAGATTTCTATATTTAAAACTATTATACCTTCAATAAAAGTAGAGGATAAGGGGGTACAAGTAGAATTGTTTTTTGATGACCAACCAGTGGAAATAGCAAAAAAAGGGATACAAGTAGAATTATTATCATATGACCAACCAATGGAAGTAGCAGAAAAAGGGGTTCAAGTAGATCTGCTACCCATATTTCCACCTGTAGTTAGACCACCCAATACTATATCCCTAGAGCAATATAATATAGACATAGCTAGTTGGGTGATCAGATATGAAAAACTTGCCACTAAAGTTGAAAATTTTAAATTGGAAGTAAAAATTTAGAAGCAAAAGAAACAGAAATCAAGGCATTCAATCAAAAAGTGACTGATTTATGTAAGATTGTTGAGTTTTTGGTCCAATTCAAATGACCGACCAGATTTTACAGTCTCATTCTGAAGGAGAAATATCTCATATGACATGTCATTAGGATTAGCTCAGGTCTCCCATACAAATTGGACACAACTATAGATTTCTTAGAAGCCTATTTTGACAACCCTGTAGAACAGAAAAATCTCTTATGTGAATTATTTTTACACAACTTATTTATTCCAGAAGAGGTATATTTTCACCCTCAAATTTACATAGGACATGTTCAACTGAGAGCATTCATGTCCACTTTACAAAATCAGTTTTACTGGGACTGGGAGAAAAGACAAAATAAAGAAATTGAATTAAGAGCTAAATTATTAGTCAGTGAAGTTCAGCCAAATCATCCAATTATCACTAGACAATATTTCACCATGATGGATAGGGAAGATGTAAAAAGGATGTACTTGAGCAATTTGAGGAACTGTGTGACCAAATTCTAGAATTTCTGTAATAACAGTTTTATTCCAGCATTATCATTTTGCAGAAGCAGATGGGCAAAACTTTCCATTTCTTTATAGAAAAGGGAACCTATCTCCCCCATTAACCTAGAATGGTCCATAAGAAGGGTAGAAGGAGTGATACAACTAATTAAAATCATGCAACATCATTGGATAGGTCTCATATTTAGGCCTCCAACCATCATTTCTCTAGTTCCCTTCTATTTTGAAGAAGATTATCAACCTGATGATTAGTTTGAAGAATGGCTCAGAAACCTTTAGGAGAACAGGGGATATTATATAGACACCAAATTGTTCTACAGATCATGGAATCTAAATATGGATATATGTGATTCTATAGCCCAACAGAATGCATGAGGACATACATTAATATAAGTTGGGGGGAAAATGATGAGGCCTGGAAATGCCTCAATCATAGCATATTTCGAACATTAAAACTACCTAAAAAATTGTGTTTAATATGATATGCTAGTTAATTTGATTTAATATGTTGTGTATTAACTATTTGCATGATCAATGTGTTAGAAATACTATATTCTAATTTTTACAATTTTTGCATAGTTTTTATGTTACTTTGTCATGACTTGCTAAATGAGAAGTATGCTTAGGTTGATAGCAGCACTTCACTAGTTTTTTTTTATGTGTTTCAAACATTTATTTATCTAAATCTAGCAAATAGTACAAGAAAACTGTTACTGTGCAGTGGAAACTAGTTTTCCAATGTAAATTCCAGCTAGCTACTAATGAATGGCAAGGCATGGAATTCACACATGGAGAGAGATGAAGGCTATTGCAATTTGATCCTGAGAGCTAACCCACCTGAGAAATGTAGATGAAATCACTTGAAGAGCACATAGTTGTTCATTTTGAAGATCTTCGAAATGAGCATACATATTTAGAATGAGAAATATAGTCTCTTCGGAATGAGTGGACATCTTCGGAATGAGAAATATAGTCTCTTTGGAATGAGCCACTTATCTTTGAAATGAGAACAAAAAGTGCTTTTTGACTTGTTGACTGATTTTTGACGATGGAAAAAGGGAAAGAAGGTTGAAAAGGTTAAAGTAAAATATCTCCCATCTGACTTTGCCATCCAAAGCCACCATTCATGAAAAATATCAATTTTGATCCTCTTTTAGGATAAACCCAGGAAATGCTGCAGCATAATAGGAATAGATCTGTAAGATAGGAATGAGATATTATTATTTTGTAAGTAGATTTTAGGATATTTATAAATAGATAGCTCCCTTCCAAGTTGAATAGGGAGAGGTAAAAATAAGCAAGAATGATAATAATAAGAAAATAGCAGAAAAGTGACTGTTACAGTCCTGTAACAGGATTTTTAGCAGCAATATTGTAATTATGTTCTTGAATCAATAAAGTGCACTACTTTTTCTATTCATGTTGTTATGAATGAGTGTAAGTAATATCTAGAGAGATAGAAAGACTCATACCTTCTTCTGGACAAGGAGGTTGGCCACTTCCAGACCTAGGAGAAGGACTAATAGCAGGTTTTTATTCTGATTTTGTTGTAGCAGAATAAGTTGTAAAACTTGTCATTTCATTTCCTTGTAAATAGCTAACAGTATTTGCAATATTAGTTTATTTCATGATTAGTATGATCTTGTGATTAATTATAGGTTTGGTTGTAATCTCCATTTTCAGCAAGCTTTCAAATTACTACAGATTGTCATTTCTAGAATTTACTATTTTTGGCAATTTACTGCATTTTGTGTTTTGTTGTCAACCCCTGCACAGAAGATTGACAACCTTATATTACAGAGCATTGATAGGACTTAATTTCCATGTTATAATCAGGTTTCCATTATTGTAAAAGTAAATAGACTTCATTTCTGTAATCATAATTAGATTTCTAATTCTGCAACTGTAACTAGGGAGTTATTTTTGTAACATAATTAGATTTCATTCTGTAATTATAACTAGGATTTTATTTCTACAGTTAGTAATTAGTTTCCATTCCTAAAATTATATTAAAGTTCAATTTATGCAATTTAGAGATAAAAATGTCCTAAATCCCCCACACAATCGGTTTCACCAATAAGACATGTTGCTCCCAAATGACAAAAGTTATAGCCCTGTTCACTCCTTCCATAAATAGCCTTGTACACTGACCTGGATTGACAAATTCATTGAAAATTAATGATGTGCATAATGACAACGCATCAAATTAGATATATATCATCTATTAGATTTAAATTTTTAACTAAATCAAGATCAAAACCAATATGATAAACATCATATGCGCAACCTGGTACAAAGTGAAATAGCTGTAACATTTCTTCATTAGGGAAGAAATCTTTAGGCTCCAAGGGTGAATCAGCCTGATCCCAATCAATAGCATCTATATTAAGACACAATGGTTTAGAAGTATCAGTTGTGTTGTGGAGTGGAGTGGCCAGCTCAATGCAGATCATGTTTATGGGTGGGATGGAATATCTAGGACCACATGGGTGCAAATCTACATTGTTGATGTGACTTCCATACCTAAGATATGGCTCTATGGGTATAGGGATCTTAGGATCTGATCTATGAATAGATTGGAATATGGGATCGGTTGGATGTAGGAGATGCCTAAATTTATGGGGATCAAGGAAAACTATATGATATATTTCATCTAAATTGATTGATCTTCCCATGAGGTGAGGGCCAGGATATACTCTATGATACATCTCATCCATGTCAAATTGTTCATTGTGATGATGCAAGTTCCAAGGCATAAGATAGGCCATTTTGGTCTCATCCTCATAATCACTGTCATCTATGAAATTTTTATTGTCCATATTCACTGGATTTGGGAGATGACATGAATGTTGAGGTCCAAGGTAGGCCAATTCAATCTCATCCTTAGCCTCACTATGGTCTATAATGTACTCATTATCTTCTTGCTCATAACCATAGCCTGGTTCATCCTCCCATAGGATAATTCTTGATGGGTTTATGTCGAAAGAGAAATTTAGATGATACACAATAGGTGGTTCTATAGTGACTATGTTCACCAACCTATCATCCATGTAGCTTACATTCAAGAGATATGATATCCTAGACTAGACCTATTAGTAGCTAATGAATCATCATAGCTTTGGATATGATATCATAGGTCGGACCTATTAGTAGATAACTGATATCGTGGTTCCACATGGTTTCATCGCCCTTGCTCATATAGACCTAAAACATAGTCATACCAATGGTTGTGTTTGAAGTATCAAAGAGCAAACTCAGTGTTTCATTTCTATGTTTCAAGCAATATTTATGAGTTTTACATAAGTCTACCATGATTTGTTCATTTTATTTATTTCATTAGTGTTATGGCACTTTCATGTTTATATCCTTTAAAGGTCCTCATCACGGGATGTTGCCCATGCTATTACTATTTTTGTGTTGTTTCTTGACCATAGGAAAGTAGGTTCGAAGGAGATTCAATCATTTAATTCCTTCCTCAATGTGAAGAAAAGGGTCAACTCCACCCTAGAGCAATTTGTGACTATTTAGAGAGCCTTAGTATTGTGCCTACCTCATTGGGGGATTTACAATTGTATCAATTATATAAATATTTGGGTGACCCTAGGAGGGGCATGATTGTAACCAAGATTCATTTTCAATATTAATAAAATAAACATCCATTTTATTGTTATATGCAATATTGTTTATCATTTTATGCTTTGATGTTGATTCCGATTGATGTATTAGATAGGTGTATGCTTTTTGGATAGGTCATAAGACGATCACGATGGAACTCCATAATTTATGCCCCTAATTTCTAATATTTTTATGTTTATTTATATTAGGTACAAAATGCAGGTTACAATTGCAGTCTCATTGTTGGCCTGTGGCTTCAAAACATAGTCTATGGTAGCAACCATACCACAAATCTATAGTTTATAGCAGATAAAACAAACTGTAGGAGTTCAAATATAGATCAGATGAGGACATGAGATAGGTCCTTCTGACACTCTCTGTATCTGTATTTTACCTCTGTGTTTTTCTATAACAGCAAAATTAAAACATAAATAAACTAAGGATAAAAGAAAAATGTGAATGAATTAGGTCCTTAGGGTTTCTTTTTTGTGTTTTAGCTAGGCGCTCATAGGAATAGCGGATCTATGATTGTAGTCCAGCATATAATCCAATGTGCTAGAGTATTTCATGTGTGGTTTTGCATGCTTGAGGCCTATTCAAAGGCCATTAGTCATCGTAAATTTGTATTTTTGAAAAGATCATGTAAGATGTAGTATGCATGTTTCCTAAATATCAAACATTATTTTTATGCGTATCATGTAGGAAATAATCATGTGAGTGCTATATTGTACATCTTTCCTTTTATGCAATTTAAAAATAACAACACACCATGTTCCAAAGTAAATGATAGTGAGTTGGAAGTGACATCCAACCACTAGTAGGGTTTCAACGACGGTGGATGTGACTTCCATCCATTGGCACAAATACTATGTACCCTTGGATACTAGACCAATATCTGATCTGAGAACCTTTTGTACCCTAGAAAATTTGCATGTATTATCTTTTTAGGCTATAACATTGACTAGGGAAAAATAGGTGAGGATTTGGGAGGACCTGTGATCCCTGACCGTGTGTGGGCTTCATTACCACACATTATAGGTTGGATTACATCACTTGGAGTTCATAGCCAAGTTGTCGAGCTACGAGTATACATGTGAAAGCCAATTAAACTGATATTATCATCCAACAAGCTTTCAAACATGATAATATTTTCTAATACTGATACAAAAAATCATAAAACAACATCAAATAGTTTAGGGATCACATATAAAAAAATTAATATGAGATAATCACCATTATATACCTTGTTTGCATAATAAAAGATAAATCTAGACACTAGGTGCAACATGGTGGAGACACGGGGAGGTTGATATAGGCTTAATTCTAATGCCAATGACCAAGCCCCACCAAATTCACAACAAAATGTGTTGAACCCTCGCCCACATGCACTTCTAAAACGTCATTCAGAAAGCATTAGAGGAGAAAATTCAATATGAAGTGGCACCATTGAGCATGCCCCTGATAGAGGAGTTTCTATACACTCTTCTAGACATAGGATAAAGTATGGAACCTCTCATCCTGAGGGTGTTCCACTTGGAAGTCATTATTGAGATCACAGTGTACGTGCATCCATGATATTGACCAATGAGTATGTCATACATGGAGCCAAGTTGGTTCCCCTATGTACTAGGTCTACAGGAGGTTTTGTGCCTCTAAATTCAGAGTATAGAAGAGATCAAGATCCATCCATTCAAGGGTATGCAGATAGGCTAGCTTTCGAGCATAGGTCTATTCATACTCCCATGTGTAGTGAAACTTGCAAGATCACTATCAACATCTCGAAGGTGGGAGCCAATGGTATACCACCACATGAGTCATGGTGATCCAGACAGTTGGATGGTTTGGGTAGCATCCTCAAGCAGTTAGGCTACAAGCCTTTAGCTCTGCTCACTCATGCTCTGAGTGAGCATTGCGGGAGTATCATCAATACTATCAGAGAGTATGGAGAGGCTTCTAAGCTCCCTCATGTTACATATCCACCATCCACGCATGGTGGTACACAACACAAGGCTTAGTAGGATGCCAATGTTGTTTTTATGAAAAAAGGCAAACGCATCACAAATTAGTCAGATGGGTACATAACCCATAGGGTTGATCACACGGAGCACACATACTAGAGGCTTATTGTGGTAGATCACATTGATAGATTGCATAAACTAGTATCCGAGCATAGATGACAACTCCTCCAAGATCAATTGGAGGATGCCTATGTAGAGAGGTAGCATATTGAAGATGAGAATATTTAGTTGCAAAGGCTCATTAGACAAAGATTATATGAGTAGTGTATGCATGAGGAACACATCATTATCGAAAAGGAGCATGTACAACAAGAGGATAGGCTAGCCAAGGCTATTTTATATACTCACACTGAGCACAAATACCGTATTCATAGGAGGGTTTTTTCACAAGCCGACGTGCATCAGGAGCATAGAGACACACACTCATGTCAATGCCCAATAGAGAGAATGTCAACTACCGTTCGAAGATCAAAGGCAAATAAAATATGAGGAAGAAGAGGGAGATGGAGCCGATCAAGGATATCCTGAAAGCTCCCAGGTTGAGGAGGAAGAGAAACATCCTCCACATTGATAGAGGAAGAATGTACCTCCAAGAATACCCCCACATCAGTTTAGGGAGGAGGAATTTCTATCCTTGCAAGACTATAAGGCCTTAGTGAAGAAAGTGAAAGCAATTGAGAGGCAAGGCGTAACTTTTAAATAGACGACATTGAGCAAGATTCATAATGAGCCTTTGGACCCCTCAGTGCCTACTCCAACATATCCTAATAACTTTTTCATGCCCAGGCTAGATAAATTCAAAGGTGACGAAGATGTGCAAGAGCATATCACAAGCTTTTTGGATGTATGCTTCTATATTGCAAGAAAAAATGCATTATTTTTGCATACCTTCATCACAATCCTCTTAGGCCCAGAAAGAGAGTAGTTTAATCAACTAAAGAAGCATAGTATCACTAGTTTTGAGCAACTAGTTGATGCATTTCTTGAACGCTTTTCTTTTGGCATCAAGCAGTAAGCTAAACTTTTTGATTTGGCTACACTAGCTCAGCGCGATGATGAGCCAATATTAGAATATGAAAAGAGGTGGAGGATAATAATGGCAAAGTTTCCATTCCCTATTCCTGCTATAGAAATAACCTAAATTTTCACAAAGAGTTGTGCCAAGCACATCTCGTTATTGTTGCAACTACAATAGTACTTGACATTCGAGGAAGCTTTGGTGCAAACCAAAGTAATTGAGGATATCAAGCTACAAGAGGGTAACTTGAATCTCAAAAACAAGGAGGAGCACAAAAAGAGCTCCATGAAACATCAAGGCAAGCAGGCCCACATCAATCAAGTGAGGTTAAACCTCCAAAGAGAGGATAAGGGGAAAAAAAAGTAGAATTATCAGGCCCAACCTCTTCCTACACAATACAAACAATGCAAGAATAATTACAAGGATAAAAAAAATAGAAATGTCCGCCTCACCAGTTCATGCCTTTTATGGAATCATTGATGTTAATATTCCATCAATTATGTAAGGCTAAGGCAATCAGGTTGCCCAAGATTAAGTTGTTCTATCCTAATCAACCCAAGTAAAAGGGGTATCAAGATGATCTATTTTGCATATTCCATCACACGAAGGGACATGACATCGAAGTGTGTTGGTCCTTCAAATATATTGTATAGAATATAATTGATAAAGGTGAACTTATAGTGTCGAATAATTTGTTGGCACTCAAAAACCAAAACATGGGGATTTATAAAAATCCATTGCCAAACCATGAGGTACTGCACAACAATGTTGGCCAGGTCAACCAAATGTGCATCAAAAAACCTATCCAGGGGTTCGTAGGCATGGTTAATATTGTTACCAGACATGGGAGGTATGAGCCACCAAATAAATATCATGCTTCCATCAGGATACAAGCTACGCAGAATCAAAAACCAGTTTAGAATATTTCAGGCCCACCAACTAGACCGTTGGTGACCATACAAAGCAGTATGGTTCAAAGCCTATAGACAACTCCTGTGAAGTTGTTTATTTATGATATGATACAACAATCCCCTAAGCATAGGTAGACTCTCATGGATATTATAAGGTCCATCGAGGTATAGTCATAGGATGCTCAAGCATTCACCAATTTTGAGGTACACATACAATAGTACCAGGAACCTATGATCCAATTCTATGATCATGAAATTAGGACAGTTCCTACATATATGGCTGACCTACCATTACATATCATCGTGTGTATTAATCACATGCCATTCAAGAGGGTCTTGGTCAACACTGGTTCATCGATCTATATTATAATGACCAGGGAGTTAAGTCCTTTAAAGTTGCCCAAGTCACATATTGTGCCCACCACATTTACATTGAGAGTGTTTAATGACATGCTATGCTCAATGGTTGGCATAATTGTCCTGCCCATTCAGGTAGACCTAAAGAACATCCTCGTTATGTGACACATGATCGAAGGCACAATGCAATATAACATTCTTCTTGGAAGGCCTTGGATTCAAGAAATGCATTGTGCTCCCTCTATATTACATCAATATGTAAAGTACATTCATGAGGGATGGGTTCATGTTGTGTTTTCAGACAAAGAGCCCTTCAAATCCATGAACCTAGTTGATTTTCTAGGGGGTTTCATACTACCATAAACATACCTGGATGTCCAGCCAGTGTCACCAGTTAAGAATCTAGAAGGTAAAAAAAAGGTGTGTGCTCAACCATAAATATCTGTATCGCATAGATTCGAGCACACTACAACTTCTTTGAAATTTATTACATCAGTAATACCTCAGGATGAAAAGTAAGCTAAAGGTAAAAATGGGTGAAAAGGAAAATAAGCATGTTCCCAAACCAGTCGCCAATGAGGCTCCCACTCCCATGGAAGCAGAAGAAACCCAGGATAAAGCCAAGGAGGTACCTCAGACTGCCTCGCCTACATTGTCAGTAGGGTCATCTGCATCGCGTGTGATTTTTCATCTAGACAACACAGGGTTAGGTGAATATATTATGCATAACATCACATTTGGACCAATCCTAGAGATTGCACAAGTGATGGGCTGACCACATGCTCATAATTTTCCAGTTGGATCAGTAGTGCCATTGGGAGAGCCACCCAATCAAATGAACTTCATCTACACTGGGCTAGATCAGCTTCCTTCTCGAACACCCATGGATGAAGATGATGATGAACCATTCATAGTGAATTTTTGTTACCTATCCAACCCTGAATATTCCATGCACATTTTTGAATTATATCATTGGCATGGGTACGAACTTGGTATTTTTGATCAAGGATGTAGGACTCTACTTGAACCGCATTATTAATTGGTAACTTATAGGTTCAGGCTAGGGTTGTAAATACGAGGACAGGATGATTTACTTATAGCATCTTTATATCACCTGTACCTTAGTCTAGGGATGATGTGGATTTTAACCCATATCACCCTATTCCTTCTGCGTTCCAAAGGAATAGTCGGATGGTGTCTTACGTCACCATAACGCAACCCAAGATGTATCATGAGAATATCTTGGCAGACAGTGAGTCCTCACCTAAAAATTAGTTAGGGGATGAGGCTAAGCCATTTTATAATGAAGTATCATATTTATGGTGCTTATATCTAATTTTACTAGACATCGATGATAGTGATAAGGAAATAGCCTACATGGGGCCATATTTTCTAGAACGAACCATTCTAGTGGGGGAAAATAAAGGATTGTATTATGATAGTGATGAAGAAGATGATATGGAGAGAGCCTATCTAGGACCTCCCTACCTACATCACCGTAATGCACCTTATACGACTGAGAACATGTGTAGAGAGATCAATCTCAATCCTCACCTTAGGGGAAGACCACAAAACTTGGATGTGGTCTATCACATGGTGTTTCTCGATCCACCTATGTACATAGAGCTCTTTCAACCAAATGGTCCAATATTGCAATCAGTGCATAGAGAGGACACAATCATTTGTAGCTCGTATAGAGAGGACTCATTTGTTCCCATGTCGATCGAGCCAAATCTCGGGTATGGGAGCTATGCTGGTGATGTATATGTATGTCTGTGTGGTCCTAGAGATAAATTTCATTCCATTAATATAGTCTCCATTGATTTTACCACTCCACTCCACAATCTAACTAATTTGTCCAAACTGTTGCATTTAAATATAGATTTTATCGACTAGGATCATGTTGACTCACCTGTTGAACCTGAAGATTTCTTACCTAATGAAGAAATATTGCAACCATTTCATTTTGTGCCAGGTTGTGCTTATGATGTCTATCATGTTGATGATTCTTCCAATACATAACCTATAAACCCAGTCGATGAAATCAATTTGATCCCTACACCTCATCAGCTTGAGTAAGGATCACACATGTCAATAGAGAAAACCTTTGATGTGGACATCATTAACGATCCCACAAATCCAGGGAAGGTTAAATTTGGAGAGAGTCTCACTCTAGATGATCGTGCCACCCTCATTCCTCTACTGAAAGAGAGACCTAATATTTTCACTTGGACTTACAAATATATGCCAGGTCTAGACCCAAAATTGGTTACCCATAACCTTTCGCTAGATCTATCAAAGAGGCTAGTAAAGTAGAATCTTAGAAATATGCATCCAATAGTAGCCTTAATTGTGAAAGATGAATTGCAAAAGCTATTGGATGTAGAGTTTGTTATCTCCAATGATTATTCAAAATGGGTGTCCAATATGGTACCCATAGGAAAACCCGATAGAAGGATCCGTATTTGTATGGATTTCAAAGACCTAAATAAGGCAACATCAAAAGATTCATTTTTGTTGCTGAATATTGATGCTCTTGTAGATGCAACTATAGGTCATGAGATGCTCTCTCTGATGGATGATTTTTTTGGTTACAATTAAATTCATATTAATCCCAAAGACCAGCATAAAATTGTGTTTATAATGCCATGGGGAAAATTCAGCTATAAATTTATGCCATTTGGCCTCAAAAATGTTGGTGCCACATACTAGCGGGCCATGACATATATCTTTCATGACTACATGCATAAGATCCTAGAGGATTATATCGATGAATTTTTGGCTAAGTCATTGCTATGTAGTAAGCATGTTGAGGTCCTGAGGAAGGTCTTCGATCACCTAATAGAGCACAATGTTATGTTGAATCATAAAAAGTGCATATTTGGCGTAACTTTAGGTAAACTCATAGGATTCATTATTTCAAAATGAGGCATCGAAGTTGACCCAACAAATTTCAAGGCTATTCTAGAGATGCGTCCTCCCTCAAACATTAAAGAGTTAAGAAGCCTACAAGGCAAAGTAGCATCCATAAAGTGATTTATCACTCAATTATTGAATAAATGTTGACCCATGAATTGATTGATACACAAGGGGGTCCCATTCAATTGGGACAAGGACTATCGAGTAGCCTTTGCTGAGATTAAGCAATACCTAGTGACACCACCAGTACTAGCTCCACCAAGGCCATATGTGTCATTTTTGCTATATATCGGCGATTAACTTTGCATTAGGGACCATGTTAACCCAAAAGAATGTGTAAGGCAAAGAGCAAGCCATATATTATATTAGCTAAATCTTGGTAAGTTATGAGCTAGGATATGCATATGTGGAGAAGTTGTTTTTAGCAGTAGTGTTCACTACAAAGAAATTGCGGTACTATATGCTAAGTCAAATGACTATGTAATATTAAAACAAAATCCTTTGTAGCACATGATGAGCAAGACATAGCATAACACATGTACTGCAAAGTGGATCATGCTACTGATAGAATTTGACTTGGAATTCATAAGCCAAAAGTCCATTAAGGAACAAGTCATAGCCGATCAGTTGGCTGAGGCACCACTATCAAACAGTAGGCCTCTGACCATTGAGCTTCTAGATGATGTGATCTTCATTATATCTAAGGCTCCCAAACCTGAAGAACCAAAGAATAATTTTGATATGACCTTATTCTTCTATGGTTCGAATTGTGAGCAACGAGGTGGTGCAGGAATAGTTTTAATCACATCGCAAGGAGCTCCAATGCCCTTGTCATTCAAACTAGACTTTTCATACACCACCAACAATGCTGAATACAAAGCCCTACTATTGAGTCTCCATACAGCCATTGCCATGAACATTAAAATATTAAACATCTTTGGTGACTCCTTGCTCATATTCAACCAAGGCAAGGGGCTCTTTCAATGTTGATATCCCGTGTTAAAAGCTTATAAAGATCTTGTTGTTACATATTTGGCTAAATTGGAATGGTATGACATCAAGGCAATCCATCATTTGTAAAATAGGTTTGTAGACATAATGGCATATTTGGAATCCTTAATCCCTCAGAATCTATTTGCTTATTTCATTACCATTCATGTTAAAATTCTTTCACATCCTGCAGTAGAGCATGAAGCCTTTGATAATAAAATGTCAATCAACATGATTAGCATGGAACCAAAAGCTGAATGGTTCTGTAGAGCTGTAGAATTTCTAAAGAAGGCACCCTAGGGGTCATTAACCTCTCAGATTATAATGGGAAGTGGTACCACCATTCTCCACAAGGTTGTTTCCCAGTATGCATTTGCACACGTAGATATACAGAGGGAGCAAGTCATCTTGGCAGTCAAAGTCGAGGCTTACTAGAGTTGGATGTCGCAAATCCAAGACTTCTTAAAACTTGGTATGATCCTAGAGGGATTGTCTCATGCCACAAAATGTACATTCAAGTAGAAAGTGACTAAATATGTCTTTCTAGGATATATTTTGTACTAAAGAGGCCACGATGGAGTTCTCCTTCATTGTCTCGATCCCCAAGAGGTATCTTGGGAAATTTCACAAGCTCATGATGGTACATGCGGTGGCCATTTTAGCGGTATGGACATCGTCAAGTGCATCCTTCAAATGGGTTACTATTGGACCACTATGGAGAATGAGTGCAATGTGTATGTCAAGAAATGTGTCAAATGTCAACATCATGCTAATCTTGTGCACTTGCCATCACAAGCCTTATAGCCCATTCAAGCAGCTTGGCCATTTGCTTAGTGGGGATTAGATCTTGTCGATAAGATCTCTCCTTGGTCATCAGGCTGGCATACTATTATCATTATGACCACTGATTAATTTACTAAATGGGTGGAAGAAATACCCTTAACAACGATGACTAGAGCTCACATAGTAGAGTTTATACTCGAGCATATCATATGTCATTTTGGGATTCCATACAAGATAATTTTGGATAATGGAACATCATTTAAGAAAAAAAATGTGAGAGCTTTGACGTCTAAGTATAGAATCAAATATAGTTTTGCAACTCCTTATTATCCACAAGCAAATAGGCAAGTTGAGGCCTCAAACAAGACAGTGGTGGTTATCTTAAAAAATATGGTCTAAGAAAACCACAAATATTGGCATATCTAGTTGTCCTTTGCATTATGGTCTTATAGGACTAGCATTTAGACACCCATGGGGCAACACTATTTTTACTAGCATATGGTGCTGAGGCCATTATGCCCTTATATTTGGAAGTTCCAACACTGTGCATCGTATTAAAAGAGTTCATTGATGACGACACCGTGTGATAAGCTTGACTATATCAATTCATGTTGCTTGATGAACATCGCATGAATGCCCTGGATCATCTTCACGTTTATCAGGAGTGATTAAAATGAGCTTATAATATTAAAGTCCATCAAAGAGACTTTGAATTTGGGGATATTGTCTTGAAAGAGAACCAACAAAACTCTAATTTTTTGCCTGATATGCAAGATAAATTCATGGCTAATTGGCTAGGACCTTATATCATATCTAAAAATATTGGTCTAGGTACCTATTGCCTAACATCGCTAGGGGGTGTTGAAGAGTCTGAACCTCTCAAAATCATCTATATTAATGCGTTCTATGCTTGAGAGCGTAGCAAAAGGCACCAAGGGTTCCTAAAACTGCTTGGTCATGTTAGATAAAGGCTTTGAGGGTTTTCTTAAAACCACTCAGTCAATCCCTAAATTCTCCAAAGGTGCTCACAATCCCTTTGGTCAACCTAAAAGCCCCAAGGATTTTCTAAAAAATCACTTGGTCAATTTAAAGGCTCTAAAGGCATATGTTAGATATTTGTTCAATCAAAAAAGGCTCCAAGGGTTCTTAAAACCACTTGGTCAAATCCCAAAGGCTCCAAAGGCATGTACTCACCATTTGGTCAAACATAAAGGCTCAAAATTATTAAAAATTAAAAAATCAATAAAATCCAAAAAAAAAAAGGTAAAGCATAAAATCCAAAAATATTTGCATTTGCATTATGCATTTTTATTTACACATGCATTCATTTCATCATTGCATTGCATATAGGCATTCTTCATGCATTGTATTTTGTAGTAGAATGGATTGTGTCTGTCAGTATTACAAACGATGTCATATTTGTGTTTTAATCTTGCACCTCTACATTTATCATAATCCATCATTCATGTGAGTAAATGTGTTTGTCAACACAAAACTTGTTGCTATAAAATATGTAGGTATATATACCAAAGTTTTTGGGTCACTCAGCCATACCTAGTGGGTTTCTCAGATGTCGTAGAAAGATTATTTTACTTTTGTATATGAGGTCACTAGTTGTGATAGTGCTTGGCATATCAGGATCCCGTCACTAATTGATACATTTAAATTCCTACTAAGGTAAGGGAGGATGGAAGCTATGAAAGTGGTCCTAGGTATTTAGAGATATGGGTTTTATTACCTGCTTATCTTGCAAATAGGTTGGTCTAGAGTGGTGAACCTTGTCAAAAGCACAAGACTTTCACATTCCCTTGCTTACAAATAAAGGAGCAATATCCCAGAGTAACATCCTAGATCAACATCAGAGGTTGATACCCCACATCGATATCCTAAATCGATATCCCAAATTGATATCTCCAAAGTCAAAATTCCTAGTATTCAAATCAAAGATCAAATGAAGATAAAAATCAAGTTAAAATTCAAAACTAAAGTTGCATAGTGAATCAAAAGCACTATATAAATCTCTTTCTCAAGAAAAACGGAAATAAATAGTGATTTTTATCACTTAAAGTAAAATGTGAAAAATAGTTATTTTTATCACTACACATGAGCAAGTACTCCCATGAATAGAAAGAAAAGAAGGGTGAGAACTTGAATCCCTGAATTGTTCACCATTCAAATCCATAGAGTGAACCTTGATTGCAGTAATGGGTTGAAAGAGTCCCACCTGCTTCTAGAGTAGTAGTTCTATTGGGTGATCCCCAATCGTAGCAATGGGTTGAAAGAGTCTTGACTATTCTTGGAGGGGTAGTCCTGATCAATTTGCAAGATGAGCTATCTCTGGGTGCTTGGGGTTGTCTAGAATTAGAGTCCAATCAAGTCTGAAACAAGGATGATACGAACATAGGCAAAACCTAATCTAACATATGGGTTGGAAGAGTCCCGACTAACATTTGGGGTATGCCTATGGTCTATCTAAAAATACTCACGTGCACACACAGGGATAATGAATAGTTGGGTCATTCATGATGAAAGCTTTGTCCAAAAAATCCTTGTAAAGTTAGTATGTGATGTTTGAGAAGTCTACTAGGGTGTTTGAGTCTCATGGAAAACCTCAAAAAAATTTCTAATAGCAAAAAAATATCTAATATCACAAACCATATAAAATAAAGTCATTTCAAATCATCAAACTACAAAGTATCAAATCCGTGATACATCATTACATTGAGCACAATCAAGATATAGGTTAGATACCGGATAGATATCAAAAATGATATTTACATGGCCACTAATTATATTGTGCATATTTTTCAAATTGCAAAAGAAATATAGAGTGACATATCATATCATTCGCATAATACCATTGCATATCATTGCATTTCATATATGGGTGATTAATTGATTAAATTCTTGTAATGAGAATTTTCAATTACATTCATGGTTTTTAAACATTATGTGGTGTCGTCCATTATATTTTTAAAAACATATTACATTCATTCCTTATGTTTTAAGTGATTAAAGCATACAGGTTCATTTACATTAGATTACCATCGTATAAATAATGCATTACATACATTGCACCAACATATTGTGATATCATCATAAATTACATGCATACAATAAAGAAAAATTAAATGTGTTTAAAAGTAGATATTACATCCATATGCATCCATCATAAGTAGCACATCTAAGCATCTAGATCACTACATATCATCATCATCATAAATTAAAATAGCTATCTACTGCATGTCATCCATACATCACATCATATAAACATAGCATCAATATAAATATTTGTGTAGACACCAAAATAGCACCAATCCGATCATGTGGCTACAAGCACTGATCAAATTTGCATACATAGCCCCTAAGGTAGCACCCAAAGGTTAAACAGTGGTCCTAACCACTCCCAAAGTAGTTTTGGAAGGTCAGAGGTTAATTTGAAACCTTTCAAGCACCCTTCTCCTTACTCGTTCCACCCTAGGGTGATTAGAATGCTATTCGCCCACCTCGAGATGATTAGCAGCAATCACTCTAGGGTGGGGCGAATAGCAGGTTTGACGAGAAAAAAGTCAAACCTTGAAAAATGATAGCCCAGATCCGCCACTCAACTCCACCTTCAATGCATGTGAGTGTGAGTGAGGATTTAAAATCTCAAAGAGGCAGTCATAGAGGTAGTCATGGAGCCCTTAATTAGGGAGGAATCTCCTCTCCCCTGACAAGGCATGATGGCCAAGTGGCGCCCCTGCATGCACATTCAAAGTAGAACTTTAGGTCTATAAAATTGTGAGTCTTCTCACCCCAAAAGGAGGACAAAGCAGGAGCATTTGGAGCAACGAAGTGCTGCAGAATTATACCCTCACCCTCATTGTGCTTCCTACATCCTTGATCTCTCTTTTGGAAGGGAGGTTATTGGGTGAACATTAGGAGCACAATCCGGACCCAAAACCTAAACAATTGGCCACAATCCCACACCCAATTTACCAAAACAACCCCCTAGGAGGTTTTGGACCCATCCCAAGTGTATTGGTGTCAAAACCAAGCCCCAAATGGTAGGCGTCCTGCCCCCGGGTGCCCCTTGCATTGTTGCAGTCCTAATCGCCCCACCCTAGAATGATTAGAAATCTATAGTATATTTCTTCACTTTTTATTTGCATCATGTTTTGTGTGTTTCATATATGCTGCAATTCAAATTTCAAAGCATTCTGACATGTTTTGACCATGTTTTCATTATTTTATGCTTTTACTAACATACAGGGAGCGCCTTCGGATATAGAGCAAGTGGGGTAGAATCAACCAAATCTGACCTTCTGGGTTGTCTCAAAATGCCCCATTTTGCCTAAACCCAAGTTTACAGGTGTTTTGGAGGCCTCTAGATGGGAAATTTGGGAGGTCACTTTTGGGCATTTTATGACAGTCCTAATCGTCCCACCCCGGAGCGATTAGAAATCTACAATAGATTTCTCGAATGTTCTTTTTGTATTGTGTTCATGATGATGTTTACATGCTTTTTTTCAAGTTTCATATTATTTTGATATGTTTTGATCACTATTTTAATTATTTCATGTATGCATTAACCAAAGGCCTTAGAGATTGCATGTTTCCCTCCATCCGCATGTGCTATTAATCATTTGTTGTTTCTCTGAACATAGGATATCAACATTGGAGGGGTATCAAGGAACTACAAACACATTCATGCAAGAAGAAACAACATTTGGCCCACCCATTTCAAATGTGGGCACGTAGAAGATCCCTAAGGGAAGCGTACCATTCGTTGGTGTAACAAAACTATATCTAATGCTCCGAGCCCCTAAAAAGGGGGGAGACATATTGTAACTATTGACAATATTGTCACATTCCACCAAGGGGTAGAAAATTTGAAACTTTGTACAATATTTGTTTTCTTGAAAGTTTTCTTTTATTTATAAGTTATAGCAATTTTGGTTTTCCCTATCGCCCCCTGGTGGACAAAATGAAAAGAAAAGAACTTCGGGCCTGAAGCGCTTCAAATCATTACTTCGGGTGAGAAGTTTTCCGAAGATACAAAGATAACGCTTCACACCTGAAACATTTTTGACAGCCGCTTCAGGCGAAATTTTTGTGAAGCAGCATTCAAACAACTTCGCCGAGGAAGAAAAGATAGGCCAAATAGACTAAGGCAAGGAAATTACTTCAGGCCCGAAGTATTTCTAAAATCCACTTCGGCTAGTTTTCACCCAAAGCAGTAGAGGTCAAGAAAGTGTTTTGGCCGAAACTCCCCCGAACCACCTTTTCAAAAGAAGATCGGCCTGAAGCGTTTGTCCCGACCTATCGCCGAAGCAGTTTTGCCTGCAAAGCAACAAAGGATAGACAGAGATTGGCTTCAGCACTCCATGCCCCTGAAGTAGTTTTGCGAAGTGAAAATCAGCGAGGTGCTTCCAGGAATGCTTCCCGAGTTGGGAATTTTTCCCGAGGCAGTCAGAGGGCCTCATAAATGCATATTTTCTTGCCCGATAAGCCCGCTGCTCATTTTTAGCAATTGGATGCAAAGTGTCAGTCCGAGAAGGAGAGCCCAACAAGCATGGTCACCACTCGAGCACCACACCTATAATTCGAGGACACCCAGGTGGCTCATTTAATGCATCTTTCCCCGGTTGACTCGGTCACCATTACCAGTTTTGGTAGCCGATTTAAGGAGTCATTCATAGCAGCAACCAGGAGTCGTTTCTCAGGGCCCGAGGGCGTACTCTGTCGATTTTGTAGTAATTATTCAGAGGGTCGGGTCCTCTATAAAAACCCAAGCTTTGCAATGTAAAAGGGGGGGGAACTTTCTGCTAGAAATCTGTTGTAACTTAATGTCCTGCATCTAATACTAAAGATTTTTATGATCTATTTCTCTCTTTTATGTTGCCTTCTGTGCTTAATTCTTTTGTCTGTTTGCACTCATATACCAAGACTCTGAATCCTGAATCCGATGTGCGATTGGGAACTGTACCCTAAAATTCACCCTGAAGGATACATAGGAGAGGAAAAATGCTTTGTCATTTTCTTTTATGCTTCCTGGTGGATCGAGGTTTCTATTATTCCCTCTTCTTAATTGTTGTTACTCTGAACTTTGAATTCCAATGAGAGAGAGAGGAGAACCCTACGAACCCGTCCAGAGGATACATAGGAAGTTCGGCACTTTGTTTCTTTCATTTGTTCTTGGTGTTTTTTGCTGCTATTTGAGTTATTAGTGAGTGATCGTGCTTCCTATTCTTCCCCACCTTAAATCATCAATCTCTAACCCTTATCCTTTTTTATTTCTTTCTCTAACCCAAACTCCTTTTATTTCTTTCCTGCACTCTTATCTCAAACTGCAAAAGTAGATTAGTATAGGAGCTGACCTTTCTCTGAATATTGGCATGAGGGACATCTCTTCCTCTCGCCCTTTCAATGTTGGTCACTGGTCCAGGGCACGCAAACCCATCGAAAGTCCTTTCCTATGCGGATTTGATGACCAACAATTTTTGGCACGCCCGGTGGGACTCAAGGTCCCATATTTGAGAAAATCCCTAGCCCGTATTCATCGGAGCCAGTAGTTCTAACAAGTTTTCGGTGAGACCCGATCAGTCTCATCTTTTGAGTAGTAGTGAGAATCGATGCCCTCATTACCAAAAGACTCCTAGCATCTGGCGACTCTATTTTACCCGAGAATCTTCAAGTCGTAAAGACCAGTACTAAAGCCTGTGCCTTCATGCAAACAATATGGAGAGTTAGGAATAGAGGCAAGGAAACCAATTTCTTTGAGCTTGATATTGATGCCTCTAGGGAACACTCTAGGTTAGTTACCCCCGAATATCTCTTACGTAGGACATCCTCGCAAGAGGCTACTGTTGACGAGCAAGGCCTAACTTTCGATAGCACAACAACTAGTTTTCCTCCGAATCCTCCCAACTCACCAAAGCATCTTAGTGCCTCCGTTCCCTTTGGAATTTCGATGAGCAACCCAAGAGGGACTTCGGGGACTTCTGTTCCACAAAACCCAGGCACAAATATGGCACAACAACAACAACAGCAAATGCAGCAGCAACCATCACCCAGATTATTTCCAGCATGGAATTCTTCATCACCGTTGAATCTTGCGGGCCAAGGGCAAGTTCCACCTTCCACAATAAAAAAGCTCTCGACATTCGATGGAACTGGAAAGACTGCTCTAGAGCATATCCAGGACATCATTTCCTTGGCAGCAATCCACGATATCATAGAAGAGCGAGTGATGGTGAAGCTCCTAGTTCTCTCCCTTAGAGGAAAGCTCCTCTATTGGTACAGATCTTTGCCACCCGACACTATTACGGGATGGGACCAGTTGGTCGGGCAGTTGAAGCAAGGTTTCAACGAGTCCGTCGATCCAAATTCTCTTCTAAAGAAATTAACTTTGATCCAAAGACATCCGCAAGAAGAAATTGCAGACTTCAATGTTAGGTTCGCCCGAACCTGGCAAAGAGTCCCAGTTGGACTTTGTCCAGCTGATGAAGCCACGATGTACTACTTCCTTCGGGCCTTCAATACTGATATCGGCCTTATGATAAGGTACTCCAATGTCAATACCTTTCCAGAGTTGTATGGGTTAGCCAAGAAAGTAGAAATGGACCTCATAGCCGTAGGCAAACTCCCTCAGAGAATGCCAATGCCCATACTCCTCGAGTTCCTTCAAGCCCAGTATGCGAGTGCAGTTGCTCCATAGATTTCTGCAATCCTTGCATATCCGATCTCATCTTGGAACCCGAATCCTGTTGTGTCATAGATCACGGCTCCATAGATACATTTCCCCATGTTTACAACCATGCCCCCCACTATCACCCCAAAATTTCTGATGTTGCCAGCACCACCTCAACATCCCACCCTACCTTTGATACCGACCATGGCTTCTTTACCATTAGTTCCCAAGGCCGATGATATGCAAGCCAAGATATTGCAATAAATGCAATCGTTAAATGCCACGATGTAGACCTTGTCCAACGACATGACCATTGTCAAGAAGAAGCAAGCACAAAAAGAGTTTCTACCAAGGTCTTATCCCATGCCCACACTTACCAAAGATCAAGCGGTCCATCAAGGGAAAGCTTTGGAAAGAAATGCTATGATAGAAGAAGTCCCAAGCACTTCCGATCATTTATATTGGTGCTCTACGTGTAATGATCCTCACGAGGAAAATACATGCATGTTGCATCAACACTACATGTAGATGCTAACAAGCAGCTGTCAAGGTGGTCAAGTCAATGTCATCAGACAATTGGATCAGAACTTGTCAATCGATGAGGAAGATCCAGTCGCAGTCATTACTAGGGGAGGTAAAAGGTCGATAGAGGTGGATGCTACTCAGATGGCTCCTTTGAAGGTACACGCTTGATTTGAAAAAGGACAACCATCCTCTTCGACCCTGAGTGAAGCTCCTCCACCAACTTCGATCAAGGAAAAGGCCCAAAAGGCCACTGCCGAACCATCTCAGGTGGAGACCAAAGAATAGGCTAAGGAGAAGCTCAAGTTTCCCTGAGGTGCAACAGAGCAATATCGCACCAAGTACAAACCAAGAAAGTAGCCTGAGGTGCATAGCTCCCCAGCCTACAACATTGTAGAAGAGTTGAAGAAGATCCCAGCCAAGATCAATCTGTATGATGCTCTACAACTCCCTGGACAAGTGGACCTATTGCAAGAGTCATTGAAGAGGATCAATACAAGGAAGGTAGACCCACCCGCCCTACTATAGACCCTGTCCACGTCCATCATAGGGAAAAATAGACCACCACCATTCTACTTATCCTTACAAATGGAAGGGTATATCATGCATAACTATATGATAGATTCTAGAGCCGTGACGACAGTAATGCCGAAGGCAGTATGCGAAGAAATAAGCATGGAGTACACACGAAGCAGTCACAGAGTCCTCTAGTTGGATGGTACCCCAGTGAAGACTGTAGGTGTCATCAAATATATTCCTATTTGGCTACATAAGACACCTCAAATCATAGTCATACAAGAGGTGGTAGTCGTGGACCTTGAGCCTTACTTCAGCATGTGCTTGTCAAGATAATTCATGGCAAAGCTGGGCGGATATCTGTCCATGGACTACACTCATCTGGAGATCCCCTTCAAAGGGAATAAGGTGAAGATCTATAATAAAAAGCCTTCTACGTTCCTGGTTGAGAATATGTCTAAAGAAGAAAGCAGTGGCCCTGTGCATACGATCGTGGAGGAACTAGAGCACGCGGATTTGGTCCAGGAATCCCTCGCACAGCTGTGTTGCGAAGATGAATTTTCATTGGTAGATTTCAATGCCATGATAGAAATTAAGGTGGGGTGCTACACCATCGCCAAGTCCAAGAAACCAACTAAAAGGGAAGGAAAAGTTTTTGCTCAAGAAGGACTATGGAAAATATTCTTCAACAGTGCCCGATGTAAAAACGGCATCGGGGCAGGAATCCTTCTGATTTCGCTATCATATGAGAAAAAGGAATATTGCTACTGATTGACATGGAGCTGCACCATTAATGCAGTAGAGTATGAAGCCTTGTGCTTGGGAATCAAGAAAACTGACAAGTTAGGCATAAGGCATCTTCAAATCTTTGGCAATTCCGAACTAGTTTGCAACCAGGTTACCAACAGATGCTCTTAAAAGAAGCACTATCTTTAATCATACCGCAATAGGGTATGGGACCTATTTGACCAGTTTGAATCCCTCAATTTATAGCCTATTCCATGAGAAAAGAATCGACATGTAGATGTCTTAGCATCCATCACAGCCCGATATTCTCTAGTGGATGATATGGTGCATAAGCCGAAGGCTGTAAGGATGATCTATAGACCCTCTGTCCCCGACAGAGATTTACACTAGCAAGTTTTTGACAACAACGAGTAGATCATCAATTTCATGATCCAAGAAGCCGTTACAGTCAAGGACCGAAGCTCGGATGAGGAAGAATATGAAGGATTGGTCCAGTTGAAGAAAAACCACATTCCCATGGGATTGATCAAGCTTGAAAGCCTTTTCGATCAAAATGATCGATCGCTCTCTCACAGGATCCAGATCAGTGCACAACAATATCAAGATTTAGAACTAGAACTTGGGAAAGTAATAAAGGTTGGGACTGATTGTACCTCAGAAGAAAAATAACGGATCTGATGTTTGTGTAAGAAGTACCCAGATATCGTGGCTTGGTCTTATCACGATCTCAAGGGATATGATCGACAGCTAATCCAACATACAATTGAATTATAAGAAGGGGCCAAACATTTTTGATAGAAGCAAAGGCCGGTCAATCCAAAGATTGAGGTCTTGATGAGGGCCGAACTGCTAAAGATGCTTAAAGCAAATATCATTTATCCCATCAAGCATTCTTCCTGGGTAGTGAAATTGGTCCCTGTCAAAAAAAAAATGGAGACATCCGGTTATGCGTTGACTTCCACAACCTGAATCATGCTTCCCTCAAGGATCACTATCCTCTCCCATAGATCGATCAGATATTGCATTCGATGGATGGAGCTCAATGATTCTCCCTGCTTGATGGTTTCTTTGAATATAATCAGATCTGGGTTAGGGATGAAGATCAGCATAAGACCGCGTTCACAACCAAGTGGGGCACATTTGCCTACCAGCGAATGCCTTTTGGCCTCTCGAATGCGGGAGCTACTTTCCAGAGGGCAATGGACCTAGATTTTGGTGAGATTCTGAACAAGGTTATCGTTATCTATTTGGATGACATGACCGTCTTCTCTCGAAATAGATAAAACCACCCAGAACATCTTCAACAAATTTTTGAAAAATTCCGAGAATTTGGCATCTCAATTAATCCAAAAAAGTCTATCTTCGCAGTCAACAAAGGAAAGCTGCTAGGACATGCAATTGTAGAAAAGGGTCTCACCATGGATCCTGATAGAGCCAAAGCTCTGATGAAGCTCCCAATCCCAACAGATAAAAAGGGCCTTCAATCTTTCTTTGGTCAGATTAACTTCGTCAGGAAGTTTGTCCCAGATTTCACCCAAGTCATTAAGCCGATGTCTAAGCTTTTAAAGAAGGGCACATAATTTGTCTAGATAGAAGAGAGGAGGAAAGCATTTAAATAAATCAAGGCCCGAATTTTTCAAGCACCAGTCTTGATCAACCTCGACTACAGCCGAGATTTTATCCTATATGCAATAGGAGAACCTGAAAGCTATGTCGCGGTTTTAACGCAAAATGGGGAATATGGAGAAGAACGTCCCATCATGTTCCTTAGCCAGATAATCAATCCCCATGAAGAAAAGTACAATTTCATCGAGCGTCAAGTGCATGCAGTAATGAAGTCTCTCAAAAAATTCAAACAGTTCCTCTCTCAGAGTCGAACCACAGTCTTCGTCATTCACCCTGACATGCGTAGTTTTATTATTCAATGGGAACTGGGAAGTAAGAGAGCTGGTTTGGTAAGTAAAATCCAAGGGTTTGATATTGAGATCAAGCCCACCAAGCTGGTTCACGGCCGCACACTATGTCAAGAGTTGGTGAAGAACGCAACGGCCAAAATAACAGACTATTAGTCGGAGGACTTGCCAATAGGAGAATGCCTTGCTAATCAGGAAGAGGCCGAGAGAGATTGGGTTAGCGAGATAGTGGAATATTTCAACATCGGTAGATGCCCCTCGCATTTTAATACTTCATAGTGGAGACATTTTAGGATGTGGTCCACCCTATACGCTATGCGCCCAGAAGGCCTGTTTTTCAAGAACATTGACAGCGTCTTCCTCAGATGCATAAAAGATGATGACAATAGGAGAATCCTGGGCGAATTTCATTCAGGATTTTCTAGAGGAAACTTTGTTGGAAGGGCGACGACGCTAAAAATAATCAAGGCAGGTTACTATTGGCCCACCCTCTTTGCCGATGCCTTCTCCGTTTGTTGAAGGTGCGAGCAATGCCAAAAATTCGCCGACCAAAGTAGAAATGCTTCGATGCCACTCCGACCGATACAAGTGGAGGCCCCATTTCAGTAATGGAGACTATATTTCATAGGAGCCATATCGCCAAACTCCTTCGTTGGGCACAAATTAATTCTGACTACGATGGATTACTTCACCAGGTGGGCCGAGGTAGTTCCCACAAAACATGTCAATCCGGATACTATGGTCGCCTTCTTGGAAGGATTGATTACCTGCTTCGGCATCCTCGAAGCAATTATTATAGATAACGGTCTTGGCTTCACAGGAACAAAAATCAATGAGTTCCTATATAAGTATGGTATATATCACAAGGTATCTTCCAATTATTACCATTAGGGGAATGGATTGGCAGAATCCACTAACAAAACCCTATTGAGGATATTGAGAAAGTTGATCGATCAAAACAAAAGAACTTGGCACCTCCTTCTGGATCGGGCCTTTTGGGCCGATCGGGTTTCTATTAAGAGGTCAATTAAGACTTCCCCTTATGCTCTGGTCTACGGTAAGGAGGCCATCCTACCCACTCACCTCGAGATCCCTGCATTACAATTGCTAGAAGAAGATGAAGCCAACCCGATGGAGGAGTGCCTGGTCCAACTACTACAACTAGAAGAGGAACATGAAAGGGCCTACCAAAACTTCACACGGCATGCTGAGGTCACCCGAGAATGGTTCAAAATGAAATCATCCGATCGCACATTCAAAGTAGGAGACCTGGTATGGAGGTGGGATTCATGGAAGGCCAAGCCCGGGAATCATGACAAAATGGATGCATTCTGGGACAGACCGTTTGAAATAGTAAAAGTGAATTCGGCCAATTTCTTCATCCTCAAAGATGCGGATGGCCAAGTTTTACCAATCTCAGTCAATGGTCTTCACCTGAAGATCTTCAATCGCTGAGATATGTATACTCCAAAAAAAAAAATCTCTTGCATATATTTTGTATATAGGATTTCAATGCTTTGTATATATTTTGTTCAAAATATCGTGAAGAGCAAGTGCCACTTCAACCACAAAAGCTAGATTCCTGGCTTCGGCTTCATGAAGCATGATCAGAATCACCTTCGAGGGGTTTCGGGCCGAAGTAGCCAACAAAAGGAAGTTCGTCATGAAGTAGTTCATCCTTGAAGAACTGAACCACATGCGAATCAAAGACATGGAAAATGCTTCGCTAAAAGCAATGTGTCGAAGGCATTGTCCGAAGCAGTTCTTGGCGAGGCCCTCCTTGATGAAATGGATTTCGGTCGACAGTTTTCGTAATCCAAAGCGACAATGTGGCAAAGGAGAACTTCAGACTCAAAACGAAGAAAATCAGCCCGAAGAAGCACTTTGCGGTGAATTATTTTCTTCTCCAACCCTACATCACCGAACCGCGCATGCGAGGTGGACATTTTTAGGGCATACCTCGGGGGACATGCCTATAGCAGCCTCAAAAGGGGACCAAAATAGACAAACCCAATGTGAAAGAGGTGGCACTCATCCCAAAGCAGTTCGTTAATCGAAATGCCACGCCAGGGTTCCAAGTGGCAGCGATCCGCGCTCTTGATACAAAACCAAACTGTTGAATTACATGGCCCCATGTACGACCCCATCGTATGGCCAATTAGATGTCGTAGCGATACTTTCAGGCCTGGCCCACAAAGTAATTATGGTGGTTGTCATAAATGTTGAAGGTTGCCCTCCGAAGCTATAAAATGCAGATGTCCGTTAAGAACAAAACCATTTGCAAGTGTGAGGGTCAAGTCTGCATTCTGTCACCTCGAAGAGCTTTTGCATCAAGAACTTCGTTGTTCACCATGATTACCCAGTCCTTTGTTTTATGGTTCTAAACTCTTCTATACTACAAGTTACTCTGCTGCAATCATTCACAATGGGAAGTGAACGACGGAAGAACCCCACACGAAAGGGAAAGGAACTAGAAGTGATGACTCCAGAGAAGGCAAGAGCTGTAGAAGAAAAGCAACAGACACCCAGAAGGGTCAATCCTCCCCCACGCATAGGAAAACATGTTATGGAAGGAAGGGAAGAGTCCGATAATGAGCCCAGCATAGAACCACCTGTCGATAAGTGGGCAAAAATCAGAGACCCGAGGCTCTCAAAAACTGTGGTCAAGCTTCGGTATACTATCGATTTCATGAAAAGCAGGCTCTCAGTAGAGAACAAGAGTGCCATGGCATACTATTCCCACATATACTGGTATCTAGTCCTTCATACACATCACTGCCCTGAACTCATATACGCCATTGCTCAGAACTATCAGCCGCAAACCAGGCAGGTGTTGGAGGCCTCGGGTAAAAAAAAAATTTCCATTCTGCTGGAGGATGTGCAGGCAGCATTCACACTGCAGAAAAGGCCACCAAAAGGCTATACCATTTGCAAGGTCAGCCTGAGTGAACAAACGGATAAGTTCACCACTAATCCCTTCATTCTGAGTTTTTTGTGTGAAAGCCTCAAAAGCGGACTTCCTTTCGGTAAGCGACCCCAGATGCCCCTACCCCTAGAGGATTTTAAGAACATAGACATATTCTCTATCATTGCATGGATAGGGGGCTTGTCAAGTGATATTTCGGTATGCCCATGGCAGGTGTCACTAGCCAAATGCATTTCCAGAGGAGAGTTCTACGCTCCCGACGCTTCGTAGCTGAACACCAACCCAGTTTTCTTCAACTGGGCAGAATGGGTGGCTCAAAATTTGCATATGTGGTTGTCATCCATGAAGGATGCTAGCAAGGAGCCGTAATTCCAACCCTGTTCCTTCTTGGTGTGGCTCTTCTTCTTTCATGTACATAAATCCCTCCTCCATTGTGATGTTTCACCAGTCGACAAGGATGGAATCCCCTTGCCTGTATATCAATGGACCCGACTCTTACTGAGGTCAGAGTCCTATTACCCTTTCAATCAATAGTTTTTGGGACCTGCGATGCACGTTCTGATAGGGTCTAGCCCTCGAGTGCCTCTTGGACTTAGAAATAAAGTGGTACTAGATAAAAAAGGGGATGTATTTCAATTGATGCAAGGGCTTGTGATATGCCTTTTTGGCTTCACAGGGAAGCCCTTCTTGTTGCCTTTTTTCCCTTCGGAATACCAATTTGCCCTGGAAGTTGCTCGGCAAAGTGATGTGACTGACGAAACTTACAGCCACGGGTGAAAGTGGGCACACACCTACAACTTCCCCTTCAATATGGGAGTGATCGAAGTCTTTGCCTTAAAATAGAACATATACCTGGAGGAGAACCTCACTAATTTTGGTCTACTCCAAATACCATAGAGGTGGCTCTACGACCCGTTGGGGGTGATGAGAGATAATTTGAAAAGCAAAAACTTCCATTTCTATCCTCGCCCCAAAGTTCTGGAGCAGAGAAACAACCCCAATGGTATAGACCTAGAGTGACACTTAGAGGATATGAGGATGTTGCCTCCTTGGCATGACTTCTATCCTATGGAGGTCAAATTCGACCCAGACCAGTACCCATTCCCAACTCCTGACTCCACTTTCTGGAGAAAAACAAAGGATGATTTAAAAGAGGAGTTGAAGGACTGGGATGAGGAGTAGTTGAGAGAATGGTGGATTATGAGAGTCCATCATTGAAATATGAATTCTTACGGGCTTCTAACAATGGACAGGGAGTTCGTAATTGTGTATCAGACCAATATCGGGTCTTGGAAACCCTTTTCCTTCGTCGATTTCGTTCCATCGGCCACTCCAAGTTTAGATGAAGGCCCCAGGAAGACTGATAATGTCCCCAAGGAAAGAGCAGTCAGGGTCATGCCTAAAGCTTTACTACAGAGTCCATCTGAAGATCTAGATACAACAATAGAGGAATCAGAGCAACCCCTCAAGAAGAGGAAAATAAAGGAGCGGGAACCTACACAAGCACCCCCAAAATTCCTAAAGCAACCACATACAGGTGCTTCGAGCACTCCTACCAAAAGGTCAGTATCAGGCTAAGCCAAAGAAAATGACGGAGAAACTCCACCAAGTCCCGAAGTGACCATCGACATGGAGGAGCTCATGGAAGTCGTAGAAGCTGAGGGTACCGAGGCCTAGTAGGAACAAACACCAATCACCTAGGAGATCTCCATGGCCACTCTTACAGGAGAATCAGCAAAATCCAACCTTCTGGGTTGTCTCAAAATTCCCCATTTTGCCTAAACCCAAGTTTACAGGTGTTTTGGAGGCCTCTGGATTGGACATTTGGGAGGTCAATTTCGGGCATTTTATGATAGTCCTAATCGTCCCACCCCGGAGCGATTAGAAATCTACAGCAAATTTCTCAAATGTTCTTTTTGTAGTGTTTTCATGATGATGTTTACATGCTTTTTTTCAAGTTTCATCTTATTTTGATATTTTTTGATCACTATTTTAATTATTTCATGTATGCATTAACCAGAGGCCTTGGGGATTGAATGTTTCCCTCCATTCACATGTGCTATTAATCATTTGTTGTTTCTTTGAACATAGGATATAAACATTGGAGGGGTATCAAGGAACTACAAACACATTCATGCAAGCAGCAACAACATTTGGCCCGCCCATTTCAAATGTGGGTATGCAGAAGATCCTGAAGGGAAGCATACCATCCGTTGGTGTAACAAAACTATATCTAATGCTCCGAGCCCCTAAAAATGGGGGAGACATATTGTAACTATTGAAAATATTGTCACATTCCACCAAGGGGCAGAAAAATTGAAACTTTGTACAATATTTGTTTTCTTGAAAGTTTTCTTTTATTTATAAGTTATAGCAATTTTGGTTTTCCCTATCGCCCCCTGGTGGACAAAATGAAAAGAAAAGAACTTCGGGCCCGAAGTGCTTCAAATAATTACTTTGGGTGAGAAGTTTGCCAAAGATACAAAGATAATGCTTTGCACCTGAAACATTTTTGACAACCGCTTCAGGCGAAAGTTTTGTGAAGCAGCATTCAAACAACTTCGTCGAGGAAGAAAAGATAGGCTGAATCAACTAAGGCAAGGAAATTACTTCGGGCCCGAAGTATTTCTAAAATCCACTTCGCCCAGTTTTCACCCAAAGCAGTAGAGGTCGAGAAAGTGTTTTAGCTAAAACTCCCCTGAACCGCCTTTTCAAAAGAAGATCGGCCCGAAGCGTTTGTTCCGACATATCGCCGAAGCAGTTTTTCCTGCGAAGCAGCAAAGGATAGAAAGAGATCAGCTTCGGCACTCCACGCCCCCAAAGTAGTTTTGCAAATCTAAAGTTAGTGAGGCACTTCCAAGAATGCTTCCCGAGTTGGGCATTTTTCTCGAGGTAGTGAGAGGGCCTCATAAATGCATATTTTCTTGCTCAATAAGCCCGTTGCTCATTTTTAGCAATTGGATGCGAAGTGTCAATCTGAGAAGGAGAGCCCAGCAAGCATGGCCACCACTCGAGCACCGCACTTGCAATTCAAGGACATCCAGGTGGCTCATTTAATGCATCTTTCCTCAGTTGACTTGGTCACCATTACCAATTTTAATAGCCGATTTGAGAAGTCATCCGCAGCAGCAGCGAGGAGCCGTTTCTCAGGGCCTGAGGGCGTACTCCACCAATTTTGTAATAATGATTCAGAGGGTCGGGTCCTCTATAAAAACCCAAGATTTTCAATGTAAAATTGGGGGAACTTTCTACTAGAAAGCTGCTGTAACTCAATGTCCTACATCTAATACTAAAGATTTTTATGCTCTATTTCTCTCTTTTATGCTGCCTTCTGTGCTTAATTCTTTTATCTGTTTGCACTCTGAATCCTAAATCCGATGTGCGATTGGGAATTGTACCCTAAAATTTTCCTTGAAGGATACATAGGAGAGGAAAAACGCTTTGTCATTTTATTTTATGTTGCCTGGTGGATCGAGGTTTCTGTTATTCCCTCTTCTTAATCGCTGTTACTCTGAACTCTGAATTCCAGTGAGAGAGAGAGGAGAACCCTACGAACCCGTCCAGAGGATACATAGGAAGTTCGAAACTTCATTTCTTTTGTCTGTTCTTGGTGTTTTTTGCTGCTATTTGAGTTATTAGTGAGTGATCGTGCTTCCTATTCTTCCCCACCTTAAATCATCAATCTCTAACCCTTATCCTTTTTTATTTCTTTCTCTAACCCAAACTCCTTTTATTTCTTTCCTGCACTCTTATCTCAAACCCCAAAAGTAGATTAGTATAGGAGCCAACCTTTCTCCGAATATTGGCACGAGGGGCATCTCTTCCTCTCAACCTTTCAATGTTGGTCGCAGGTCCAGGGCATGCAAACCCATTGAAAGTCCTTTCCTGTGCGGATTTGATGACCAACAATAACCTGATCACAAGCAAAAATTAATAAAAGAGGTTGCACTTTACTTTTGCTTTACATCTCGTTTCATTCATGCTTCGCTTTCCCTTTTCATGCACTTGTTCTTTGTTCATTCGTAGGACTTAGCGTTACATCTGCTTTTGTTTGCATCGCACCCGGTGTGCCTATGCTTCCGTAGACATGCTTTCAATGGAAATCATGGTGGGACCCTGTCCCCTAATTTTGGAATCAAGTTTCTGATAAAAAAATTTGTGTTTTTTCTTGCAAGTGTTAATCCTTCAGGCACTGGACTACTGCTCGTACCACCCTATGATGAATACAAAGCTGGTATTCATTTCATCCAGGGATGAATAGGTATTCATACCACCCTATGACAAATACAGGTCTTCTATTCATCCCACCCTGGGATGATTACCTCTATGTGCATTTTCTAAGCAGAAAATCAATGGCATCAGGGTTGGGTAGAGAAGAGGTAGGTTTTTTGAACATCCTCTGTAATTTTCTATCTTTGTTTCTATTATTTTTCTACTTTATTTGCTTGCATAGAGAAGTTTGCTACATTTTTTCTTTCTTTTCACAAGTAAAAAGAACCACACACACCACGTGATAATATAAACATCAAGGAGTTGGTCGTAAAACCCCAACACTTGATCAAGACCAACGATGGATTTCATCACCACCTTGGCTTGAATTTTGCATACATAACCCCGATCGTGACTATTGCTAGACGTAAATCCTGATGAAATCTAACCAAGTGTAGCTGGGGTGATTCCCAGTGCATGAGGATAAGTCTTCTATGGTAGGTTTCAAAAACATAGTGATTCCCATTTCGTACCGCCTATGTTCCACGTACTATTCTACTCTCGCATACCAATAGTTTCCCTCACGTAAGGGCGGGTATATTGAGAGGTTTGATATAATGGCCTGGCAGTGGTATATTGAAGGGGTGACCATTTTGGGAGATATAAGAGCCCTCATATTGCATGTACAACAAAATTTTATTTACAAGGCTTTCAAAACAAAAATCAAAACACATTGAACCAGATTTAGGGCACACATTTAATTTGTAAATGAGATAATCACTTCTTTGTTTGTGTGACCCCTTTTTGTTTAGTGTAGCATAAAAAATCATAAAAGAAGATAAAAACATACGTATCCCTTAGAAAACCACCACCATGGTGTACACCCATAGCCAAGCCCAATCACGGGTAGAAGCGGTGAAAAGTGTACAAGGAGGCACAAGTCACCTCCGTTATAGCCCCAAGGACTTGGTCATACCACCTTGGCGGCTTGACCCACAAAATATTCCACATCATACCATGACAGAATAGGACTATAGAGGCACCCCTTTGAGGGGCACTCCCATTCAGCACAGACCATTTTAGGAGGAGTACATACATAGGAAGGCCCCATTAGACACTCATTATGAGTGGCCACCATGCAATGAAGTGCTAGAATAGCATAAGGTACATAAGGAGGGGCCACATGATTATATCATCCCTCCTCTACCCCTAATTGTTGTCAAAAACAATAGGCCAAATCCAGAGTGCAAGGCTCTTCAAAAAGGGTGAGCCAAATCCACCCATCCCTTTTACATATATGAAATGTAGCATGAGGAAAACCACTATATTTCTCAAGAGCAATACATAGTGCGGGATCAATGCGCCTCCACACCTACTATTTATCAGGATCACCTACTGAGGCCAGAGCCTCGGGTGAATGTTGCTAACCTCGATAGAGGGAAGTGACCTATAGGGATATCATATCACTACGACCAAGGTAGATATGTATGCGCCTCCTAGACCTATGACGGTGGAACAAATCAACTTGGAAGTTGCCAAACATATTGCCCATAAAGCGCAAATCATGCAGCTTGAGCAAGATCAACAATAGTTAGATCACCTATACCATCTTAGCAAAGAGCGCATTCAGCATCAGATAGATGATTTGCTCTAGAACACTGTGCATGAGAGGATTCCAACCCCTCACACACATAAGACCGAGCTTTATGAGAGGCATAACCCCTTGGTACGAGATAGGTCTCCATGACCTTATCAAGTGTTGCCTCCAAGACCTCCTAAACCTAAGCGGGAGACCACTCCCAGAACCAATTATGGGCGCCCTCCTCAGGCACCCACCCATGTTTATAGGTCATGCCCAAGAAATCTTTAAGAATCCTATGAGGAATTCAAGCAAGAAGAAGAGCGGGCTAAAACTCCCTACCAAGGCAGGTGGGCGCTATCTGGCTATCGCTCCATAGGCCTCCAATTCCCCGTAATTCGTAATGGGAACAAACCAAGGAGGAAGATATCAAATACTCTGATGCATACAAAGCATTGCTAGAGCACTTAGAGTCTATGGAGACCAAGAATTTTGGGCCCCAAAATACCACTTTATGCTATCTCCGCAGTCACCTTGTGCATCCTTCAGTGTCGGCACCCCCATACCTTGAACACTTCAAAATGCCTTAATTATCAATTTTTAGAGGGGATGAGGATGCCCAAGAGCAGTGACAAGATTCCTGAGTCAATGCTTTGGCATTCAGGACAATGATGCTTTGCTTCTAAGAACATTTATAACCACATTCACAAGCCCTACCTCAAATTGGTTTACCCAGTTTCTAAAGCATAGCATCAGTAACCTGGATTAGCTAGTGGATGCGTTCCTCGAACATTTTGCCTTAAACACCAAGAAGGTATCATTAAGTGACCTAGCTAGTCTTAGGTAGTATGAGGAAGAGACCATGGCGGCTTATGGAAATCGGTGGAGGACATTGCTTTCAAGGCTTCCTTACCTCCCTCCCATGGCCGACCTGACCCAAATGTTCTCAAAAAGTTGCCTAAGGTTGATCTTCATGCTATTGTAGCTATAGCAATATGCCACTCTCGAGGAAGCCCTGGTGCAAGCTAGAATAATTGAGGAGATCAAGATACAAGATGGCGATATTGCCAAGCCATGCAAGAAAGTGTGGCCCAAAAATGTTAAAATTGGGTATGCACAATCGAAACCCACCGCATTCAATCAGGTTGCCATAAACATACCAAAGCCTGCACAGATGACACAACACCCAAAGGCTAATTATCAGGTAGTTCCTCTTAACATCTATGAGAAGTAAAATCATAGGCAAGAGAAAAATCAAAAACGTCACCCTAGGTGACAATTCACACCCTTCACAGAGTCTAAAGACTCCTTGTTTGACCACTTGTCCACAACAAACTTGATAAACCTGCCAGAAAGTCGACCCATAGACCCAAACACACCAAAACCCAAGGGCTATAGAGAAGACTTGTACTGTAGGTTTCATTAGTAGAAAGGACATGACCTTTACGCATGTTGGAAGTTCAAAAGCTTAGTGCAAGACCTAATAGACAACAAAATGCTAGCAGTGGATAATCTCGTAAAACCAAGCAACCAATAGATGGAGGTCTTCAAAGACCCCCTGCCTACCCATGATGTGTAGGAAAAGACTCTATAAGTCAATGAGGTGACACAAAACTACCCCATGCAGGACCACGTCTGCTAGGCTCCCCATCTACGTGCTCATACAACAATCACCACCCCATCAGGAGGCTCTAATGGGAGATACTCAAAACCATCAAGCTATAGCCCCACGAAGCAAACTCTTTCAACAACTTTGTGGGACATGTAAAATGATGTACAGAACCAGTCATCACCTTTAGATAAGACAAACTAAAATTGGTGACTAGTGATATGGTGGATCCACCCCTACACATCATTGCGCGAGTCAACGAGATTCCATTTAAGATGGTGTTGGTGGACACTAGCTCCTCCAGTAATATAATTACAACAATAGCATTGAAACACCTCAAGTTACCAACATCTCACATTGTGGTCTCCACCTATACTCTTTGAGCATTCAATGGTGCGATATGCTCAACGGTTGGCACAATTGTCCTACCCATCCAAGTAGGACAAAATACTATTCCTACATTGTGCCACATCCTGGAAGGTGAGATGGCCTATAATATTTTGCTGGGATAGCCTTGGATCAGGGACATGAAGTGTGTCCCTTCGATAGCCCATCAATGCCTAAAGTACACATACAAAGGGCAAGTGCATGTAGTCCCCATAGACTTAGAGCCCTTCAAGTATTGCAATATAGTGTAGTTGATGCCACAGTCAACCCTCCCATCGACACATTTGGACTTTTGATTGAATCCATCCAAACAAGATCTGATTATGCATACATCCCCACTATTAAGTCCATCAAATCACCAACTGGTCCCATCCTCATCGTCTGGTCCTTCACCAATGACACCACCTACAGTGGCCACATCAAAGGACAATGGGAAGAAGCCCCTGGAAGAGATACCACCATTGGTCTCAACCATCTCTACTAAAGAGGTTCCCAACTGAATGGAAGTTGAGACACCTGGTTCACCCAACATGGAGTGGACCCAGGAAGAACTCCCATTCCCTCCCCCTCAACAGCCAATGATCACCATTGAGATGGTCAATATAGGCCTAGGGGAGTATCTAGTGCGGAACATTGTGGAAACACCCATGCTTGAGTCCATGCAGGACATGGGGAGACCTCGCCTCCCCATCGACACTTTTGTCACTCTAGGCTACCCATAAAATAAAATAAAATTGTATATGGGGGCCTTGAAAATGGCATTGAACCTTACCTGTAAGAGGACGAGGATGAAGAGCCCTTTTCTAAGAATGTCAACTATCTATCCAACCCGGACTTCACTTTGAAATACCTTGGCCAATGTAATTGGCATGGATATGGATTGGGCAGATATGAACAAGGAGTGTGCATTCTTTATCAACCAAGATATAAAATTCCATATGAAAAATTAGGAGTAGGGTTCAACCACCCTCTACCCCTTGAAATCTTGGTAGAAAACATGCAAGGCCTAGGGCTAGGCAACAAGGATGGGTTGGCGCAAGATCCATATGCCAATCCTAACACAACATACACATTGGGGGATTATATCCCATTGATAACAACCAACCTTGTGGGCCTCAACAACTCCTCCCCTTCGATCGAGAAAGGGATATAGACAAGGCCAAGAAGGATCTTCAGAAGATGATTCATAGTATGAGGTAGCACCTTGGGACCCTTTTGAGTCTGATAGCAATCACTCGCAAGTGATGCCCATAGATGATTATCAGGAGAACTTCATGGCAATGTTATCCTTGAATGCTCCAATCGAGCGATTTCCACCCCAAGAGAATTAGGTCCTCCCGTAGAGAGCAGAACAACCCCGATGGGACCAAATTAACTTGCTCGAGTAGAACAAGCCTCACATGCCGCAAATAGTTTTTGGAGCCAATGAAGGCCTATGGATCTTCGATAGTGATTATGAAGATGAGACTAAGATGGCATATCTCAACCATATGTGGTAGTAACAATACCCCATGGACATTGACGACATGTTTGAATAGCTAAACATGGGACCAAGGCATAGGTGGCATTTAAACCAGGCACAGTTGGACCAAGTGTTGCATTTGCCACTTCAGGCATATAGAGAACACCTTCCACCTAGAGACCCTATAGCACCATTAGTGCCAAAGGTAGAACCTATCCTTCTATTCGCACATAGGGTCGATCCGTTTGTGCCAATACCCACAGATCTAGATCTGGAACACAAATATCACCAAGGATGTTCGAGTCACCACCCACACGGTAATGGAGACCAAATTCACTTCATCAACATGATATCCATTGACTTAACCGCCCCCATCCGCAATCTAGTTGATCTAGCATGACCATTGTATCTAAACCTAGATGCCATAGACTGGGATCATTCTAACTTTCCACCATCCCCATAAAAGTATTGGCCTTGCGGTGAGATGCTTCATTTTACCCCAGGACCAACTCAAGATATCTTCCATGCTGAAGAGGAACCCGATGTTCCAAATGCTAATTTAAATTCAACAAATGATATCCACCTAATCCCAACTCCACACCAGTTGGAGGATGGGTCCCACATGTCAGTCGAAGACACGAATGACGTAGACACCGGATATGATCCAATGAATCTATAAATCATCAAGTTGGGGGTAAGTCTATCCCCTAAAGAGCAAGCCGATTACATTGCCCTTCTCAAAGAGAAGGAGGTTTTTGCATGGTCCTACAAAGACATGCCGAGGCTAGACCCATAGCTAGTCATGCATAATATAACACTTGATCCGACAGTCAAGCCAGTCAAGCAAAAACTATGTAAGATGCACCCAACAGTAGCCTTAATGGTCAAATATGAGCTACAAAAGTTGTTGGATGCATAGTTTGTCATCTACATAGATTACCCACCATGGATGTCCAACATGGTACCCATCAAGAAGCTGGATGGGAGGATTCGCATATGCACCAATTTTTGAGATCTAAACAAAACAAGTCCCAAGGATGATTTCCCCTTGCCTAGCATCGACGTATTGGTAGACGCTACAGCAGGCCACAAAATGCTTTCCCTCATGGATGGTTTCTCGGGATACAACTAGATTCATATCAATCCCGATGATCAACTCAAAATGGCATTCACAAGGCCTTGGGGAACATTTTGTTATAAGGTCATGCCCTTTGGCCTTAAAAACGATGGCGCCACCTACCAACGCTCTATGACATACATCTTCCATGATCACATGCAAAAAACTTTAGAAGATTATATGGATGATTTGTTGGCCAAATCTCTTTTGTGCCCAAATCATCTCGATGACTTGTGTAAGATCCTTGATCGCCTCATTAAACACAAATTTAGGCTAAACACCAAAAAGTGCGTATTTGGCATCACATCCAGAAAACTCTTGGGTTTCATAGTCTCAAAATAAGGCATCGAGGTGGATCCAAATAAAGTCAAGGAAATCCTTGAAATGCTTCCCCCAACCACCATCAAGCAAGTTAGAAGCTTGCAGGGTAAGGTCACGTCAATCAAGTGCTTCATAGTGCAGCTATCTGATAAGTGTCGACCCATGAACAAATTATTGCACAAAGGGGTAGCATTTCATTGGGATGATGAGTGCCAGTCAGCCTTCGATGACATTAAACAATACTTGGCTTTGCCACCAGTATTGGCACCACCTAGATCAGGAGTGTCATTCTACTTATACATCTCAGCTATTGAGGTGGCACTGGGTGCCATGCTAGCCCAAAAAAATGAACTACATAAAGAACAGGTTAATTATTATCTTAGCTGCACCTTGGTCAGTTACGAACTTAACTATGCATACATCGAGAAGCTATGCTTAGCAGTGGTATTTGCCACCAAAAAGCTATGACATTACATGCTGATCAATATGACGTATGTTGTGTCTAAGGAGAATCCATTGTGATACATGATGAATCATAATTTTCATAGTAGCCGCACAGTGAAATGGATCATGTTGTTGACGGATTTTAACATTGAATTCATTGGAAAAAAAGTCCATCAAAGGTTAAGTCATCGTTGATCAACTAGTAGAGGCTCCTCTCAAAGATGATTAGCCTCTGACTGTAGAGCTGCCCAATGATGGGGTCTCCCATGTCTCAGAATCGTCAGATTCTGATGAGCCTGAGTCATAGGCTGACATAACCCTATTTTTTGATGGTTCTAAATGTGAGCAAGGGGGTGGCATGAGAATCATATTCTTCACACCCCAAGGGGCTCCAATGCCTCTATAATTTAAACTTGATTTCCCATGCACCAATAACAATGCCAAATACGAAGCCTTGCTCATAGGTCTTTAGACAACCATCACCATGAACATCAAACACTTGAACATCTTTGGTGATTCGCTATTAATTGTCAACCAAGTGAAAGGGGTATTCCAATGTAAATGCCCAGTTTTATAGGCCTAAAAAGCCCTTATGGATAAATTCTTGGCTAATCTTGAATGGTACGACATCAAGGCACTCCCTCGATCATTGAATAATTTTGCAGACACTATGGACTCCTTAGGGTCACTAATCCCACAAGAAACTTCTGGTGATATGACAACCATTCAAGTCAAAACATTATCACAATCCATTATGGAGCGTGCAAGCTCTGACCTAACTCCAGGAATCCACCTGATCCAGATTGAACCATCTCAAGATAGGTTATCTCGAATCCATGATAGCCTGAATCATGCCATATGGGGGTCCTTGTTCTCCTCCACTCCTCTTAATAGCTACACAATGCTATTCTTAAAAGTGCTTTCTTGATCAATTTTTTCTAGGGATGAAATTTAAGAGGGATTGGTCGTTCATACCATTGAGGTTTCTGATCAATAGGATTGGTACATGCCCATAAGATACTATCTAAAGTTAGGTAGCCTCCCACTTGGATTGTTGCATGCCGCAAAAATATCATTCAAACAAAAAGTGGCAAAAAATGTCTTGCTATGAGACATTTTGTACCGTCAGAGCTATGAAGGGATCCTCCTCTGTTGCTTGGACCAACAGGAGTCCACTTGGGTGATCACCCAAGTGCACGATGGTACATGCAATGGCCACTTCAGCGTATGGCCATCGCAAAGTGTATTATTTGCATGGGCTATTATTGGCCATATTTAGAGCGAGATTATTGCACGTATGTGAGGAAGTGCGCGAAGTGTCAACACCATGCTAACTTGACACACATACCTTCTCAGGCCTTGAAGCCAATTTAATCGACTGGATATTTTTGTAGTGGGGCTTAGATATCATCAAAAATATCTCCCCTTCATCATCAGGTCGTCACACATTTATCATAACGGCCATAGAGTACTTCACCAAGTGGGTGGAAGAAATTTTGTTTACCTCTATGACTGGACCTCGCATTACGAAGTTTATTATACATAACATCATATGTCATTTTGGTATTCCATCCAAGATCATCTCGGATAATGGGACATCATTTAAGAACAAATATGTGCGTGCTTTGACAACAAAGTACAAAATTCAGCACAATTTTTCAACACCTTATTATCCGCAGGCAAATGGGCAAGTAGAGGCATCAAACAAAATGCTAGTTGCCATCCTTAAAAAGATGATCATAGATAGTCATAAGGATTGGCACATTCAAATCCCACTTGCTCTATGGGCTTATTGCACTAGAATTCGAACACCCACTAGGATAACTCCATTTTCGCTAGTGTATGGCTCCGAGGTAGTCATGCCTCTCAAGTTGGAAATACCTTCCCTGCGCATATCAATGCAAGAGTTCATCGATGATGACACTACGCAGTAGGCCCGATTAGACCAGCTTACGTTGCTTGACGAATGACGTGTCAATGCTCTCGAGCATTTACGTATCTATCAATAGTGACTTAAGAAAACATACAACATGAAAGTTCACTTGAGGGACTTTCAGGTTGGTGAATTGGTCTTAAAAGAGAACAAAAAAAATTCTAACTTGCTGCCCCATCTAAGGGACAAGTTCATGGCAAACTAGTTATTTCCTTATATAATTAACAATAAGATAGGACCTGGAACATACCGGCTTGCCTCTATTGAAGGAATCAAGGAACTAGAACCCTTGAACATCAGTCATTTGAGGCCATTCCACATTTAAAATAGCCATGGACCACCCCAAAAAGCTCCAAGGATTCCCATAATAGCTTGGTCAACCCAAAAATTCCCCAAAGGTGTCCATAACCCCTTTGGTCAAACCAAATGCTCCAAGGATTCCCACAATGCTTGGTCAACCCCAAAATGCCCCAAAGGTGCCCATAATCCCTTTGGTCACCCCAAAAAGCTTCAAGGATTCCCGCAATCACTTTGTCAACCCAAAAAAAAGCCCCAAAGGTGCCGATAATCCCTTTGGTCAAACCAAAAATGCCCAAGGGTTTTCATAATCGCTTGGTCAACCCCAAAAATCCCTAAAGGTGTCCATAATCCCTTTAGTCAAACCAAAAATCCCCAAGCATTTTTCGCAATCGCTTGGTCACCCAAAACACCCCAAAGGTACCCATAATCCCTTTGGTCAAACCAAAAGCCCCAAGGGTTCACACAACCACTTGGTCACCCAAAATGCCCCAAAGGTATCTATAATCCCTTTGGTCAAAACCTCCAAGGATCCGAAAGAATCACTTGGAACGCACACACTCGGGATAAACCAACCATAACAAATTTTCAAAAATAATAACATAATAAAAAAAAAAAAAATTGCATCTCACTTCCATGCATACTCTTAAAAAAATAATAAGTTGCATTAGGCATCACAAACATACATTGCATATTTGTTGGTCATATAGGTCAAATGCACCATAGACTGTAATTGCTCGACAATTCCATCATTTTCCGCATTTTTCCACTTTGTAAATAGTCCAGCAAAAATAAACGCCATCCACATTTTTCACCATTAGTTGTCTTCTGATGTATACAGGGCTTCCTTGATTTAGTTGTATTTAGATTTCCAACGAAAAATTGTACAAAGTCAGATAGATTTTACAAAGGTAGAGTTTTACTTGGATCACACCTTGTTACGTCGCATCCCAACACAAGTTAAAACACATAAAAAAATTCCTAAGTTGTGTGAATCAAAGATGAAACCTACAAAGTAATCTAGGATACCATACAGTGAAAAGGTTATCTCGCTCATCCCCCTGTGTGAATGACCCCAAGAATGCTGAGAGTTGGCAAAAGGACAAGTATCTTCCCTACCCAATTCCCCAAGCATCCCAAATTTTCAAAAAGTTACAAATATCCAAAAAACAAATTGCAAAAAGTCAAAGTACAAACTCCAAAGTTTGACATCAAAACCCACACAATGCATACATCAAAAAGCACAAGAAATAGTGATTCTCATCACTCAAAATTCCAATACCTTGCTCAAAAGAAAAAAATAAAAATAAATAGTGATTTTTATCACTACATACGAGAGAAAGTATCCCAATAAAAGTAAAGAAAATAAGGGAGTTGAACTTGAATCCCTGGAACTCTCAGCATTCGAAAGGTCATGAGGTGATCCTCAGTATCGGTTTGGTGGATAGCCTGCTGGTCACTGGTGGCAAACCTCCCGCATAACGATATATCTATCGCATTAAATTATGTACAGATCAATGTTTGCATGTGGATGAGCTAGCTTATGGTATCCTAGATTGCACCACATATTAATCTTACTAAATACAACAAAGGAGTTAGTGGAGCTAATTAGGTGATCCTCAGTATAGGTTTGGTTGACAGCCTATCTGGAACTGGCGGTATCCTAACAACTACCACATAAACAAATTCAATTGCGCACACAGGGATGTGAAATAACTTAGTCAAACTCAACTCTGATTTGTAACTTGTCCAAAAGTCTTGTGAGATAAATGTACAGTATTGGCTAGTTAGTTAAAACATTTGAGTCTCAGAAAAACCTTAACTACATTCTATAACACCTGTGGTACATTCCATTATTATATCACCATCAAAAAATACAAATAAAAAAATATATTACACATGCAAAGTCATTCCACAATGCAATCACATAGTACAGAAAGCCACAAATCCTATATACAGTCTATGGTCCCACCGCCAAGTTACCAACATATCATTTCATCCATTCCATATGCATACATCATATAATTAGAAATAGTCACATTCATAATAACATATGCATACATAAACATAAATACACGTCCATAAAAGTAACAATAAATCACGATAAGTGTATAATAAAAAATAGAGTCATGTATATATATATCGCCAAAAATGCCCATAGGCTACAATAAGTCGGTCCTTTGACCTCACAAAAAAAATCAAAAACTTAAAAACCCCAAGCCTAGGGAGTTGACCACCATGATCACGTAGGATCGGTGCGACTAGAACTACCCCCAGTGGTGTGGGTCCTATGGGACCTCTCAGGGCGACTGTTGCCAGCCCTCGCATCATGCCCACTAGCGCTAACCTCACCCACCCGCCTGTGATGAGAGGAAGCAGACTGCTCAGTCTCACTGTCTCTTGTTTGGTGTGAAGATCCACCTCTAGTGAGTTTAGGTAACTATCCACCAAGGCGGATAATCTTAGCCTCCAACTCCACCTGAAACTGACCCCACTCCACATCCCGTCGACGGTATGCAGCAAACGCTTCATCCTGCTATGCCAACTAAGCCCGTAGGTGATCCCTTTTGGCATTGTGCTCCTCATACCATCTTCGTAGTAGGTCCTCCAATCATGCTATCTCAGTGTGAAACCTCACCTCCATATCCCTTGGGACTGCCTGAGGCATGGGCATATTTGGGATGGCATGTTGCTCTGGCACCCATTGCTTTGGGACATCCTATGTGTCTGGCTGCTCTGGAACCCCTAAACCATCCCTAGTCAATTCATCTACCTCCACCATATCCACATCATCATACAGAGCCCCCCAACCCTCCCTCAGTACCTCCATAATCCCACCACATACTACTACTACATCCGAACCTCTTAGAGGCCCCTCACCCCGCCATCACAACATCATCCACCACTAGTCATACTCTACAGTCACCTCTACATTGTCCACGTTGAGGACATCAATCATTGCATCAGACTCCTCACCCAATGGCTCAATAATCATCCAAGCTATAGTCCTCTCGTCACCCCGATGCTGATAGATCAAGGGCTCACTAGGAAATCCCTGGCACACCCTAAACTGTCGAGTCACCCAGACATACAGGAAGTACTCCTGCTCAGTCCCGTGCTGTTCGATCAGCCACCTCCCCTTGTGCGCCCACTGGAGCCACTCCCTAACCTTGATTCAGGTTGGACAGTCTTGGTATGGCCACCAAAACACCTCCCTTGGAGCAATATGAGAGAAGGCATCAGTATAGTGCCCTACGATACCTGCCCATCATTGAATTTGCCTCTGCTCCTCTGACCTCTGCCATAGAGAAACATACCCAATATCCTTGTCCACCATCTCACCCCAAGTGGTCCAAGGTAACCCCTACAGCTACTCCATAGCTATGTGCTACCACCCCTAACACTATAACAGGTAGTTTCACCCAATCCCCTTCTACCTCTGATATCAGACCTCGTACAACTCATCATACAGTTATGCTAGTAGCATCTGACCCCACCTCATAATTAGTGGTGCTGGCGTTGGACACTCCACAAGTCTTAACACTACCTCAAGTAGGTTCCAAGGGAACCTCACACTTGAGGATTCAGGAAGTAGCATGTTGGAGATGAGGGTCATAAGAAACATATGCCTCACCCCCAACATGCCCTCAAACCACCATCACACCAGAATACCACAATTAGGTAGCCCCCCTCTACCCTCTCCACTGCCCCATCCACCCCCATCTCTGTTGCATGCCCAAAGCATCATGTCAGCACCACCATATTTTTATCATGAGGAGTCATCTGAATGGGCAGCTCATCTATCAAAATCTACAAAATCTGATACACGTCCTCCAGAGTCACTGTCATCTCCCTTGTTAGGAGATGAAAGGTGTTGGTGCGAGGATCCCACAAATTGATCAGGGCAGTTAGATATGCCTGATACCCCACCACAGGCTCTAGCCGCATCACCTGCTTAAGCCCAAGGGCATCAAGCCACTCCCAGTCTACCATAGTCAGCGCATCCCATGCATCAAAAAATACCATCGGCTGACAGTACCGACTCTTCACAACTTGAAAAACAAAAATACTACAAAAACATTAAAACATGACAACAAAACAAATGTACAACATTGTACACAAAAACAAAAAAATAACAAAGAAAAAATTAGGGTTTCAACCTTAATTTAAACAAAACATTCAAATAAATTGTACAGATGACAAACAATGTAAAGAAAAATAAAAGTACAGAACTGTACAGCCAAATTACATATCAATCAACTAAACTGTACAATCAAGAATAAAAAAAAAAAACCAAATAAAACAAACAAATTCAAACTAGGGTTTTTTTTAACCTTATACTGAACACAAAAAATAACAAATAAAAAATAAAAATTTGAACTAGGGTTTTTAACCTTATGATGCACAAAACAAAAAAAATAAAACCACAACATTCATTTAGGGTTTTAACCTTAATATGACAAAGAACAATGATAAAATACGAGTTTTAAAAATTCATATAAAAAAAAACAAAAAAAACAAGAAGGAAGGAGCACCTACCAGTCTCACCTCGGCTTCGCCACTCGAGGATCCGGTCCTTGAACTCATGGTGTCCACAAAAATTTGGTAGCACTACGCTTCACAAACTAGTACTCCTCCTCACAGCTCCAAATCGCTAGAAAAAACAATTGCAAATGAGCCCAAAACCTAGTTTTGGCCCTTATATAGACTCTTAGGCCTGTAATCGTCCCACCTTGGGATGAGAGCTCTAGGTAGCACTTGTCCCACACTAGGATTATTACAAAACTGGTATTCGTCCCACCCTGGGATGATTACAGAGCAAGAAAATAAAAAACAACCAAAATTGCATCCAAAATGTGCCAAAAATAGCAATAAAACTGTCGAACAAAGGCACCTTTGCGCCTATGATTCTTGGCATCCAAAACCAATTTTGGGGTCACAAAACCTCACTATACTACTCCCTAAGAAGGCTACCATATCCGGACGTATGTTTGTATCTGGGTTCTCTTTCAACCCTTAATTGGTTTGCAACTCCTTTCCACGACAACCACATATGTGAAAAATCAGTTGCCAAGTATCCATTCAAAGATTTCGACCAATCCCTGCTCAAAAGCATCCCGTACCCCACAAGAATATCTACCACCTGAATTTCAATTCTATGTTGTGCCCTTGGCTCAGATGCTAACTGGATATGAATATTCTAAAGTTTGCCTACTACTTTAACCTCTGATTTATCCAATTGGAAAACTCCTTTCAGACTTCATTGGGGTTAAAACCAACTGTTGACAAATGGCCAAAGGCATAACATTAGCTGAAGCACCCGAATCTACCAAACAGTTGTGTAAGTTTTTTCCAAATATACGAACAGTCAGTAGAAAAGGTGGAACTTTAGTCTTCTCTTTATACATGGCCACATTTGCATTTGTCGTATTATTTCCCTTGTCCAAAGATTTGGTAGTAGGCCCAGAGTATGTTTTAATCAAGTTATCCCTATGTTCTGAAATTTGGTCCAACTCATGAAGAGTGATGTTGGCTTTGATCTTCTTCATGTCCTCCACTATATTATATCCCTTATTGATTGGAGGGACAAAAACATCTGGTCCTCTCGGATTTCCTCCCTTGGGTGGAGATGGGTTATTGCTTGAAGATGGATCTGGAGGAATATTGTGGGAGTTTTCTGGAGGGGTAGATGTAGTTTTAGTCTCCAGATTTCTATTTTTGATGTTGTAGTTGTCCCTCCTGTATTGTTGAAAAACCTGCACCTCATCCATAGGAATTTACACTACATTCTCAGACTCACTTGGAAAAGTGAAAGAATCTAAGACCATAGTTGCACTGTGCCTGGATGAACTTGGGTCATCTGCATTTCTTTGATGTTCAGGAGAAATCAACTCCCTAGATAAAACTTCAAAGGTGTTACAGAATTCCAAACAATCCAATTCCCCGTTCTGAGAAGTAGCATGTATCCTGCACCAGTTAGGCAAAGCCAAATCACAAATATTTACATCATGACCTTTACCTTTATAATCCTTATTGGGTTCGTATGGGGGCCGAGTGAATCTATTCTGTTGATAAGAATACCTGTTTGAGTTCTCCCTAGTAGAAACCTGCCTTTTAAAACTTAAAAAGTCATTGGCCAACTTTTGGACTATTTTTGACACTTCCTCAACTCTTGTGTTATCAGCTTCTTTACCTAGATTCTGTACATTTTCAGCAGGTGTTACAGCCAATGGATTGCTTATCGGTGGGATTTGATGTGTTGGCAACATCATCTGATGTGGTATGGGATTGAAGATAGGGGTACCTTGTGTGACCAAAGGAATTTGATGAGCATTTAAAGGTTGAGGCCCCAATTGCCTTTCTAGAACTAAAGCTTCTTTATAACCCTCTATTATATTAGTAATAGAGGCATCTCTTTTCAATAAAACAGAAGTCATTGGATCTAGAGAATTCCTAAAAATTTCTAATGCCAGGTCTGCATTTGGCACATAATAACCAATCAGTCTACTATAAGCCTTCTGAAATTTGACATTGTAAGATCTGACAGATTCATTTATTTCTCTTTTAATACCAAAAAACTATTGATATAATACACTGGAATCTATTACTTCACCAAACTGCAATACAAAAACCTTTTCCAAGTCATTCCAACTAGTAATAGAATCGTTAGTGAGATTTAGAAACCAGTTGTAAGCTCCCTCCTGGAGAGTGAACGAGAACAATCTGCAAGCCACATCTTCATGCTATACATTTAACAATTTTAGAGCATTCTTGAATGCTACTAGGTGTTCTTCCGCTGTCCTAGTTCCATCATGCTTGTATCTAGGAAGATATCTCTCAGGATTTTTGGGTAGGTCATGGGCTGCACCCGAGATATTTAAGGCAGTGGAACCCAACCAGTTTGCCATTACTACTTGATTGACGATGATACTTTCAGTTGTAGTTGGAGTAACTACAAGTGGTGACAAAACTATTCCGGACAAGGACTTGGCCCTTCTGAGGCTGCTTCTTCTTGGAGTTTCTAACTCAGGCACAAGGAGATCTCTAGCTCTGGAATGGGACCTTGTTACTCTATAAGTGGAATCCAACTTTTCACAAGCAACTTATAATATTACAATCCTTAACAGACTACTGAAATTTAGGCCCTCCTTCTAGCGCCAATTTTAAATGTTGGTGTTGAGTTCCGCTGTTTAGGCAAAAATTCAAACAAACAAGTTTTAAAAGGTTGAGGAGGAGGGAAAAAGACTACCAGACTGGATAAAATATAGTATTTGTTAAATACTACATACAATCATATTTCTCAACTCAAGCGCACTAAGAACGTAAGTTTGGCCCTCCTTCTAGCGCCAATTTTAAATGTTGGTTCGACTTTTATACACACCCTGTGAAGAATGAGCATGAAATCCCGATAACACTTATAAGGGATAAATCCCACTCACTTTAGGATCTTGCTGGATATCCAAGGTGTGAGTTACAGAGTTGGGTCAAATGTCTATTCACTCTTTTCTGCTTCTGGAATAGTTTCAAGTGGACTGTCTGTTACCTTACAATGGGTTCTGGACTTGTTCAGTAATGTTTTTGGAATTGGTTATCTTTGTGGACACTCAGATTTACAATCAGTTCTTTGATCTAGCTCTTTATGTTTTAGCAGATTTAAATAAAAGACAAATTAAAATAAAAATAAAAATGGATCATTCAATCGATGGAACAGAGAGAGTAGGGTAGGGCAGAAAGAGAAATTTATCTAACTTAGCTGCAAAACCAAAACTACCAATTTTAGTTATACCGGTTAGCTTCACAATAGAACAAATCAAAGAGGAAAGTGTCCAGCTTTCTAAGATCACCTTCCACTAAGAGCATAAGACAGAGACAACAACGAGATCTGAAAGAAAATCACAAATAGAAGGAAAGTCGGTTAAAATTGGTATCTCTCACCAGCAGCCTAGCTCGCACAGTGAGGACAGAGCAATTAGAATAGGCATGAACCTTAAATCTATAATTTTCCCTAGCATACAATAAAAAGAATGAAGCCTAGCAGCATATCCAATCCTGGTAACACAGATCTACAGCATAAATTTAAATAAACCTTAATGAAACGAAAACAAAAGAAGATGAACTTATCGTAGTCTAAAAGAGATTAGGCTCCTGGCCATGCTATCACAAAAAAATGAAACTACACCAACTCCAGGTCCAGAACAAAGCATTCAAACAAGATTTGTAGGAAATTGCTCCAATAGCTTTTTTTTCTAAGTTTTCGCCTCCGGAATTTACATTCAGAAGAAGTATTTATAGACTCAGGACAGACCCTGATCTTTTTAGAAATATCTTCTTCTCAAACCCTAAATCTTATCCTCTAAACCTTACTACCCAGGTTTTACAATATAAGGCCCTTTAAAAATAGAGTTTTGATAAACCCTAACCACTCTGCAAATCTTAGTGCAGTTACTTGCCATAAATGGAGAAGGCATGATCTGATATTATTCTCATCCATCTGTAACTGCAAGTAAATATCTTTTTTTTTCTAGCCGGCTGGTGCATCTGTCGAGAACGTCTCATTAATTCCCTAGAGAAATTCGGATGAGTCACTGGTTTCTCTGACATTTTATCTTCGCAGAGCCGCCTCTGAGTTGAAATTCTCTGCACGCCATTACTTTCACCATAAATTCTCCTGTTAAATGCATCCATCGGCAAATTTCGATAACTATGTGTAGATATTTTCATTTTTCGGTCAATTTCGACATATTCCATTAAATGAGGCAGTTGCTTAGTCACCGTAAAGTCTCTTTGCGGCCAGATCTATAAAATCTGGATGGACCAAAAATTCTCGGCATCTCCCATTTCCATCTGACGGCCTTCACTTGATCTGCGCTTATTTTTTCTTTTTCGCCATTACTTCTGCTAGTATGCAACTGCCAGACTGGCTTTCTGCAAAAGACAAACAAGGATTAGTATTTTAATATTATTAAATTAAAACCCTAATGTTCATTATATGTCGGCTTTATTTATTTTGACACGTGTCACGAAATCGTGACATTTTTCTTCACCTTACCTCTGTCTCAACTTCCTAGCCGCAAAACCACGACATGTCACGAAATCGTGACATGTCGCGAAATCGTGACCTTTTCTTTACTTTGTTTCCATTGGAAACTTTTTGTCGTGAAACCGTGACATGTCGCGAAATCGCGACCTTCCTTCACCCTTCACTTCCATTGGCCCCCTTTGCCGCGAAACCATGACATGTCGCGTTTTTGCGACATGTCACAAAATCGTGACCTTCCTTTGCCCTTTGCTTTCATTGGCGACTTTTTGTCGCAAAACCGTGACATGTCGTGAATTCACGACATGTCATGAAATCACGACCTTCCTTCGCCCTTTGCTTCCTCTTGGGCCCTTTATCGTGAAACCGTGACATGTTGTGATTTCGCGACATGTCACGAAATCACGACCTTCCTTCACCCTTTGCTTCCTCTATCTTTCCTCTATCGTGAAACCGCGACATGTCACGATTTCGTGACATGTCATGAAATCGCGACATCCTCACTTAGCTCCATTTGCTCTTTCTTCGTCGTGAAACCGTGACATGTCATGATTTCATGACATGTCATGATATCATGATGGTCTCCCCACTTAGCTCCATTTCTCTTTCCTCCATCGTGAAATCATGACGGTCTCCCCACTTAGCTTCCATTTGCTCTTTCTCCGTCATGAAACCGCGACATGTCATGATTTCGTGACATGTCATGAAATCGCGATGGTCTCCCCACTTAGCTTCATTTTCTCTTTCATTTGTCACAATATCGTGACGTTTTTTGTAAGACTTACTTCTAGCTAAAACATGTCGTGATATCGCAACGTTTTCCTTACTTGATGCTTCTGATCCAAAATATGTCGCGATATCGCGACATTTTTATCACTTAGCCTTTTTCTTCGTCGGATATCGCAAAAACATGACATGTCATGATATCGCGACGTTTTTCTCACTCGGCTCTTCTAATCCAAATGTGTCGCGATATCGCGACATTTTCGAAAATGGAGAATGTCACGAAATCGCGACTTTTCCAAAAATGGAATATGTCGCGAAATCGTGACGTTTTCTCAAGTTACTTCCACTTTGCAAATTTTCCAGAAATTGTAGGTTGACTCTAATGAATTCATTCATCGTATTCTGCATTTTTACATATTTAGTGAAAGATTTTCTTTACTCAAAAATGATTCTAACATTTGAAAAATGAATTCTAAATTGAAATCAAAGCCATATGCAAGCCTACTTGGATACTTTGGTATATGCAAAACTTTGAAGAAGAAGGAGGCAAGCAAAATTTGGAATTAAAACCTGAAAAACATCAAGAGGGTCCCTACGAAAAAATGAAAGCTAAATATTTTCAAAGGATGGAATTTCATTTTTTTAGTGGGGGTGTGTTGCTTCTCAACAAATGGCGATATCTGCGGGTAAAATAGTAGCACTATTTTAGAATCCAGGACTCTAGTTTCAAAACAATATAGACCATGTACCATGCTTTGCCACAAATATTCTTCAAAATAATTTAACTACTACCTGATAGTTGTTAAAATTTCCCAAGGACATACTAGGTTGAATCACTTAAGGAAGATTTCTGATGTGCAATTATAAGCGTATAAAACTTTCTTCAAGAATGACTGGGCCTTTGAATGTTGTACTCTGGATTGATCAGCTTTTCTAGATTGTGAAAGGGGAAACCGAGTAGGGCTCTGTTTACTAGTTTAGCCTTTTACAGCCCCAATAGAGTTACTCTTTAGATTTTCACGACCATGATCCACAACTGTGAGGTGGTATCTACAACTTGGTAAAAGAAAACATCTTCTGGAGCCTTGGCTATCTCTTTCATTACATAACTTCTCTCTTTTTTTCCTTTTTTTTGTGTGGGAAATAACAGAGTGCTAGTTTTATGTTGTCTTGCTCAACTTTCACCTTCTCTCTCTCTCTTTTGAAATATACCGAAATCTGGAAAGCCTTGCTAAAAAAAATAATTTTTTTTTAATATTTCATCGATCTAGAACTGCTTCAGCCTAGGTACTGATAGCCTCTATGGATACTCAAATAATTTCACGAATCAGAGTCCCCTCTTACGACCAACTTTTCTTGGATTCCCTGGGAGTTTCTCCAGCCAAACAAGTATAGCAGTTTCTTTATAATTAAAATAATTGTGGCAAGCAAGACACAAAATCCAATTATCTTTCTACTATTGTTCTGAATAACAAAATAGTTCCATTGTTCAGTTTAAGCAGACTATCTCTTAATTAGAATAAAACAAAATGAACACGGGATTTTGAACTCAGAATAAAAACAATTTTTTAAAGGCTGATTCTTTCTTTACTGCCCAGGCAAAACTTAAAAAAAAAAAATAATTTTAAAAGCTAAAAGAAATTTGTACAGACCCCAAAGGATAAAACACAGAACTTTAAAATCAAACAAAATAAAATAAAAACAAACTACTTTGTACAGACCCCAAAGGATAAAACACAGAACTTTAAAAAAATCAAACAAAATAAAATAAAAACAAACTACTTCAAAGCTTATTTACAAAATATACACATGTTACAACGTCTTTGTGATTTATTCAAACGATGTATTGGATGGGACAGCTGAGAAATAATGCTTTAGGTATTGACCATTAACGGGAAGGTTCAAAAAATTACCCTCAAGGTCCTGTAGACGAAATGCATTATTACCTAGGATCTCGACAATCTGGTATGGCCCTATCCATAGCGGCTGCAACTTTGTATGTTTACCTTTCTTTTCATGGGCTTTGTCCCATAGAAGCACCAGGTCTGTGAGTCTGAAGGCCTTCACTCTGGCTCTTTTGTCAAACCAGCGCTTGATTGTTTCTTGGTGCCGACTGAAATGTTCCAGGGCTTGAAGTCGTTCGTCCTGCAAATTAGTTAAATCCAAAATACGAGCCTCTGCATCTACTTGATCCTCAAAATAGTCTAAAACAAATTGATAAGTGGGCAATTTCAAAGAAATAGGAACAATGGGCTGAATACCATACAACAAAGCAAATGGGGAAGTCTTAAGAGCTACTTTATGTCTTATCCTGTCAGCCCAAAGTGCATATTTCAGTAATGTGTGCCACTGTCTGGGTTTGTCTGCAACAGACTTCTTAATGGCATTCATCAGATTCTTATTTGTGGACTCAGCTAGTCCATTACCCTAGGGGTAATAGTTGGATGCAAACCTGATGACTATCCCCATCTGGTATGCCCACTCTGCAAACTCTAATGATTGAAATGCTGGCCCGTTGTCGCACACCAAATTCAAAGGAACTCCAAACCTGGTTATGATATTTGACTCTAGAAATTTGATCACCTCATGGGTTGTACTCCTCATGGTGGCTACTGCTTCAACCCATCTTGTGCAATAATCGATGGCTGTTAGAACATACTTATGCCTTGCTGATGAATTTGGGTTTATCACACCCACAAAGTCAAGTCCCCATTGCATAAAAGGTTTGTTTATTACAATAGGCTGCAATGGTAGAGCTCGATTAGCCTCTTTGGATGCAAAAGTCTGACATTGATGGCAAGTTCTCACATGTTGATGTGCATCTTTAAACAATGTAGGCCAATAATAGCCTGCTCTCAATATCTTATGTGCAGTAGCGGAACCTGAGGAATGCCTAGCCCCTAACTTCTCATGAAAATTGGACATCACCTCATTGACTTCATTCTGAGAAATGCATCTTAAGAATATGCCAGCATAGTTTTCCCTATACAAGTTACCTCCTTTGAGCAGAAAATGAGCAGATTTCAACTTTAGTGCTCTTCTTTGGGTTCTATTTAGGTGAGATGGACAAATTCCAAATTGCAGCAAATGAATGATATCTCCATACCAATCATCGAATCCGAAGTCCAGTTGATTAATTTCTCCTTGTATAGGTACTTCAGCAATATGTCGAGACAACCCAAGTCCTCTGATTAATTTTGTAGGCCAAATTTCTAAGTCGTATTCCTGTAGTCTTGTAACCCAATTACCTCTCAGTTCACCCAATTCGTCCTGGCTTAATAAGTACTTGACAGCTGGATCAGGAACTATAGCATGGACTTTGCTTCTTAGTATGTAGTGCCTGAATTGCTTAACTGCTCTTACTAAGGCATAGGCTTGCTTATCCAAGTGAGAGTATTTGAGCTCAACCCCCTTTAAGTTGGTACTCTTGAAGGCAATCGGATGCTCCCCTATTTCTCTTCGTTGGGTCAAAACCGCAGCAAGTGTGTGTTCTGAAGAAAAAGAGTACAAATAAAAATCTATACTGAAGTCTAGGCTCACCAACACTGGAGCTTGTTGGATGGCAGATTTGATCTCCTGGAACGTTGTTTTGGCTTCTGTTGTCCAAACGATCTTAGCAGTTTCCTTCAGCATGTCATTCAGTGGCTTGACTATTTCTGCGAAGCCGGAGATGAATTTCCTGACAAAATTAATTTTCCCAAAAAAGGATCTTAACTCTTTCTTAGAGTTGGGAAAGGGTATCCCGGATATGGCTTCAACTCTGTCAGGATCCATGGAAATGCCATCTTTGGTGATCAAGTGTCCAAGGAGCTTTCCTTCAGTTACACCAAAAACACACTTCTTCGGGTTCAAAGAAATGTCGAACTCCCTGCATTTGTTGAAAATAGACTCCAAGTGTTTTACGTGGTCAAACCGAGATTTAGAGAAAATTGTTAAGTCATCCATGTAAACAACAATGCACTTACCCATAAGGCCTTTGAAAGCATGATCCATTGCACGTTGAAAAGTAGCTCCGACATTAGTCAATCCAAATGACATTCTTTTGTAGGCGAAAGTTCCCCACTTGGTTGTGAAGGCAGTTTTCATCCTGTCTTCCTTCTCAACTAGTATCTGATTATACCCTGAGAATCCGTCTAAGAAAGACATCATTTCTGAACCATTCACAATTTGTAGCACCTCATCCATGGAAGGCAGAGGATAATTATCTTTCTCAGATGCCTTGTTCAAGTTTCTAAAATCCACACACAAGCGGATCTCTCCATTTTTCTTTCTGATCGGCACCAAATTGGCCACCCAAGTAGAATGCCTAACGGGAAAAATAATGGCGGCACTCAATAATTTTTCTACCTCCTTCTTGATGAGGGGCTCTAGCAAAGCGTTGACATGCCTCTATTTTTTCCGAAAAGGTTTGCAAAACTATTTTAAAGGTATAACATGAGTGTAAACTTTCGGATCAAAAACCTTTAAGTCTTTGTAAGACCAGGCCATAACATCCTTGGACCTGTGAAGAAAATCAATCATATTTCTTTTTATTTTAGGGTCACAAGTTTTAGCCAACTTAAGGTGCCTGGGATCTTCTTCAGTCCCCACGTTCAGGTTCTCAGTCTCACTATTTGTTACACCAATAGAATCCCCAGAACTCACCTTTTGCTTAATTTGGTCAACATCAAACAGCCGCTCCAGTTCCACCATCCCTTTTGGAATTCTATTATCTTTCAACCTTATTATTCCCCTTTCATCGTCTAACTGCTCCAGTAGAGTATCCCTTTGTCCATCATCGATTATAGCATTTTCAAACGCTTTGGTACTCTGTAAAAAATTTATAATCTGTTGGTCATCAGAGAAAACCTAAAAATTATCCACATTATTTGGGACCGAAGGACAAGGGACTAACTCGATCAAAAACTTGTTCCATTTGAATTCTTCCAGTGGCTTTAGACTTGCGGCTGATGAAGCTAAGACATCTGCACGTGAATTCTGCTCTCTAGGTATGTGCGTTAAATTAAAAGCATCAAAATCTTCCATGAGATCCCATGCTCGATGTTTGTATCCTTTTAAGTAGGATGCTTTGCACTGGAATTTACCTTTAACTTGATTAGCCACCAACTCTGAATCTGTAAAAACTTGGATATTTCTTACACCTCTGTCCAAAGAAAATTTCAATCCTAGCACCAGTGCTTCGTACTCTGCTAAATTATTTGTGCAAGGGAACTGTAGGCGATAAGACATAAAATATGTCTGACTCTCAGGCCCTTTAAGGACTGCCCCTATACCAGAACCTTGTTTAGATTTAGCCCCATCCACATGAAGCGTCCAAACTTCATTACTATGAACAAGATGAGCTTTACTAAACTTCTCATTTTGTCCCGTTGTTAAATTATAAACCCCAATATCTACATCAGCAATATTTATAGTCTCATTTTCTGCATTATATTCAGTGATCGTATGTTTGTATCTGGGTTCTCTTTCAACCCTTAATTGGTTTGCAACTCCTTTCCACGACAACCACATATGTGAAAAATTAGTTGCCAAGTATCCATTCAAAGATTTTGACCAATCCCTGCTCAGAAGCATCCCGTACCCCACAGGAATATCTACCACCTGAATTTCAATTCTGTGTTGTGCCCTTGGCTCAGATGCTAACTGGATATGAATATTCTGAAGTTCACCTACTACTTTAACCTCTGATTTATCCAATTGGACAACTCTTCTTTCAGACTTCATTGGGGTTAAACCCAACTGTTGACAAATGGCCAAAGGCATAACATTAGCTGAAGCACCCAAATCTACCAGACAGTTGTGTAAGTTTTTCCCAAATATACGAACAGTCAGTAGAAAAGGTGGAACTTCAGTCTTCTCTTTATACATGGCCACATTTGCATTTGCCATCTTTTTTCCCTTGTCCAAAGATTTGGTAGTAGGCCCAGAGTATGTTTTAATCAAGTTATCCCTCTGTTCTGAAATTTGGGCCAACTCATGAAGAGTGATGTTGGCTTTGATCTTCTTCATGTCCTCCACTATATTATATCCCTTATTGAGTGGAGGGACAAATGCATCTGGTCCTCTCGGATTTCCTCCCTTGGGTGGAGATGGGTTATTGCTTGAAGATGGATCTGGAGGAACATTGTGGGAGTTTTCTGGAGGGGTAGATGTAGTGTTGGGCTCCGAATTTCTGTTTTTGAGGTTGTAGTTGTCCCTCCTGTATTGTTGAAAAGCCTGCACCTCATCCATAGGCATTTCCACTACATTCTCAGACTCACCTGGAAAAGTGAAAGAATCTAAGACCATAACTGCACTGTGGCTGGATGAACTTGGGTCGTCCGCATTTCTTTGATGTTCAAGAGAAATCAACTCCCTAGATAAAGCTTCAAAGGCGTTACAGAATTCCAAACAATCCAATTCCCCGTGCTGAGAAGTAGCATGTATCCTGCACCAGTTAGGCAAAGCCAAATCACAAATATTTACATCATGACCTTTACCTTTATAATCCTTATTGGGTTCGTATGGGGGCCGAGTGAATCTATTCTGCTGATAAGAATACCTTTTTGAGTTCTCCCTAGTAGAAACCTGCCTTTTAAAACTTAAAAAGTCATTGGCCAACTTTTGGACTATTTTTGACACTTCCTCAACTCTTGTGTTATCAGCTTCTTTACCTGGATTCTATACATTTTCAGCAGGTGTTACAGCCAATGGATTGCTTATCGATGGGATTTGATGTGTTGGCAACATCATCTGATGCGGTATGGGATTGAAGACAGGGGTACCTTGTGTGACCAAAGGAATTTGATGAGCATTTAAAGGTTGAGGCCCCAATTGCCTTTCCAGAACTAAAGCTTCTTTGTAAGCCTCTGTTAGATTGGTAATAGAGGCATCTCTTTTCAAGAAAATAGAAGTCATTGGATCTAGAGAATTCCTAAAAATTTCTAATGCTAGGTCTGCATTTGGCACATAATAACTAGTCAGTCTACCATAAGCCTTCTGAAATTTGACATTGTAAGATCTGATAGATTCATTTATTTCTCTTTTAATACCAAAAAATTGCTGATATAATACACTGGGATCTATTACTTCACCAAACTGCGATACAAAAACCTTTTCCAAGTCATTCCAACTGGTAATAGAATCGTTAGTGAGATTTAGAAACCAGTCGTAAGCTCCCTCCTGGAGAGTGAACGGGAACAATCTGCAAGCCACATCTTCATGTTGTACATTTAACAATTTTAGAGCATTCTTGAATGCTACTAGGTGTTCTTCCGCTGTCCTAGTTCCATCATGCTTGTATCTGGGAAGATATCTCTCAGGATTTCTGGGTAGGTCATGGGCTGCACCCGGGATATTTAAGGCAATGGAACCCAACCAATTTGCCATTACTACTTGATTGACGATGATACTTTCAGTTGTAGTTGGAGTAACTACAAGTGGTGACAAAACTATTCCAAACAAGGACTTGGCCCTTCTGAGGCTGCTTCTTCTTGGAGTTTCTAACTCAGGCACAAGGAGCTCTCCAGCTCTGGAATGGGACCTTGTTACTCTATAAGTGGAATCCAGCTTTTCACAAGCAACTTATAATCTTACAATCCTTAACAAACTACTGAACTTCAGGCCCTCCTTCTAGCACCAATTTTAAATGTTGGTGTTGAGTTCTGCTATTTAGGCAAAAATCAAACAAACAAGTTTAAAAGGCTGAGGAGGAGGGAAAAAGATAAGACGGATAAAACACAGTATTTGTTAATCACATCAATCATATTTTCAACTCAAGACTAAAACTAAGTTCGCCCTCCTTCTAGCGCCAATTTTAAATGTTGGTTCGAATTTTATACACACCCTATGAAGAATGAGCATGAAAACCCGATAACACTTATAAGGGATAAATCCCACTCACTTTAGGATCTTGCTGGATATCCAAGGTGTGAGTTACAGAGTTGGGTCAAATGTCTATTCACTCTTTTTCGCTTCTGGAATAGTTTCAAGTGGACTGTCTGTTACCTTACAATGGGTTCTGGACTTGTTCAGTAATGTTTTTGGAATTGGTTATCTTTGTGGACACTCAGATTTACAATCAGTTCTTTGATCTAGCTCTTTATGTTTTAGCAGATTTAAATAAAAGACAAATTCTAAAAAAAAATAAAAATGGATCATTCAATCGGTGGAACGAGAGAGAGTAGGGTAGGGCGAAAGAGAAATTTATCTAACTTAGCCGCAAAACCAAAACTACCAATTTTAGTTATACCGGTTAGCTTCACAATAGAACAAATCAAAGAGGAAAGTGTCCATACTTTCTAAGATCACCTTCCACTAAGAGCATAAGACAGAGACAACAATAGATCTGAAAGAAAATCACAAATAGAAGGGAAGTCGATTAAAATTGGTATCTCTCACCAGCAGCCTAGCTCGCACAGTGAGGACAGAGCAATTAGAATAGGCCTGAACCTTAAATCTATAATTTTCCCTAACATACAATAAAGAAAATGAAGCCTAGCAGCATATCCAATCCTGGTAACATAGATCTACAGCATAAATTTAAATAAACCTTAATGAAACAAAAACAAAAGAAGATGAACTTATCGCAGTCTAAAAGAGATTAGGCTCCTGGCCATGCTATCACAAAAAAATGAAACTACACCAACTCCAGGTCCAGAACAAAGCATTCAAACAAGATTTGCAGGAAATTGCTCCAATAGCTTTTTTTTCTAAGTTTTTGCCTCCGGAATTTACATTCAGAAGAAGTATATATAGACTCAGGACAGACCCTGATCTTTTCAGAAATATCTTCTTCTCAAACCCTAAATCTTATCCTCTAAACCTTACTACCCAGGTTTTACAATATAAGGCCCTTTAAAAATAGAGTTTTGATAAACCCTAACCACTTTGCAAATCTTAGTGCGGTTACTTGCCATAAATGGAGAAGGCATGATCTGATATTATTCTCATCCATCTCATAACTGCAAGTAAATATCTTCGTTTTCTAGCCGATTGGTGCATCTGCTAGGAACGTCTCATTAATTCCTTAGAGAAATTCGGATGAGTCACTGGTTTCTCTGACATTTTATCTTCGCAAAGCCGCCTCTGAGTTGAAATTCTCTACATGCCATTACTTTCACCATAAATTCTCTTGTTAAATGCGTCCATCGGCAAATTCCGATAACTGTGTGTAGATATTTTCATTTTTCGATCAATTTTTGACATATTCCATTAAATGAGGCAGCTGCTTAGTCACCATAAAGTCTCTTTGCGGCCAGATCTATAAAATCTGGATGGACCAAAAATTCTCGGCATCCCCCATTTCCATCTGATGGCCTTCACTTGATCCGTGCTTATTTTTGTCTTTTTTGCCATTACTTCCGCTAGTATGCAACTGCTAGCTCGCTTTCTACAAAAGACAAACAAGGATTAGTATTTTAATATTATTAAATTAAAACCCTAATGTTCATTATATGTCGGCTTTATTTATTTTGACACGTGTCATGAAATCATGACATATTTCTTCACCTTGCATTTATTTCAACTTCCTTGTCGTGAAACCGCGACATGTCGTGAGATCGTGACATGTCGCGAAATCGTGACATTTTCTTTACTTTGTTTCCATTAGCAACTTTTTGCCGTGAAACTGCGACATGTCACGATTTCGTGACATGTCACGAAATCGTGACCTTCCTTCACCCTTTGCTTATGTTGGCCTCCTTTGTCGTGAAACCTCGACATGTCGTGATTTCACGACATGTCATGAAATCGTGACCTTCCTTTGCCCTTTGCTTCTGTTTGTGACTTTTTGCCACGAAACCGTGACATGTCACGATTTCACGACATGTCACGAAATCGTGACCTTCCTTCGCCCTTTGCTTCCTCTTGGGCCCTTTGTCGTGAAACCGTGACATGTCACAATTTCATGACATGTCACGAAATCATGACCTTCCTTCGCCCTTTACTTCCTCTATCCTTCCTCCATCGTGAAATCGTGACAGTCTCCCCACTTAGCTCCATTTGCTCTTTCTCCATTGCGAAACCGCAACATGTCACAATTTTGCGACATGTCGTGAAATCGTGACGGTCTCCCCACTTAGCTCCATTTCTCTTTCCTTTGTCGTGAAACTGTGACATGTCACAATTTTGTGACATGTTGCAAAATCTCAACGGTCTCCCCACTTATCTCCATTTGCTCTTTCTCCATCGCAAAACCGTGACATGTCACGATTTCACGACATGTCATGAAATCGTGATGGTCTCCCCACTTAGCTTCATTTGCTCTTTCATCTGTTGTGATATCACAACATTTTTCTTAAGAATTACTTCCAGCTAAAACCTATCGTGATAACGTGGCATTTTCCTTAGTTGATGCTTCCGATCCAAAATGTGTCACGATATCGCGACATTTTTGTCACTTAGTTTTTTTCTTCGTCGAATATCGCAAAAACATGACATGTCGTGATATCGCGATGTTTTTCTCACTCGGCTCTTCGATTCCAAATATATCACGATATCACGACATTTCCAAAAATGGAATATGTCACGAAATCACGACTTTTCCAAAAATGGAATATGTCGCAAAATCATGACGTTTTCTCAAGTTACTTCCATTCCAAAAATTGTAGGCTGACTCTAATGAATTCATCTGCATTCTGCATTTTTACATATTTAGTGAAAGATTTTCTTTACTCATAAATGATTCTAACATTTGGAAAATGAATTCTAAAATAAATCAAAGCCATATGCAAGCATACTTGGATACTTTGGTATATGCAAAACTTTGAAGAAGAAAGAGGCAAGCAAAATTTGGAATTAAAACCTGAAAAACATCAAGAGGGTCCCTACGGCAAAATGAAAGCTAAATATTTTCAAAGGATGAAATTTCATTTTTTTAGTGGGGGTGTGTTGCTTCTCAACACATAGGAGGACAAATTTTTGACAATTTTAGCCCTAATAAGGCATCATAAAAAGGGTCAAAACCCACCCAAAAAAAAAGCCATAAAATTGCCGAACAAAGGCACCTTTACGCCTGACATTATTGGCATCCAAAACTGATGTTGGGATCACAAATACTCACTATCCTACTTCCTAATAAGGCTACCATAGCCGGACCGCTCCACGGGAGGATGGATTTTCAAAAATTTCATCCCCAAAAGGTGTCACAAAAGGGTCAAAACCCACCAAAAAACAACAATAAAATTTCCGAACAAAGGCGCCTTTGCGCCTAACATTATTGGCATAAAAAATAGATGTCGGGCCCACAAATTATCAATATCCTACTCCCTAAGAAGGCTACCATAGCTGTACCACTCCATAGGAGGATGGATTTTTGACAATTTCAGCCCCAATAAGCATCACAAAAAAGGGTTAAAACCCACCAAAAATAGGTCCAATTGTTGGGAAACTGCATAAGCATTCAATGGAAAATAATTGAAGGCACCCTTAAAAAAGTCATATTGGGTCAAGCGACTCATATATTTTCTCATGTCGATCATTCCCTCATCGATTCATCGCTTGAGGGGGTAGTCACACTTAGTCACCAATCAACAAGTACACACCCAATCAAGGAAATGGCATGCATTCAAAGAATCATTGACAAATACAATCACGCTCCTGCTTGGGGTAGAAAACAAGCAATAATCACAAGCTGATCAAACACTTGGCATTCTATAATCATGAACTCAAGGTTCCCACAGAAAAAAGTTTGCACCCTTTGCCTATTCATGACTGAACAATGTCCAAGATCAAGTAACACCTCACCAAAAAATGTTAACACTTGAATTAAGCTCCTTAGCTCATCAAAAGCAAGGATTTAAGAATGTGTGCCATTTCCATAATTGGGGCATCAAAAATTGTTTAGGTTACTTAGAAACCCTAATAATTAAGTGTTTTGGTTATCTATTTTTGCTCAGCACTGCACCATGCACAGTGCATCCCAAAAAGGGGCATCTGAGACACCAAAATAGCACCAATCTAATCATGTGGCTATAAGCACTGACTGAATTGGCATACATAGCCCCTAGGGCAGTCTCTAGAGGTTAAACAATGATCCTAACTACTCCCAAAGAATTTTTGGAATGTCAGAGGTCAATTTGGCACCTTTCAAGCACCCTTCTCCTTACTCATTCCACCCTGTGGTGATTAGAATGCTATTCGTCCCACCCTAGGATGATTAGCAGTAATTGCTCTAGAATGGAGGTTATCGGGTGAACATTAGGAGCAAAATCTGGACCCAAAACCCAAAAAATTGGCCACAATCCCACACCTAATTTGTTGAAACAACCCCCTAGGAGGTTTTGGACCCATCCCAAGTGGATTGATGTCAAAACTAAGCCCCAAATGACGTATGTCCTGCCCCCGGGTGCCCCCCGCACTGTTGTAGTCCTAATCGCCCTACCCCAGAGTGATTAGAAATATATATCATATTTCTTAACTATTTCTTTTGCATCATGTTTTGTGTGTTTCATATATGCTGCAGTTCAAATTTCAAAGCATTCTAACTTTTTTTGACCATGTTTTCATTATTTTATGCTTTTACTAACATACAGGGAGCACCTTCGGATAAAGAGTGAGCGGGGAAGAATCAACCAAATCTGACCTTATGGGTCATCTCAAAATGCCCCATTTTGCCTAACCCCAAGTTTTTAGGTGTTTTGGAGGCCTCTAGATGGGACATTTGGGAGGTCACTTTCGGGCATTTTATGACAGTCCTAATCGTCCCACCTCGGAGCTATTAGAAATATACAGTATATTTCTTGACTATTCTTTTTTCAGTGTGTTCATGATGATGTTTACATGCTTTTTTTCAATTTTCATATTATTTTGATATGTTTTGATCACTATTTTAATTATTTCATGTATGCATTAACCAAAGGCCTTGGGGATTGCATGTTTCCCTCCATCCGCATGTGCTATTAATCATTTGTTGTTTCTTTGAATGTAGGATATCAACACCAAAGGGGCAACAAGGAACTACAGACACATTCATGTAAGCGGTAGTGATGTTTGGCCTACCCATTTAAAATGTGGGCATGCAAAAGATCCCGAAGGGAAGCATACCATCCGTTGGTGTAACAAAACTATATCTAACACTTTGAGCCCCTAAAAATGGGGGAGAAATATTGTAACCTGATCACAAGAAAAAAATAATAAAAGAGGCTGCACTTTACTTTTTCTTTACATATCATTTCATTCATGCTTCGCTTTCTCTTTTCATGCACTTGTTCTTTGTTCGTTCGTAGGACTTAGCGTTACATATGCTTTTATTTGCATCGCATCCGGTGTGCATGTGATTTCATAGACATGCTTTCAATTTGTATCCATGTGCATAAACATAAAATATATAAATGACAAGTACACATAATGAGCCAAAATGATCATGTAAATATAAATGTGTATCAATGAGTACATAAAGGTACATCAAAATGCTCGTAGGCTACAACTGTGTAGGTCCTCGAACTTACACTCAAAAATGGTACAATGAATATATTTGTTATATCTATACTAAGGGTCTACACCCCTAGCCTGCGAGTCACCACCATCACCTCCACAATCCCTATGGCTCCTATGATATTTGGCTTCGTGTGTGCTAGAGGACCTGTGTGTCCTCTCAATCCTATGGGTTCGATGGCTTGAACTAGCATAGGACTACCCTATCATCCTAGTCCTAGTTTGTTGTGACCCAAAAGCATGTGGATCCTTTAGTACCTACCTACCAATCAACCTGATGTGGTCCACTAGCTGGTCTATGCAGGCTATCCTACCTGTGTGCCTCTTGTTTCCCTCCTCCACGAGGTTCTATAAGCATTGGATCTCTACCATAGGGTCGTGGCTACTTGGAAGCAATGTATGTGGTGTGGCTAGAGGTCCCATGATAGCCTAGCATAATGAAGGATCCCCCTCTATACCCTGAGTAGATCTCTCTCTGCAAGCACCTGTTCCAGATCACGTGCACTAGTGAGATCGTAGACCTGTGTCTCCACTATTGTAGCCCATGCTATGAGAGTTGTGATCTCCTCCTGGGATTGTTGTAGCTACCTTGCATTATGAGCCAACTTCACCTCTAGTACGATGATAGAAGTGTCTTGCTACAACTCCTGGGTCTGCAACCTCCCAAAATGACTCTAAAAATCAGTAACCTAAGCTAGTAGCTTCCCCACCTCACTGTCAAGAGGTGCCTCACCCTCCTCTGATACCTCCTCCTCAACATTAACCTATGGAGCATCCTCTATGGTACCCTCTACATCCCATCCATCCTCGATCCATTGGCACACATTATGCCCCTCTGGATCAGCCTTGATGCCATAATTTATCTGGTAGAGGGGCCCCAAACCCTACCACTATAGTAGGGACCACCAAGTATCATATGTTGGGATGGTACCAACCCTAGCCACAACTATCTCCTAAAAATATTTTACCTCATATCTAAGTGGTTTTGATTGAATGTAGGGTAAATCCCTCTCTAGTACTAGGCACCAACATATGGTAGGCAACTCTAGAATATCCTGTATGAGCCCAAAATGGTGGAGGATGCATGAGTAGAACTATTAATCATGAATATCAGCCTTGTAGCCAAGTCACCACCTATCCCTCATCGCCTGGCATAGCCTCTCATCAGCCTCTGGCCAAGCAGGACAATCTATATATGGACACCACTCTATGTCGTCCACACGGAGTTGTGCAAATATAGAAATATAATGGTCCACATCCCTAGCATGGGATCTACTTTGGAACCCTTACTCCTCATGAGGCAAACATGCTACATAGCACTGGCATGTGGTAGGAATAGTAGTGATAGTGAGTGGTAGCTCAGTCGATTTCTCGATCCTAATATGCTGCCAATCCCAGATCTGAATTAATAGGGTGCAACTTATACCAACCCAACTCCTATGTGTATCCTGGTACAACTCCTAGTTAATATGATATAGTAGAGTGATCCCCCAAGCTAATATCAGAGGCCATCGAGTATAACTCTAAGTAACTCTCTTGACGATGGCCAAGAGGTTCCAAGGAATCCTCATGCTCGAGGAGTCTAGAAGCATAATCTGAACAACCATATGCATGAAGACTATCTCTCGGACTGAGAATATGCCCTTCTCCTACTAGTATCTGATATGGATATCTTAGTGGTTGATCCTACCCTGGGCATCCTCACTATGGTCACCAAATATGTCATCAAATACGTCCTCATTGCTCTAGAAGGGAGAGGAGGTGATGGTCTCCCCATCGATCAGGATCTTGAATATCTGGTAGATGTCCTCCAATGTAATAGTCATTTCACCTGTGGGTAGGTGAAATGTGTTGGTCCATGCATCCTGTCGTCGGGCCAATGTAGTCATGTATGCCATATATACCCTGATCGTAGATAGATCGAGCACATAGCCAAAGCCAACCGCACTTAACCATGTTTGCTCTTGGTCAGTGAGCTATTTGTGGAGGGTGCAAAGGATATTTGGCTCCTTGGATATAGAGGTAAATTTCTATAGAGCAAAAAGTATAAGGAGATGATGACTAAAATCAACTAAAAATAGCTAAAAAATGATATTAAAAAGACAAACAAATCTAAAAATTGTTAAAAAATACAAAAACATGCAAAAAGTGATCAAAATTTCACAAAAATTCAAAATACATCTCAGAAGTGCAATAAATGGCATTAACTGTCAAAAGCATTGAAAAAAATCAAAAATATTGATTTTTTTTCTAAAGTTACGAACCGCGGGTCAAATATACAGTCCGCATGCAGTCAAAAATTGATCGTTGGGATTTGAATCCCACCACAACTAACAGCTACAGTCCCCAATTTGACAATTGGGAACCACATATGCCAACTATGGTCTAGGAATGTGATCCTTTTAGGGTTACTTCCTAGCCTGGAAAACCAAAAATTAAAATCCTAATCTAGCCTAGACTAATTGAGGTTCATTACCAGTAGTTGAGTGAGGTTAATTGGACCCATTACTTAATGTGGTTCGTTTTAAGTTGGTAAGGAGTGCAAGGAATCGGTTTCGAGTTACCTTTCCTGTATTGATGCCTCAGCTAGATGAAGGTTATCTAGGGTCTACCATCGAGATGTGTAGGAGGTCATAGATAGTGATTTTGGTAGTGTCTCACATCGGTAATGCTTCCTCACCTCTCAGAGATCTCCAGTTGTAGTCGCTTTCAAAGAAAAATAATGAAATTTTCAAATGGGAAAAACTTATATACTTTTCCTAATTTTGTTGAACCGAAGCTAACAATCGTGGTCCTAGAATTAGGGTTTGTAAACTATAGATTTGAGTTGTAGTTCCCAAAATTTGAAATTTCTAGTTGCAAACCATAAGCATGGTTCACAAATGGCTTTAAATGCACTAAAATCCCACTATGGGAAGGTTTTAACTGATAAATTAATGATTCCTAATGGATCAAAATCTCAATAAGAGCAATAAATTTATCAAATTTGGTGATTTTTAAGCACCAGGATCAATTAAAAATTCAAATTAACCAAAAAAATCAAATAACAAAAGACCAAATGTACCTCATATTTAGTTATTTACCCTAGACACTTGGTGGTTGCAGTGACTGACACTCCATGCAATCCGACGAGATGAGTAAATAACCATAAGGATATTTGGGATAAAATTGTCATCGTTGATTTGATATGCTTCTTTTCAATCTCAAAGAAGGCCTTCAAGGCTGGACCACTCCACGAGAATGAGGTGTTTCATATCATTTCCCCTATGATATACTTTTAGCATATCATTGACAAATTGATTCAACATAAATATAATTGGATTTGTATCATTTTTATTCGCTAAGAAGGCTACTGTAGCCTGACCACTCCATGGGATAGAAATGTGCAAATACTATTAACAGTTGCAATCATAAGCTAAACTAAGCCTAGCCAAGTAATTAAATGCTCAATTTTAAGCTTATTCAGATCATTCATAATGGTCAAGCGACCTCGTCGCTTCATTCATTGTCATTACCCTCATCGACTTGTCGCTTGAGGGGGTAGTCATAATATCATAATCATAATCAAAGTAAAATTGTGAGTAAAATAGGTTTTGAAGACATATCTCCATTAAAACAAAAGGTATGGGCACATCTTTCTTATGATTGAAATTGGATGTTGTAAAATGCAAAGGTGGAGTGAAAATGATTGTTTGATAAGCATTGTTAGAAATATTTGAGTAAATTTTTATATGCATGATTAGTGAATGTGTAAGAGAACATTTGAGTTAGATATTGAGGATTGGTTGAGTTAGGTTTTGATACTCACATTGTGTATTTTGGTTGGAAGTAGTGTTAAACACTTGATTAGGGTTTGTAAGCAAGTTGTATTTCATTGAGTGAATGATTGAGTAAATTTGATTGAGCATTAGTTATGAGTGATATTGAAAGTGAATGTGCAAAAATTAGAAATCAGATTTGTGAAAGTGATAAAATTAATGATTGAGTAGAACATATTGAGTTTTTTATAGAGTACATCATTCTCTATATGTTCGAGAGGTTAAAATAATTTTGAATAGAATATGTCTAAACTACTTCAAGGTAAAGAAATTAATTTGAATATCAGACAAAGCAATTGATAGTATTGTGTGCAAGAATTAATATTGATTGGGCATATATTGTGATATATTTTGAGCATGTGTTTTAGAATATTTGAGTAAGATTTTGTGAAATATTAAGGATGGTTTTGTGTAAGATTTTGTAAAAGCTTAAGGATAGTATTATGTAAGCTTTTGTGAAAAATTATAGGCATATTTGAGGTAAGTCTTAGTGAAGACTTGAGAGCAGATTAGGCAAGTTCTTGAGAGGACTTGGGAGCATATTTGAGGTAAGTATTGGTGAAGACTTGAGAGAAAATTTGAGGTATGTCTTGGTGAAGACTTATAAGTATATTTGAGCAAGTCTTGGAGAAGACTTGAGATAAAATTGAGAGCAGATTTGATTAATTTATTTTTTCAAGATTTGTGTTAAGGCTTGGGGTAAATCTAAGTAGAGTTGATTTGTAATTAGATCAAGCTTTATGTTAAGGCTTGAGGATATATTTGAGTATAGATTTTGATGTATATTTGAGATTTGTACTAGACCTGAGATAGAGTTAGAGAAGATTTGTACTAGAACTAGAATAGTGTTTGGTGTACATTTGAGATAGATTTGATAGTAATATTTGGAGGTGATATAGTAGAGGATAGTAGTTTTTAGTGGATAGAGATCCATTAGCCAGGGTAGTGAGTATAGAGGTCTTCTGAGTGAGGATATAGATATTCTATGGAGAGATATCCATAATCTAGTGTAGTGGGGGTAATATTATTCTAGAAGGTCATCAACCACAATAGAGGAGATTGGTGTCTCATGTAGATAGAGTTCCAAAAAGTAGAGCATTAGGTTATTGGTGTCTCCTTTGGACAAAGTTTCATAAAATTTGTAATAGGGAAGCGGTTCCAAAAATATTTAATTGAGAAAATTTAGTAGAAATATTTTCTCTGTGGAGTAGCCCACATTCGGTGAACCATGTTAAATCATGTCTCTCATATGTGTGATTATTTATGCAATGTTTACTGCTTTTATATTTCTAATGCTATTTATTGGATTAAAAGGTGAAATTTTTTATCTTATAATGTTCACCCCCCCTATCAGTATAAGCGTATGTTCTTCAATTGGTATTAGAGAAGGTCTATCCGTGAAAAGACTAAAAACTTGGAGGAAGATCTGACAGGAACACACATGACTTCAAAAAATGAATAAGATTCCATGATCAACATAAAATATGAATTATTTTCTACTCTTAGGAATTTGGAAAAGGTTAGAAATAAGAACTCAAGTTTGAAGGAATAAATTCAATAAAATGAAGAAGCAAAAATGGAACTTCTAGAGAATATCACAGAAATCAAGATAAAAGTGGAAGAGGGAAAGAAAATTGAACAAGATATGACATATCTATTAAGGGTAAGAGAAGCAGAAGGTGAAAAATTAGAATAAAAAATTGTCTCTCTAAGGAATGAAGGTGAAAATACTAAGTTACAACAAGATATAAAATTAGGGAAATAAAAGGAGGAGTTGAGCTCTCAAGAAATAGATACATAAAACAAAAATAAGCTCATGACTCATACTAATACTCTAGAAGAAAAATACATTAGGAAAGAAGAGGGCAAAGAGGAACCATGGACAAGAGTCAACCACAAGAACAACAAAAGAAGAAGAACTCAACCATATTTTCAAGGGCACTCAAACAGGTTACAAAATATCTTCCATGGCTATTGCTTTACATGTAATAAATATGGTCATAGAGCTACACATTACACTAGTTATGTGAAAAATAATGTTAATATAAATTTCAATTCTTTTGCACCTCTTATGAATAATTATGTCATATGTTATAAATGCAATAATTTTGGGCATAAGGCTAGATGGTGCAAAATGGTGTTTCCTAAGTCAATTAAAAAGAATACAAATTCAACAATTGGGAGAGAGGGATCCGAGGTGTAGACCAATTGGTTCATCCAAAACCCATAAGGGGGGCGGAGGTCCAAAGTTCAAATCTCGAGCCTCATCAGACTGAACGCTTATCCCTTTCCTGGTGCTTTCAGTGACGTAAAAGGTTTTAAATGATTGTGGCATGGTAGTTATAGGGGTGAACTATGCGAAGATCTGTGTGGCGAATTTTGGGGCGGACACTGCAGAATACTGTGGCGGGAATAAAAGCTGGATAGCCTACCCAGATTCGTGGCGGCTACCAATTCCACCATGTAAATTAAAAAAAAAACAATTGGGAGAGAGAAAAGAGCATGAGAAATTTAGATCAATGTTAGTACAAATAACTCTTCATGTTCAAGATAAGGGAAAGCAATGGTTTCTTGATAGTGGTTGTTCTAGTCATATGACAGGAGATAAAAGTAAATTTCTTGTACTCAAATAAATTGATGGAGGATTAGTAAAATTTGGTGACAATGGATTGGAAAAAATCTATGGAAAATCAACCTTGAGTGTAGACACCCAAAAGTCACACATAGCTACATCTACGTACTTGTAGATCTTTTTTGACACTTTTAGGTTTACATAGGTCATCCTAGACACCTCTAGGTTATTGTAGACCAATGTAGACTATTGTAGATTCCTCTAGATCTATGTAGACTATTGTATACATGCGTATATATGCGTAGACTATTGTAGATATACTCAAACTAGCGTATATCACTCTAGATTAGTGTACCATATCGTAGACTTGCATAGACCATTTTACTAGTTTATAGGTACAAAAACCTATTAAACTACTCAATGCACATTATAAACACCTTGCATCCATCAAAGGACAACTCCTCAATAACCTAAGGCCACTTAAGCCCTTCCTAGACTTAATTAAGACCCCACAAGACTATTAGTTCCCAAAAATTCTTAATTAAAGCTAATACAAATTCTAATTTTAAAGTGACTTCACTGAAAGTGCACCTTTTGGATTAAAAAGGTTAATTAGGTTTCTAAACCCCAATTAGTCCTAATTATTCCCTCCCACATGTGTGTGCACTATGTTGGTTAGGATATTTCTTAGGGAACCCTAACCTAACCCTAATCTAACCTTAGAGTTGACTAATCTTAGTTAACCCTAATCTCTCCTCACACGTGTGAGGATGAGATATTTCCTTAGGAAATGTGGGGATGACACCTCACAAACCCTAACCTAACCACCATAGAACCTGACCTTAGGTTTTAGTTCTCCTAACCACACCCCCTACACCTTAGGTTTATCTATAAATAGTGGACCTAATCCCTCATTCTACCTCTCTCTCTCCTTTTATCCAAAGTATAGAAACTCTATCAAAATATAACTAGAAGTGTAAGCAAGGACAACTAATCTATACCAGTAATATTATAGCACTTGAGGAGCCCATCCATGCAAATATCTCCAGCAAAAACCAATTACAATTTAATTTTCCCCATGGCCTACAAATCTAGCACCAATTCACCCCTTGGCCTATGAGTTGGGTCTACAGGCCTCAAATCACCCCAAATTTATGTAAGAATCCTTTCATGTTTTTATGATGTTTCCCATAGTTTTAATGTATTTTAGTACAATTTTATTTCCTATCTTTATCATATTTCATCAATATAGGTCCTGATCAAGGCAAGCCCCTAAACACTCTAACCCTATTTTTTAGGTCATAAAATAGGTGACAAAGCATTCACAACAACACTAGCGGTGGCCCACATACGTAGGAAGCCCACCTATATTAAGGAATCTCAAGAGCAGCTATCAATCTATTTGATGTTCATTATGAAAGTATTACCTATGATCCTTATTGTAACCTATGAATTCCATTTCAAATGAGTAAAGAATAATTTTTTGAATATTTGCATTTACTTTATATTCATGTTTGATCAAATGGTAGATTTTGTACATTTTATTTTGGCACACCCGATGGGACCCCACATAGGATTGTATTATAATAGTTTCATCATGAATCTGACTCAATCTATTGTTTCTATGTTGTTGCAGGTACCACTCTAGACATCTCAAAGAACCTTGAAGCCCTGCAAACCCCCTCAAATATTCAAAATAGGGATTTTAGGCCTCTAGATCTAATTCACCCCTTGGCCTATGAATCCAAATCCAATTCACCCCTTGGCCTATGAATTGGTCCTACAAGCCTCAAAAACCCTCAAAAATGTAGGGGTGAGCAACAAAGAAGCAAAGAAGACCACCTGTAGCATCAGAAACCAGGTATTCCCCAAATTTTTCTCTTTTCTGGCATTTATGTGTGAAGAAATATTTTCTAGTAAATGCATCGATACATTTGGTAAATTTCCTTTTTCTTATGCATCCATCATGCTACTTTAGTTGCATAAACCAGCACAAAACTAGAAAGTTTTATTTCATCTATTTTTTAGAAATGATTTATTTCTTTTTGCAAATTGCATGTTGCATAAGTTTTGCATTTATTTCTTGTCCTTTTACATCAATTTCCATTTAAAAAAATTCATATTTTGATTCTATAAATCATATTTAGAATTAGATTTTTTGCAAATCCCTTTTGCACATTTCTCTTAAAGCAATTTCTAATTTCTTTGTTGCACAAAAATCAAAGTCAAATTCCTTTCATGCATTTAAGAATTAGGAATTTTCAAATTTCTTTTTGCACATTTCATTAAAGCAATTTTTTTTTTTTTTTATTTGTGGAAAACATCCCAAAAGGGATGCCACTTTTGGGTAAGACCCAAGGAGGCAGGGGTATCCATTCCGCCAAAAATGCCCAGGACTTGGACCTGGCCTACCACCTTTGACATACTCAAGGAGCAAACAAACACACAAAACCAATTTAAAAATAAGTAAATAACAAAAAAAATAATAAAATAAAATAAAAAACATGCTCCTTGAGTGTGTCAAAAACAAAAGCACAACCAAACATGCACAATAATATAAAAGAAACCACAACACAAACCACATAGAAAAATACAAGAACCACATAACAAAACACAAACAAGACAAAAACAATAGAACACTACAAAGACAACCCAAAAAAAACATGAAAAATAAACACAACCAAAACCTAAAAAATAAAATAAATAAAATAAAAATAAAAAACAACCAACAACAGACAATAAACAAAAACAAAAAACATAGAAAACACTCACACATAAAAACACGAAATAACACAAAAAAAGAGAAACCCAAGAACAAGAACGAAAAAAACACAAGAACAATAACAAAAAACATAAAAAAAAAACAAAACAACAAAAACACAAGAACAACAAAAAACAACACAAAGAACACAAAAACAAAACAAAACAAAAGAACCCACCCACCTTAAAAAACTAAAAAAAAAAACAACAAAGAAAAAAAAAATGAACAAAACAATGACCTATCTAGACCAGAAGACTATTAAGGCAAGAATCAACAGAGGAAACAAAATAAAGAATAGAATGAGCTAGGGAACTAAAAAAACTGAATGAACCAAAGAGAAGAAAAAAAAACAAGAAGAAACTAGGTACCTTCAGAACTGGAGCCATCCAAAGAAATGATAGAAAGAAGAGCTTCCCTAATTTGAGAAGCCCACCATATAGGAGGGTGGCCATAACAAGTAAGATCACCTTTGTCCAAAGCCCAATTAGCTAAAGCATCAGCACTCTTGTTTTGATCTCTGACCACATGATTGTAATCAACTTTCAAAAATCCCATCCGGATTAACTGAATCTTCTCAATAATTCTTTTTATTCTCCAATCCACCTTATGATTCTTAGAAGGAGTCTTCAAGAGATTAATCATAAGTTGAGAGTCGGACTCAACTAACACCTTTTCCCATCCAACCTTAGTAGCCTCTTGAAGGCCTCTCGAGGATACCATACCCCTCAACAAGGTTATTGGAAAGAATACCCAAATTCTTAGCAAAAGTAAAAACCAGGGAGCCATCTGAAAGTCTACCAATTCCTCCCACACTGGCTTTTCCAGGGTTCCCTCTAGAGGCTCCATCAGTATTGACTTTTCCAAAATCCTTAGGAGGAGGTTGCCAATTTCTAGTCCTATCCATCTTACTAATACTCACATTCCCTTTAATTTGGTTTCCCTTAGAATGTTTAATATTCAATCTTTGCATCACTTGATCCCATATTTGGTGGGAGTTTTGGGGGTGATTAAGGAGTTGATGGACTGATTCAACTAAGTTGGCTATGGTATTTTTCCAAATATAGTGAATATCCTTCCTATCTTGATTAAAAATTTTGTTGTTCCTTTCATTCCAAATATTCCAAAGAAGAATGGTAGAACCCATCCAAACTAACTGCCTAATAAAATGATCAACACCCTCTTGATTAGGCCAATCCCTCCAAAGCTATTCAAAAGTAAAAAAATTGGACCACTGTAAGCCAAGTAAAGTGGCCATTCTCCTCCATAGCTCGAAGGCTAAAGTACACTCAATAAAAATATGGTTGATATTTTCTACATTCTCTTCACACATTTCACATCTAAAAGGGCCATGAAAACCACGCTTCATAAGTTGCTCACCAGTAAGCACCCTATGATGCAATAAAATCCAATTAAAGAACCTCACCTTAGGCCAAAGATTTTGAGCCCACAATTAAGAAAATATGTCAGAAGAATGGTTGGGATTATTATGGCATAAGGTCAAATAACCTTGAGCAACTGAATACTCACCCTTAGTAGTGTTGTTCCATCCAAAACAATATTTTTCATGGGACCAAGAGAGGGATCTCATATGAAGGATGCCTTGGATATCTTGTCTTTGCCTTTATGGGATTTGAATAGGCCAGTCCTCAATAGGGATCCAATATCTACCAACCTTTGAATTACCAATATGGTACCAATAGTAATTAGCCACCTTTATCCAATTAGCTTGGTGAAGCTCCTCCATCCAAGGCCTCCAATTGGGAAACTGAGTTATCAAAGGCTTGTGACCATCCCAAGAATCTGTCCAAAAATTTTCATGTTGACCATTATGAATGATCCAAAATAATATTTTCTTTATCAAATCCTCACCAATCCTAAGAACTGCTAAAATGGGAGAACCTTTGGTAGGAAGTTGATAGTGAACAAGGTCTTCAGGACTTTTGTTCTCAGCATATTTAGCACGAAGATTATTGGCCCAAAGAGCATTGGGGTTATGCAACATCCTCCAATATAATTTAGCAGCTAAAGCTTTGTTGTTATTAATTGAATACCGGAATCCTAACCCCCATTCACTCTTAGGAAGACATAAAGTATCCCATTTCACCAAGGCCCATTTTCTTTTCTCCTTAGTACCACTCCAAAGGAAACGATGACTGATTTGATCCAATTCTTGAAGAACAGCCTTTGGGATATTCAAAATGGAAGAAACATAAATAGGAATAGCTTGAAGGACTGATTTTACCAAGGTGATTCTACCCCCAGAAGAAAGCCACTTGTTGGTCCACTTTCCAATTTTCTTCTTGACTTTGTCCAACAACCAATTCCAATATTTATTTTTTTGCCTTTGAATATTTATGGGAATACCTAAATAAGTGATTGGAAGAGAGGTCTTCTTATATATTAATTTATCCAAGACCATGGATTCTTGTCTAGCAGAGCAATGAAAGAAAATAACTTTAGATTTGTCTTCATTGATCAACTGCCTGGTAGCCTTAGAAAAATAGCTAATGATTTGCTTAATATTAGAAGCTTCCTTAACTGTAGCTTTACCTAAAAGAGTAGAGTCATCCACAAATTGAAGATGAGAGATAGGTCTAGCTCCATGAGCAATGGTAACTCCCTCAAGGGTTTTTTTTCCCTCTTTTTGGTTATAGTCCTACCCAAGCATTCAACAAGAATGATGAATAAATAAGGGGATAGCGGGTCACCTTGCCTAATACCTCTGGAAGCTAGGAAAGACTGAGAAGGCCTGCCATTGATAAGAACTAAGTAGGAAATTAAAGAGATACATCCCATAATCCAATCCATCCAATCCTTAGAGAAACCAAATTGCCTCAAAACTTTGATAAGGAAGTGCCAATCCACTCTGTCATAAGCTTTGGATAAGTCTAATCGAATGAACATGGAAGGAGAATTTTGCATATCCATGGAATGGATGGCTTCCTGAGCAAGAACTATCTCATCTACTATTTGACGTCCTTCCACATAACCCCCTTGCTCTGGGGAAATAATATTATGCAAAAGAGGCTTCAACCTTTCTGCCATGATTTTAGTAATGATTTTGAGAAGAACATTACATAAAGCAATAGGTCTAAAAGTTGAGATATGATCAACCTCTTGAGCTTTTGGAACAAGAGTAATATAAGTTTTATTGATAACCTTCAAAATTTCTTTGGCTTTCCTGGATTCTTCCACCACCTCTAATAAATCAACATGAAGGATATCCCAGAACTCTTGGTAGAACTCAATAGGAAAACCATCAGGACCTGGGGTTTTCCCTTTTTGCATTTTAAAAACTACTTGTTGAAGCTCATTGATAGTAATAGGAGCAGTCAAAATAGAGTTCTCCTCGAAGTGATAAGAGAAGGGATTTCTTGAAGAACATTTTGTTGTGAAGTTGAGTCAAGAGGAGTAGCAACAAAAATATTGGAAAAGTAATCAACAACAATAGAGTTCATGCCATCCCAAGTATAAACAACATCTCCAGAATCTGATTTTAAGGAAGAAATAAAGTTGTGAGATCTTCGAGCTAGAAGATATTTGTGGAAGAAATTTGTGTTTCGATCTCCTTCTTTGAGCCATTGAATTCTAGATTTTTGCTTCCATAATATTTCTTCTCTTTTTTCCCATTCCTCTAACTGAGTTGTGAGTTTAATTTCATCTGCACTTCTCTTCTCCGTGAGGCCATCTAAACGGATTTTCTTATTCAAATTTTCAAGATGAGCAATAACTTCATGTTTTTTTTATGAACATCCCCAAACTCTTTCCAGTTCCAAGTCTTGATTTTGGATTTAATGTATTGCAATCTTTTGGAAAAATAGAACATCTTAGTCCCATGCCTAGGTTTACCTTCCTTCCACCATTGTTGCACATGAGGTCTGAAGGAAATGTCTCTAAGCCACATTAATTGAAAATGAAAAGGAGAGAAACTCACATTGGTTTTCCACATTTCCACCATGACTGGCCAATGATCCAAACTAGCATTATTAAGAGTCTTCACTTTAGGAATGTGACCATGGATTAAGAAATTTTTAGAGAGCAAAAACCTATCCAATCTCTCCATTATACAAGCTAAGCCTTGCCTTCTATTAGACCAAGTCATAAGGCCATTATCTGGTTGGATATCCACAAGATGGAGGTTTGCAATATATTCACTCATGAGGTCAGTGCTTTTGTCCAAATTTCTATTTCCCCCCTTTTCTCATCTAGAGAGAGGATGGTATTGAAATCTCCTCCGATCAAGATCCAAGCTTTAGGAAAATGAGAGATAATATGAGTAATATCCTTCCACTGTCTTCTTTTTTCCTCCAAAGAAGTCGGGGCATAAATAGTAATGCAGAGCATAATCTAGTTGGAATGTCTACTTTGAATAGCTATAGCCAACAAACCCCAACTGCCAACCATATGGTGAATAACTACCTCTTTTGGGTCCCAAAGACAAGCAATGCCACCCGAAGTCCCTTGGGAACTGAGGGAAACCACTTTTCCAGCTGGCCAAATTTTACTGGCAATTAAGTCCATATCCTCCATTGACATCTTTGTTTCTTGAAGGAAAACAAGATGTGGATGATTTATCCGAATCATTCTTCTAATTTCATTTTGTTTTGAAAGACTCCCTTTGAGTCCTCTAATATTCCAAGTGATGATCTTCATTAATACCAGGGCTAAAAAAGTTGGGAAGGGCATTAATCTTACCTTCCTCTACAAGCTTTTCACCTTCTTTTACCATATGATATTGATTGGTCTTGCGACCTACTTTTTGATTAGAATCCATCTTCAATTTTTTTTCCCTGTTTCTTGACTTATTCCAATTGAATCTGAGATGGCTTCTAACCTTGAAGAATGCTCATACACGGCCAAAATTTTACTAGATGGTTCAATGGAGTCTATATTGGGACCTACATTATTTGAAGTTTTGACATTTGAAATATTGTTTTTCTTGTGTAAATTTTCTCCTTTTTTTCTCGTTGAAAACCTTTGATTTGTTGGTTTGTCTCTGAGTTCTTCCCTTCATATTTAAATTGTGTTTCTAAGATTTCAGTTTCCATTATTTCCTCTTCCTCACTTGGGACATCATTTGTGGAAAGGATTTCAAACATATTAGCAAATGACTTTGATTGATCCTTCATAACTAGTTTTTTCTAGTGTTCTTCTTCTTAGGTATTTGGAAACCTCGTTGAGTTTATATCTTCTTTCCTTTGATCGGGAATTTTATTTGGGCAAGCATCGGCCAAATGACCATATTCATGGCAAATTCTACAATGAAAAGGAATGTTCTCATAGTCCACTACTTGCTCCCAAGTGTCTTCCCCAAATTGTAATGTGATATTTTTAGGTAGGGGTTTGTCAAAATCCATTAAAACACAAATTCGAGCATAAATAATATGTTCAAAATTTTGAGTACAATCAATAGTCATCATAAAAGTTCCTAAAGAGTTTCCAATTGAAGAAAAAATAGTAGGATTCCAAAATTCAATAGGGAGGCCAAAGAGTCTAACCCACATGGGAGCTATAGAAGGCATCTCTTCTTTGGCTTTAAATTTAGTATGCCAGGGCTTCATGAAAATCCCTGCCCTTCCAAAAAACCAAGGAACCCCTTGAAAATTTTTCTCTCTATCTTCATTATTAGCAAATAAAACAAGAAAATAACCATTTGGATAAATAGAGATTTGTAACTCACCTTTAGTTTTCTAGATTTTTGCAGCCTAGACTTTGAAAGCAGATAGACTCGAACGAAAACCCATGAAACAACAAATTAGTCCTCTTTTTTCCAAATCTTCAATGCCAGTCTGAATTTTACCCATATCAAGCTTAACAATAGGAGTTCCATAAATTGCTTTAAGACATCCTGACTCTGTTTTCCTGGGATCAATCTTAGGCATTCTTAGAGGTTTATGGGAAGCCCTAATATTGATATTAGCATTGGGCTGAGGCTGTCCACCATGAAGGGCATCCCTAAAATTCATTTTTGGGACTGAGTCTTTGAAATTCTTACCCTTGATAGGGGTTTTCACAGTAGAATTATTTTTTGGGTGCACCTTAGCACCGAATTCACTTGAGATATGAGCCATTTTTTGATCAACTGCTTGAAACTTGTTTTGTGATCTCTTTAATCCTTTCCCTAGACGTCGTGGAAAGGTATGGTTTTCACTTTTCTTTTGTGCAACAAATTGGAAGCCGTTGTCACTCAAGTTCATAGTATGATCTATTGAAAGACAAATTTCTAACCCATATTGTATCCCCTACAACATTTCCTACTAAAATATTGAGCATAAACCACAAAAATATTTGTCACTAGGGCCCGAAGGCCCTAAAAACCAACCTCTAGAGCTTCTTGCACTCAACCTAGATGAAACCCTCGCATAGCCGCTTACCAAATATATCGTTCACACATAGGGATGTGCTAGGATATGTGTTGCTCCAAATGATATGAAAATTTGTGGAGACGTTCTAGGGTTTTTCTTGCATCTACCCTCCAAATTTCAGCTCAATCCGAGTTCGGATGAGTGAGATATGGTCAAAAAAAGTTCGGTAGTTTAGCCGAAATAGTTTACTTTTAAATTTCATTAAAGCAAATTTCATATTCCTTTTTGTAAATACAAATTTCAGATTCCTTCTATTGTCATTAAATTAGGATTTCCCCATTTCTTTCACAAATCCTCTAGGTAAATCATAATTGTCATATTTATTTCTACATATTTAGTTTAAGATTGTCAATTTCTTTTCACATAGATCTTCCTTACATTGCTTTTCATGTCTTAAATTTAGGGTTCCATAAATACCTCTTCTCATATATTGTACATTGCTTGTTTACATGCTTTATAGAAGAGATCCTAGTTTCCTTTCCAAAAAGGCACATAGGATTAGATTTCTTTTACAAAATGCATCTTACTTTAGCCTTTGCTTCCAAAAAGCACATCTAGGGCTAGTTTTCATTTCAAAAGAGCATTTAGTTAGTTTTATTGCTTTATACATCATCATTAGAAAACTAAAAGCCACACACACACGTGGTTCAAAATAAGTGGTGATATTGGACTTCATCCCCAATCCATATCTCGAGCCTGGTGTGGCAGGAGTAGTACCATCCACCATATCACCTCCTTAGACACCTAGTAGCCATACAAGTGGTGTTTTGGACTTCATAACTAAAAAACCCCCCACTTTTAATGCTGGGATTCTGGATTTCATCACCATAAGTTATCTTCTAAGAGGGATAGGATTATACACCTTTGTTCACAAGGCTTACATAATTTGTGAACATGGTAACTGTCATTATTAAGTAAGCCTACCTGAGGGTGAAGTGAAAGCATGGGTATGTTGGTAGTAGGTCTCAAATAGTGCCACATCTTCTTGTGAGATAATATAGTGAGCTCATTCTAGCATATTGAGTTCTCCTCCTTTTAGGTTATCATTTTATCGCACCTTCATATAGGTCACCATTCACACATCATGATATTGTTCTATTATATACATATTTGGGTGTTGTAGGAGGTTTGGTACCGATGACACTCCTGATATTCTAGAGAATTCACTCCACTACCTGTGATTCTACCTGTAGCCCAAAAATTCTTGCACTCCTTTCCTCAAGCTTGATGGATTCATACCTTAGATGGGAATGGTATAATGAGTGGTCTACACCTCAAAAGAGAGGTACTTAATCATGACTTCTATATACGATGATTTTTTGATGAATGGGTTTTGGGTTCACCAGGAAAGATTTTTGGCTATTTTTGAGCCTAGGTTTCGGGATTTGTTTTAATGGTTTATTTTTATTCAAATCACATGTACCTAAGTTTGGCCAATATGTAAACTAAACTAATATACATGCACTTTTTGTAGCAACCCAAGGAATGCATGCATCGGTACCTTTTCTAAAACCCTACTTGCAATGCTATTTAAAATACCCAAGATGAAATGGAAAGACAAGAGGAAAAAGCATATAACACGAAATAACAAAAGACAGATCTCTTTGTTAATATTGAATCTTGGTTACATGTTCGTCCCTCTTAGGGATACCCATTTTGATACTATAAATTAAAAATAGGCAAGGAGTTCCCCCTCCACGAAGAGGTGGTGTGCTCATAAAATCTTCCTAGTTCTGCACACAAAAATGTATGAGGGCTTACAGATGCCTCTTTCTCCTGGTCTATTTCCTAGAGGGATCCCTTTTGCTCTCATATGTTGTAATCTTCATCTGATGTACCTGTGGCACTGCAAGCGATGAAACAACACACATTTAGGTTTTTGATATTGCCTCCCCAGATGAGGTTGTTAGTAATCAAAGAGTGTAACAAAAATATGATAAAACTATACCATGAAATCATGTAAATCTATGCTAATGATATAAGAAAATAGAATAAAAGATGTTGTCTATCTAATCTAAGCCTGCAAGCCACTATCCAAGACAATGGCCGCTAAAGTAAACCTACCTTCTTTGCCCAAAAGCTATGGGTCAAAGACTTTAATCTGATGTTGAAATAGTAGGTGTCATGCTCTTCGATTTTTCAAAGCTCCATCGTACATGTGATCTCAAAGAGAACTCTCTGAGTCTCAAAATATCTCCTCAAAAAAATCTCTCTCTGATATGATCTCTTGTATATTTCTCTTATGATAAAATATAAAAGGTCTCTGGATATATCTGGTGCTCTTAGGCTTGCACCTTTTATATTGTGAAACCCTAGGTCTATGTCCAAGCCCTAGAAATGAATTTATCATGCGTAGTACAAGTTAGTATGGGGATATTTTGTCCATTGTCTATATTTGAAGGTGAGTTAACTAAAATCTAACTGCCCACTTGAGTCTTCTATGTGAACTGGTTGTTAGCATGAGAATATTTTGTCCTTTGTTTACACTTGGAGGTTAGTTAACTTAAGTCTAAATGCAAACTCAAACCTCCCATATGAACTGGTCATGAAAAGGAATGCAAAGTCACTCTAGCTCACCTTTATTGCATGCATACTGCCACTTCCACTATGATTAGGCCTATTTGTCAGGAAACCGCTTCTTATGTCTTAGCCAATATTGTATGTAGCAACTAAGATATGGTTATTGTTGTCTACAGTGGCTAAGGTCTGGCCGCTCTTGGCTTGAGCGGCTAGAATCTGGTCACTCTTGGATTGAGCGGCCAAGCTTGAATGGCTTGAGAAGGCCCCAAATGAGTGGTGAGAACCACTGTTGATGCTTGGAAAGTCCAATATTATGTCTTATGATCTTATGAGTGTGTCTATGTAAGTAGATCCCCTAAGCATGACATGATGATCTTATGAGTGTGTCTATGTAAGTAGATCCCCTAAGCATGACATGATTTAGGTGTCTACAGAAGCCCCTTTTTGTGATGTGCTATGTGGAAAACACAACACTGAGCAAAAACATAGACTGGTCTATTTGTAGGGTGTATGGTGATCAATGGTCTGATCAACACCGGATGGCCCAATCATGCAATATGGCGTGCATATATTGAATCATTGCCTCAATATTTGGAGGACTTAGCTCAGTGGCTTTTGCATGTTAAATTACACTCATTCCTCAAACTCAATCGAGTAGCTTCAGCTGCTACAACAATTTCAATCGATAGGAGAGCTACAATTGAATATGTCATGTCTACTTACATTCCTAGAAAACAAGGGAAATTTGTGATTGTTGTATGCAATGATTCGTAGGACAAACATGATTTTTCTATGATCAAGTGATATTTTTTTTATTTTTATTATGATTAAGTTGAAGTTTTGAACTACCTCTTCACACAATGAATTGGTGAAGAAATGACAATGAATGAAGTGACAAGTCGCTTGACCAATATGACTAATCTGGTTCCTTTCTAGCATTTATTGCTTTTAATGGGCAATCCCACATCCAAGTGTGATTCCAATTACTAATGATAATCATCCATCCCTATCCCAAGGACCGGTCTGGCTATCAATAGCCTTCTTAGGGAGTTAAGATGAGTGATTCTATTCATGCCTAGATTGTATCACTTTGAATTAATGTTTTTGATTTCATAGGGGAATTAGAATGACCCCTTCGCACCCATGGAGCAGTTTGACCATCTTGATCTTCTTCGGGTTTGAAGGGTGACATATCGTAATTCCAAAATGAGTTGTTTTTTCCCCAAGTGGCCTTATGGTTATCTACTCATATCACCAAAATACATGGAGTGCAAATCCCTACAATCACCGAGTGGATAGAGTAGGTAACTGGATACAAAGCCTATTTGAGATTGTGATTTTATGTGATTTGTTTTGTTATTTTGAACATTCTGATGATCCTAAACCACCAAAGTGTGTTTATTTATCATTTTTGTGGGATCCCTGAAGGAGAAAATCCCTTATTTTGATCTATGGATTTGGCCACTGTTAGGTCTAGCAGCTTCTGAGTTTTTTCCTGTGGCCACTGTCGCCTTGAGAGGCCAAGAAGTTCGGGCTGTTGACGTCAGCAGTGGCTAAGGTGAAATTAAGGAAATATAAAAATTTGTTTTTCTAGGGTTTGACTTTTCATTTTTATTATTGAAAATTCATTTTCAAAGCTCTGGTGTAGCGATGATGGTTGCGAATTCAAATCTTGCTAGTGCTGAGGCCATGGCTTCACAGGGTGAGACATTAGCTACTGGAAGAGCCAGAGCCTCTCGAGTATTTTTCTCTTCAAAACCCTAGATCTCTTTTCTTTGTCTAAGTAAAATTAAACTTCACTAAGTAATGAGAAAAATGAACCTCACTAAACCTACTGGAAACGAACAAAATCCGTAATTAGGCTTAGGTTCTCCTTTGCTACGATGGGTTAGTCCCCAATTTTTCTATCTATCAGTTGATTCAGCTTAGGGTTTTTCAATATTTTTCAATTATTCACCTAATGTTGCCATTTGGACATTCTCAAACTTAGCTTAGTTTTGATGCTTGGGTAGGAAATTTGCTTTCCATTTTCTTTCTTTCCCTCCCTTTGTTGTTTTATTGGAGCTATTTTGTTAAATTTGTAATTTTTTTTATTTTATGGCCAAGGGTTCACGAGTTTGTCATACCTCCCCTTGGTCGTTGTCGCTCAGAGCGACCGGCTCTGAGCCACTGTCACTTAGAGTAGCCAAGCTTAAATCCCAATGGTCAAAATTTTGACTGTTGGGTCTTGGCCACTGCTGCCTCCAGTGGCTAGGTTTTGGTCATTGTAGGCGACAACTAAATATTAAGCCTTGTTTTTTGCATTTTGTGTATTGATTTTTATGATTTTTTTGACTTTTGAATTTTTGCTTTGCTTGATTAGGTGCAATTTATTTTTTCTTTTCTTAGATTTAGAGTAACTCATACTCTTTTACATAATTTTAATATTTATTGTGAATTATGCCTTGGATTCATTGTAGTTATGTTTCGTCTTTCTTCTGCTTTGCTTATATCCTCACTGCTCGGGCTCGGGACCCGAAGCTCTTGCTTGACTTGCTTCCTAGATTTGATGACACTGATTGGGAGTGGTTTAAGGCCCATGGGCTATAGTACGTCATCAGGTTGCCCCATATTATGGCTAACTAGGCTTATCTTATGGCCTTAGCCCATCGTTGGGACCCACATACCAACACCTTCCACCCAACAAGATGACTATCACAACATAATTAATTTTGAATTTTATCATGCAAATATGCTAAATGAGGTAAACTCCAAGATATAGAGCATAAGTAAATTAATATAACACATAATTTAAATAAGAAAAGGGATAGAAAATGCAAACTCAGGGCTTTGATTGCCCCCAATCTGAGCTACAGTCTAAATCATCTGCAATCGTACGAGATCATCATCGATCTCGTTAGGATCGTCCAAAATTGTGGTTGAATCACTTGCAATGATCTGAGCTTCCTTCAGCTGAAATACAATGAGATCCTACAATAAAACTTAAAAACACAAATGCAAATGATGGGGAATAGGATGTTCTAACACAGCAAAAGCTAATATTGCAGGGAAATGATCATCTAGGGAGCCAGGCAAGGGGATAAACTGAGAAAATCCTAGTTTATATAGGATTAGGGGAAGGTTAGGAGGTTGGGGATCATCCCAATCTGGGAGATCTCCAATGTAGGAATCTCTAACCACGCAAACATGCTTCTGCCCGAGTTGGAGAGGTTGTTGAAACATAAGCTAATTATGAAAATTCAGTTTTGGGACAAAATCATTTGGACGTTCTGTTCCAGACGAATTCATCCTATTTGGGATGATATCGTTAGATCGGCGATGATATCGTCCAACAGTCAAAATAAATTCTAAAAATAGCACAAAAAATGAGGTGAGCGGTTAACGGGTAGTTTCGAGGTTAAAATTCAAATTTTTATCTTTTATTGAGGGTTTAACTACGCCAATTTTAGGGTGCTACATTTTGCCCCCTCTTTAGCAAATTTTTTGAAGAAAATGCGTTAAATACGATTTCTTCACACTTTATAAGAAAGCAAAAATTTATTCAATTTTTTAGACGACAATTCTAGGTTGAATCGTACAACTGTTTTCTATGGTGCCCCCTCCAAGTTTTTACCCAAATTGAACGTTTGAGATAAAAGCGCGAAAAAGCAAAAATTAAAAAAAAAAATTGTTTTTAAATAAAAATAGGAAAAATAGGGTAAAACCCTAATTCATTTTAATTGTTCACTTTCACTGTTTTAGAGCTCTACAGGCGAAATGGTGGAAACGGAACACAGATAGATAGAGGTCTGGCACGGGTTGCGGGTAAGGATCTAAAACTAGTGTATTATATTTTTATCTTGGTTTGTTTAATTCTTTAGTTGAATTTTAATTATTTTTGGGCGTCGCGGTCATTTTTAGGTTGTCAACGACGTCGAGATGAAATCATTACCAATTTTGTCGAAATCATCCTTAATAGGACGAAATCATCTCCGATTCTTCAATTTGGGAATCGCCCCTTATTGGACGAGATCGCCCCTATTTCTCTAATTTCATCCTTAGATGAAATCGACGATGCCCAGAAGGGGGATGCGAGAAGGATGGGCGATACATTTTTGGTGAACCCGACGTGAACTAAAACACCTTTTGAAAACAAAAAAAAACAAAAAAAAACACATTATTAAGAACATCTAGAATCATTAGACAAATAGTTAAATTTGCATATCATATTTAGATGGTAGATTATAATAGAAGATGAGTTGTCGCCATAAATGTTGAAAATTAATTAATGGCCATAGAGATTACTTCTGTACTTAGAGTACCTCAAAAAAATAGAGCCCAACCTTTATGGGATGAAATTGATAGGAGATTAGGTATTATCGAATCTAGATCTGTAGAACTTAGGCAAATTAAGAGGTTTGCCCTAGATAGAATCATGGATCCTGATTAGGTAACATTGTATCATGAACTTCAAAGAGCTTTCCAAAGGTGGTTAGAAGATAAAAGAGCACTTGTGTCTTCAGAATTGTACACCTTTGAGGAATACCTTGAGAACACAGTTGTAGTACATAAGTTTTTATCTCGTATATAGGATCAAGAAGTCGTTCTTATGGATAGAAAAAGATGGAATAGAGTTCCTAGAGCTATGTTGTATCGAGAGTATTGCCATGAACTTTATTTCTACAAGTCAGAGTCTGAAGTAGATCATATTAACATACCACACTTTGTCAAATTCTTGAAAAACCACTTCCAATTTGAAGAGGAGCATTTCATGACTCCTGATGAACTTGACCCTATCAATGATATCCATAAACTATTCATAGAAAACTAAGTCATTCTTTTTACTATTGTTATTTCTTGCAACTAGCATGATGTTTGTTATTTTTATTCTCGCACAATAATAAAATAATCACACAAAAAACAAAAAAAAACAAAGTAAAAACAAATAAAAACAAAACATTTTCCTTTTAAAAGTATTATAGTAGGTATATAGTTAAAATATATACCTCTCAACCCTACCGCATATATATATATATATATATATATATATATTCTCTAAAACCTAAATTTTAGCACAATGCCTAGACTTAGGAATGGAAAACAAACCGAAGAAGATGAAGATTGGTTAGGACAACCATTAATTGACCAAAATGTCCCTCCTGAGGACCAAGTTTAGGAAGAAGAAATCCTAGACCAGCAAGAAGAAGAGCTTGATGTAGCAAATGAACAAGAAGAAACTAATAGAGAGGAAGGATCCTCATCCCCTAAAATTTCTCCGAGAGGAGCTATCACTTTTGAAAACATGGAACAATTTTGGAAGTTCATTAACACAAATATTGGTGTTTTTAATAGAGCAGTCCATATGGACAAGGATCGAATTAGTGACACTCAAGAAACTCTAGAAGATGTATTTCACACATGCACTAATCCCTTGTCCTTTATTGAACAAGAGAGTGATCAAGTTGGACCATCCAATTTGGATATAGTAGCTACGATCCGGAACATGCAACAACAACAGGTTACCCAACCACCTAAAGTGCATGTTAACAAGCCTAGGGTCATTCCCGCACAAAAGAAACCCTCATTTACTACTCTATTTCACCAAGCTCTTGATCAACATACCTCAAATCAACAAAAACCCAAAACAAAACCAAACACCAATTACCAACAATCTAGGGTACAACATAATACTATTACAAATCCTCTTCATAATACTCTTCCTACCAACACTTTGCATAATAGCAATATAGCATCTAATCCTTATGTTACACCATCATACACTCATAGATCCCATACCTATGTCCCACCGAACCAATATGGTGGACAAACTAGTAATCTTGAAACCATGGTGAAATAGCTAGTTTCCCGCATGGACCAGATAGATCCCTATCGTCCCTCGTACAACTATCGAGAGATGTGTAGTCAGCCTTTAGATCCTATAGTCATAGCACAGTCGTATCCTAAATATTTTCCTATGCCTATTCTTACCATATATAAAGGAACCGAAGATCCCATAGAGCATCTTCGTATGTTTAGGATAGCTTGTCATGATATATCACATGATGACTTGTTATTACTAAAAATGTTCTCGAAAAGCTTGGGAGGAATGGCATTAGAGTGGTATTATCAATTACCCACTAATTCTTTGAGGAATTTCGAAGAAACTGCTGAGTCTTTTGTCCATCAATTTAGTGCCTACATCGAAATACATGTGACCATTAAAGATTTGTATAACTTAAAACAAGACAAAGATGAATGCTTTGCTGATTTCCTAGCTAGGTGGAGACAGTTGATAGGAAAATTGCACTTTGTGTTACCTTATAGGGAGATGTTGGACATCTTTATTAATAATTTGCAAGAGCAACTATCTTATGAATTATCAATTGCTACCTTGACCACCTTCGATCAGGCTATAGAATTAGCCCGAAGAGTGGAAGATGCTCTCATTAGGAGAGGCCAGCTTAAAAAGAAAGACGATGAGAAAACATCCAAAAATCAATATAAGAATAAACAAGTTGTGGGTGATGGAGTCACCGATAGCAAAAATATTGCTAATGTTAATGCTGCAAAGATAGTAGAGAAGTTTGTACTAAAACCTCCTGATAGACCTCCTCGAGAATTTACTAGGTTAAATCAACCTTTATCAACTATTCTACCGCAATTATTAGAACGAGGCTTGATTCAATTACCAAATATCCGGGAACCTGATCCAACTATACCCGGATACAGAGCAGATTTACATTGTGACTTCCATAGAGGACCTGGACACACTACCAACTCTTGCAAAATATTAAAACATAAAATACAGGACTTGATTGATAACAATGAGATGGAGGTGCAAGCCTTTCAACCTAAGAAAAATCCTCCTAATAATGCTCAACAGAACACCACACAAAACCAGAATCAGAACGCCAATCAGTCATTAGACATCTTTCAACATCCCTTACCAAAACATGGTAAGGAGGTGGCTAATCAAATTGAACATCATAATGTCCCTCCTCTTGCCCGATATGTAGGAACTATTAGTGGGCATTTACCTGTTCATGATCTGGAAACCTTTGACACAACTTTATCCATGGTTACAACCAGGCCTCTATATAATATTCAGATACCTGATCTTAGTGATACAGAATATGAGACTGAGAGTGATATGGAAATCACATCAAATCAATCGAATAGTTCTGAAGATGAATCGGATACTATTCACCCTATCACAAGTCATATGGTTCCAGAAGAACCATTTCCAAGAAAAGTCACTACTAGACCATCATCTCATCGATTACTTTCTAATGAGCTAGCTATAAATGCTAGACCAAGACCCATTCATCATCCATAGAATAATATTGTGGGTACCATCGGAGTTGTTACTAGACAACAGGCTCAAAATTCTCAACAAGATCAAATTCAGAATGGTGGATCAACTCCATTTGTTTTGAAGGTTCCTAATAAAGGGAACCATGCACCTAATGTTCAACCTAAACCTCCTTATAATATTAATGAAAAATTATCAAATATTACAGCTAGAATTTCCCTCTTGGACCTTTTAAGATCTTCTCCTACACATAGAGATGAATTAATGCTCACATTAAGCCAGATGATGGTACCACAAGACATTCAACCTGAAGCCATGGCCAATACTATAATAACTCGTGAAGTTGATTGTATTGACTTCCGGGATAGAGACATACCTCAACATAGTTTACATAAAGATAACCCCTTGTATATTACTGCTTTAATTGGAGATGTAGCAGTCAAACGAGTTTTGATTGATAATGGTTCATCTTTAAATATCTGCACTTTTGACTTCTACCAAAGATTTGGGTTTAGAAGTGAGGAAATGAAAAGAACTGATATGATCATAAAAGCTTTCAATGACGAAACACAAGAAACATGTGGAGTTATTACCATTCCATTGCAGGTTGGTCCGAGAACCTTGGATACGACTATGTTTATTGTACATTGCCCTGCATCGTACAATATACTCTTGGGTCATCCTTGGATCAACGCAATGCGAGTTGTTCCCTCAACCTTACATCAATGTGTTAAGTTCAAATTTAAGAATCAGTTGGTTACCATTCATGGTGATCCAAGACCCTTTGATATGTGTGCATTGGCAGAACCTATTGGAGTTCAATTTTGCCCTACTTTGTCATCCACACATCCTAATTCTCATTACCCATCTAAACGTGTGAAACTTGCACCCACAAAGTCATCTACTTCTTCTCCATCAGTTGCACCTTTACATATAGCTCAACCATCTTCTGAACAAACCGCATTAGGACCTAAGAAAGATCCTAATCCCACAACCAATGTCTCTTGTTCTACTCCTATAACTTCCATACCTATAATAGACCCATCTATCGACACCTCTACACCGTCTACGTCCACCAAAGTCATATTTTCCACATCAGAAGACGTAGGGAATGTTCCTTCTACCTCTTATGCTCTTACTGATGAACTCTTACCTGATCTATCTAAAATCCTTATATCAGAAGAAACGAATGCTTCTATGCAAGATTCCCTTATTTTAAATAATTTTCCACCATCTCCTCATACCTTGGGCCTCCCACAGCCTATGGGAAGTATTTACCAAGTCGGGAGCTGTGCCTTTATTTATAAGGGATATGACTGGGGTAGAATACCCAGAAACATCAGAACTCATTATGATGGATATGCTCGATGTTACTTTACTAATGAGTATATTAAAGCCAAACCTATAATGCTTAAATTGGGATATAAAGGGAAAGGTTTGGGACCTTTCCAGAATGGTATGAAAGAACCTTTTGAGGTAGAAGCATGGCCCACCCGATGTGGTGTGGGCCTATTTTCTAGTAAGGGTCAGCCATTCCCATTTGAGGATGATGACCATCTTATATGTTACCAAGATTATTTGGATGAACGCGATGCGTTGTGTTTAATGAATAAGACATTCACATGTAATATGCTATCTATAGCTTATCCTAAGATGATCACTGAATCCGACGATGAGTTGGAGGGAGATATCTTTCACGATGTCTCCATTGAGGAATTATTACATAATGGATTTTATTTTGATGGCTCTATACCTAGTATAGCCCAGCTTGAGGCCATGACTCCTCAAGATGAATTATCCAAGCTAACCTTGGAAGAATTACAAGAATTGGGCGTTTCACCCACCCCACCTAATTTTGAGAGAAATCTACATATGGAAGTAGAAAATGTCATAAAAATTAACATTGGAACCGAGGATAACCCCCACATAATCAACATTGGATCAGAATTGAGTCAAGAAAAATAGGATAAATACATTGCATTCCTTAAAGAATATGAAGATGTCTTTGCTTGGACATATGAAGATATGCCAGGATTAGACCCTTCTGTAGTTATGCATCACCTAGTAGTACACCCGGATGCTAAACCTGTTAAACAGAAACTTAGAAAAATGCATCCTAAAGTGGCCTTACTAGTCAAAGGGGAGTTAGAAAAACTCCTGAATGTTATTTTTATACAAGCTATTGATTATGCTGAATGGATCTCGAATGTAGTTCCAATAACTAAGAAAGAAGCTACTAAGGTTAGGGTTTGTACAGACTTTAGAGATATTAATGTTGCATGCCCTAAAGATGATTTTCCCCTTCCCAATATGGATCAGATCATTGATTTTACTACTGGGAGTGGAATGATATCCTTAATGGATGGATTTTCTGGTTATAATCAGATCAGGATAGCTCCTGAAGATCAGAGCTAAAACAACCTTTATTACCCCTTGGGGGACTTTCTGTTGGAAAGTGATGCCATTCGGGTTGAAGAATGCAGGTGCAACCTATCAACGAGCCATGACTTATATCTTTCATGATATGATGCATGATATACTACATGATTATGTAGATGACATTATAGCCCGTTCTACTAAAGAAGATGACCATTTAGATGACTTGAGGAAAGTATTTGATCGGTTAAGGGAATATCTTATCCGATTGAATCCAGCCAAATGTATATTCGGAGTTAAGTCAGGTAAATTATTAGGGGTTATAGTTTCTTTACGTGGCATCAAAATTGACCCTCTCAAGATTACGGCTATCACTGATATGCCCGCACCTACAAATATATCTGAATTACGGAGTCTACAAGGTAAGCTTCAAGCTATCCGTCGCTTCATTGATAAGCTGGCGGATAAAACTGGACCCTTTCTTAAGCTTCTTAAGAAGGATGTCTCTTTCCATTGGGATGACGAATGCCAGGAAGCATTTGAACTCCTCAAACAATATCTTCTTAACCCACCTGTACTTTCGCCACCTAAACCTGATCGCCCATTTATCTTGTATATTTCTGCTTCAGATTTTGCTTTAGGAGCTATGTTAGCTCAACTTGATGATGAGAAAAGAGAGCGTGCTAATTATTACATTAGCAAAACATTAATTAGTTATGAAACCCGCTACACAACATTAGAGAAGTTATGTCTAGCAGTCATATTTTCTACACAGAAACTACGCCATTATATGCTCAGTCAAAAAACATACGTTATTGCTAAATCTGATCCCTTGCGGTATCTCATGAGTCGACCTTATTTATCTGGTCACACAACAAAGTGGGTTCTTGTGCTAAGCGAGTTTGAACTCACATTTATAGGACAGAAGTCTGTTAAGGGTCAAATCATAGCAGATCAATTAGTTGTTGCACCCTTAGAGTCCACCCATCCCCTCGTCATTGAGTTTCCTGATGAATGCCTTAAATTAGAGGTAGATCATTCAGAGCAATGGTCCTTATACTTTGACGGAGCCCGATGCATGAGTGGGGCTGGTGTAGGTATTATTTTGATATCTCCATAGAAACATCTCATACCTCTATCCTTTAAATTAATATTTGCCTATACTAATAACATTGCTGAATATGAGGCTCTCATCCTTGGATTACGAGCAGCCATGGCACTAAAAATTAAAAATCTATTAGTTTTCGGTGATTCTCAACTTGTTATAAATCAAATTAATGATGTTTATCAGACCAGAGATGATAAATTGCACCCATATAAAGCATATGTATTACAATTAATATCTTTATTTGATCAAGTTACCTTGGAAGCTATTCCTAGAACTAGCAATCATGTGGCTGACGCTATGGCCGCAGCTGCATCTCTTTTACCCTTGGAGTTAGATGACGAATATGCTACCATAATTATTCATCGACTCCAGGAACCCGCTTCAATTAAATCATGCTTGGAACCTTTGGACGTGTTTCTAATCAATGAAACTACTCCCAAACTTTGGTACACTAATATCCTCAATTTTCTTCAAAATGGGACCTTCCCTGAAGGTTTTAATAGAAACCAACATCGGTTATTACGTAGACGAGCAAGTCGCTTCGTCATAATTGGCAATACCTTATATAGGAGATCTTTTGAAGGTATCCTACTGAGATGTTTGAATCTAGAAGAGTCTAGATCAGCTTTGAGTGAAGCCCACGATGGATCTTGTGGGGGACACTTTAGTGGTAGCGCCATTGCTAAGAAGCTCCTTAGGATAGGATATTTTTGGCCTACCATGGAGAATGATGCACATGATTACGTGTGCCATTGCGACAAGTGCCAAAAACATGCTGACCTTGTCCATGCGCCTGCACAAGAACTGCAGGCTATTTCATCTCCTTGGCCCTTTTCAAAATGGGGCTTAGACATCATCAAAAAAATCAATCCTGTGTCATCTGATGGACACAAATTCATCATAACCGCCATCGAGTATTTTACGAAGTGGGTTGAAGCTATGCCCTTAGCTTCTTGCACTGGAACTCAAGTTTCCAAATTTATTTTTAATCAAATTATTTGTAGGTTCAAAATTCTTACAAATCTCATCTCAGATAATGGAACTTGTTTCAAAAATAAATATGTAAAGAAACTATGTCACAAATATAAAATTCAACATCGTTGGTCCACTCCCTATTATCCTCAGGGTAATGGCCAAGTAGAAGCATCTAATAAAACATTAATTAAAATCCTCAAAATACTGGTCAATAAATCTGGCCATGATTGGCACATTCAATTATATCCTGCTTTGTGGGCTTATCGAACTAGCATTCGTACTCCCACGGGCACTTCACCTTTTGTTTTGGTTTATGGTGTCTGAAGCTATTTTTCCCTTTGAATTAGAAGTTCCTTCTTTGGCTCTGCTACTTCAAGATACTGAAGTAGGAGATGAATATCATGTTGGAAGATTTAGTCAGCTGGAACTCCTAGATGAGAAGTGCATTAATGCTTTGGAGCATCTTCGTGCCTACCAAAACAAGCTCAAACGAGCATATCTCAAGAAAGTTCATCACCGATCCTTTGAGATCGATGACCTCGTCTTAAAAGAAAATAAAAAAAATACTAATGCAACTAAAGACCTTAAAGGTAAATTTGAGCCTAACTGGCTTGGGCCATATATTATCACTGCTAAATTTGGATCGGGAGCATACAGATTAGCTACCTTAGATGGTAAAGATCTTAAAGAACCAATGAACATTATGCATCTTAAGCGCTATTATGCATAAATCTGGTAATTTCATCATTGTATATATTATACATATTGTCTTATTTTAGTAATTCATATAAAAATTTCAAAAATAGTAATATTATGTATTATCTCAATTCATAAATTCAAATCAAAATCTAAACAAAATCAAAATCATCAAAATCCTCAAAAACATCTTCTATTTCTGCACCTGTCAATTCTTGAAGTATTGCATTTATATTTTTAGTTATTTTGGATAAATTAGCATTTATTTGGAATCCCTCACTTTCACACTCACATGAATAAATATCTTGATCTTTTTGGTATGATTATTAATCTCTCTTATATCGAAGTCCACAGTTGAATTAAATAAAGTTTTGAGCATAGAGAACTGATCTTGTTATTTACTTGAACCAAGTACACCTTTTCACATTAAAATGATTTCATTGCAAATTCAAAACGATGCTACATAGTAGAAGTGGTATTTTGAGCGAAAATTTTCCCCTGCTATCCTATCATGCACATGGTCTAGAATATTTGAGAATTGACAAAAGGACAAGCTCACCCCTGCCCAGAATAAAAATCCCTTGCTCTACAGCCAATCCGAGCAAGTATCCCTAGTATAGCAAGAAAAAGAAAAAGAAAATCAAGAAAAATCATGAGAAAAAGAGAAAATTATTCAGAAGCATTATCATCTTGTACCATCTCAGCAATATTTCAGCATTATCTCAGTGTCAAGCAAAAATACAAAAAAAAAAAAGAAAAAGAAAAGAAGAAGCAAAAAGCAATAAATCCTTTCCCCTACCCTTTGAAAGAAAAGAAGGGTGAATGAGCTTGAATCCCTGGAATTCTCAATTATTCAAAAACTGTGAGGTAAGCCCCATAACAGGTGGTTTGTGCCCAACCCGCTTGGCCTTGGGTAACTCCTAGCATGGTGATATGTCTGTCACATTAGCGACCTTCTTTTGTACAGACCTATGTCCGCTCATGGATCAGCTAGCTCTTGATGACCCGACTTACATAGTAGTCTGGTATGGTTACATGCATATAAATCATGGTCAACGAACACTCATTTGGTTAATTCAAATTACTTGTATCAAATTATCTTGCTCAAAATTGGTAAATGAACAATACAATTGCACACACATTTGTGTTTGAGAGATTTTGTATCATTATGATAGATCAAGATCGGCAACGAACTCACATATGCACATGGGGTTCCTTATAAATGTCAAATTTGTCTTTGAGATAATTTAAAATATTTATGCAAATATTCTGGAATAATTTGATTTTCTTACTTGAGAATAACTGCTTAGCGTAAAAACAATTAAATACATTTTTTAAAAAATCCAAAAATTTTCTTTCAAAACATGTTCAAAAATCTAGCAATAAAATCACATTTATATATTTTCAACTTTTGCAACGATGGTATAGTTCCTAAACCTAAATTGGAATGTTATGCCTAGTGCAAGTCCTCATTTTTCTATTTTTTGTTTATCTCAAAATCAAAAATCAACTATGCAATAAAACTATTACATCAATTTCTTCTTTGGATTTCGTGATGATGGTATAAGTCTATACCTAAAATTCTATGCCTAGCGCAAGCCATCGTTCTAATTTTATTTTCCATTTATTTAATCCATAAAAGCATATGGCTTAAATCATTATGTTACACAATTGTGCTTTAAAAAGAATGAAAACTTTTTTATTTTTCATTTCATTATGTCAACATTCAGTTTTGCGATGATGGTATAATTCCTAGGCAATTGTTCAAATTTCTATCACACTTAGGAATTTTATGCCTAGCAAAAATCATATTTTTAATATTTCATGCATAATATTTTCATGGAAATCTGAAAACAAATCATCACCATCATCAATTTTCATCATCACAACACAAAGTCTTAAGAAAGTCTCTTAAGCACCCTTTTACTTTTAGCAATATTTCTCTCATAACGGGATTAGCTTAATGACCTAGCGAGCGGCGACTCCATGAAATGGTCATGTAACAACGACAATGTCCTTTGAAATTATTGTTAGAAGTCCCTTTATTTTTCATCAAATCACACCACCACAACCAATTTGTTTACATCAGATTATTTCATTTAATTTTATAGCATGACATAAAATTATAATATTTTCAATGACATAATTACATGAATAATCAATCAACAATTCAAATATTAAAGCAGCATAAAACATATGCACAAGTCATATCACAAAAAGAAAATATATATATATATATATATCAAAAAGTATATACATCATATCAAAATGGATTGGTATGCCACAATCTATACCCTGGCATACTCAATCCTCTCAAACATATATGGTCTATGTACAATGAGCAGCTAGTCTCGAGAAGCCCTCGAGCTCTCAGCCTCATCTCCTCTCCCACCCTGAGGTGGAGGAGGTGGTCCCATCGAGGTCCATGCTGTATCACGGGTCCTCGACGTCGATCATGATGATGTCCTCGATGACCCCATCCTGATCGGCTCCGTAATGCTGGCTGGCAGCGATATCCTCTGCCCCTCTAGAACCACATGGTAGTACAACCCTTGGTAGAATGTGGTCTGCACAACAGCCCATGCCAGCTCTAGAATGCTCGCCCCTCCGCTTCGAGCCCTGAGCCGTGAAGCCTCATCCTGGAGAGTCTGCACCTCAGCTCGTAGGTGGGCATTCTCCACCCGGAGAGCCGCCATCTCGTTGCTCTCCCCCACCTCGACACCCTTGCCCTTATCGGGTGATGGTGGCCTATCCCTCTGCTGAGAAGGGAGTCTCTCCCTCCTCTCTGGTTGCTACTGTCTCTCCAAAGCCTGTGGTACTCTCCGGCATCTCTCCTAAGGAGGTCATCACTGATCCCTCCCTCCGTGACCCCTCGCTGCACCGATGGTAGCCTGGCACCGCCTCTCCATCCATTGCACTACAACGTGCATCGGACCCTATGCCCTCATCATCCGAGGAGGGTGGATGCCTGCATACTAGGCATCATACCCATCTGCTACCCCTATGTCATCCCCATCCACTGGCTGAATGGGGGCATCATCAGCATCCTGACTCCAGAACCACTGCATGTCTGGAGCCCCGCTCAATGTGGTACTATCCCGAATAGTCTGGGAGTACTCATAATCCCTGAGAGAAGGGATCCCTTGCTGTAGACCGAACTGCCTCAAAACTCGGTCATAGCGGTGGAGCTCTACCTCTCCTCACTCTGTCCTCAACCAGATGACTCGCCTAATGTGAGCCAACTCCTGTCCATCCTCTGCCCACCCTGGATGCTCTCTCCATGGTCTCCAGGTGATCTGATCTGGGGTGAGGTCATCTAGCAACCTCCGGGACATCGACAGATCTATCCACCATTGTGACCCTCTCTAGAGCCACCAATAGAAAACTCGGGGTCTCTCCCAGTCAACTCCTATCAGTGGAAGCCCTACCGGCCTCCACACCGCAATGTGCTCCCAGCACCAAACCTGTAGCAGTGATGTCAGCACTAGACATCGACCTCCCTTGTATACGACCCCGTAGAGGATCCTATACAAGTGGCATAGTACAAAGCTACCCCAAGCAAACCTATATCCGTGGTCTCTCATGTCGTAGACCACATCTAAGAGGAGCCACGGTAACCTGCATCCGCTCTGGTGGCATAGAAGAAGGCCACCCACCACCCCTTCCAAAACTTGGGTCAACCGAGATGCCCCAGGCATCTGCCTCAAAGACTCGATGTTCACTTCGCCCTTCTCCAGGGTGAAGCTCGGGTCCGCACATAGTCTCATCATAGCATGGCCCTGATTGGCCGCAGGAGTCATGAACCGCCCATGTATGGGGATCCTCAAGATCCTCCATACATCCTCTAGAGTGGGAGTCATCTCCCTTATCGATAGCCAGAAGTAGGATGACCCCGGATACCATCTCTCTGCTAGGGCTGTCAGTAGCCCCATGTCCGTAGGAATCTATGGCATTTTTGCCACATGCTGTAGTCCGACCTCCGCTAGCCTGTCTCGCTCGGCCTGATCGAGCATGGCTAAGTCATCCCTTAGACCCCCGTATTTCCACTCTCGACTCTTTAGCAATCCCCTCTACAAAATAAACAATAAAACAACAAAACTCATTAGTACCTAATCATTAAAATCAATTTCATCTCATAAAAAAAAATGATATCGCCCATTATTGGATGATATCGTACCAAATTTAGCAAAATCATCCTTAATAGGATGAAATCGTCTTCGATTCTTCAATTTGGGAATCACCCCTTATTGGACGGGATCGCCCCTATTTCTTTGATTTTGTCCTCAGACGAAATCGGTGATATAAGGACGATTTCAGCAAAATTGGGACGATTTCATCCCGACGTCGTCGACGGCCTTAAAATGGCTGCGACGCCCAAAAACAATTAAAATTCAACTAAAGAATTAAACAAATCAAGCTAAAAACATAATACACTAGGTTTAGATCCTTACCCGCAACCCGCGTCAGACCTTTGTCGATCTGTGTGCCGTTTCCACCATTTCGCCTGTAGAGCTCTGAAACAATGAAAGTGAATAGTAAAAATGAATTAGGGTTTTACCCTATTTTTCCTATTTTTATTTAAAAACAAACATTTTTTTAATTTTTGCTTTTTCGCGCTTTTACCTCAAACGTTCGATTTGGGTAAAAACTCGGAGGGGGCACCATAGCAAACAGTTGTACGATTCAACCTAGAATCGTCGTCTAAAAAATGGAATAAATTTTTGCTTTCTCATAAAGCATGAAGAACTCGTCTTTAACGCATTTTCTTCAGAAAATTTGCTAAAGAGGGGGCAAAATGTAGCACCCTAAAATTGGCGCAGTTAAACCCTCAGTAAAAGATAAAAATTTGAATTTTAACCCCGAAACCGCCCGTTAACCGCTCACCTCATTTTTTGCACCATTTTTAGAATTTGTTTTGACCGTTGGACGATATCGTCACCGATCTGATGATATCGTCCCAAATCGAACGAATTCATCTAGAACAGAACGTCCAGACGATTTCGTCCCAAAACTAAATTTTCATAATTAGCTTATGTTTCAACAACCTCTCCAACTCGGGCAAAAGCGTGTCTACGTGGTTGGAGATTCCTACGTTGGAGATCTCCCAGATTGGGATGATCCCCAACCTCCTAACCTTCCCCTAATCCTATATAAACTAGGATTTTCTCAGTTTATCCCCCTGCCTGGCTCCCTGGCTGATCATTTCCCTGCAATCTTAGCTTTTGCTATGTTAGAACATCCTATTCCCCATCATTTGCATTTGTGTTTTCAAGTTTTATTGCAGGATCTCATTGTATTTCAGTCGGAGGAAGCTCGGATCATCGTAGGCGATTCAACCACAATTTTGGATGATCCTGATGAGATCGGTGATGATCTCGTACGATTGCAGATGATTTTGACTGCAGTTCAGATTGGGGGCAATCAGAGCCCTGAGTTTGCATTTTCTATCCCTTTTCTTATTTAAATTATGCATTATATTAATTTACTTCTGTTCTGCATCTTGGAGTTCACCCCATTTAGCATATTTGCATGATAAAATTCAAAATTAATTATTAAAACATTGCATCCCATTTGATTAGATATCTGGATTTATCATTTAAGCATTTATACTCTTATTTCTATCATTTTGTATCATTCTTGCAATTGTATTTTTGGTTTTTGGTGTCTATTTTCATGATTGTAGGTTTTTGATGAATTCGTCAGGTCGTTGATGATCTTGACTGATCTCAGATGATCTCATGTGATCTGGATGATTCTATACAATTACAGATGATCCTGTCATATCCGGGACGATCTGGACTCCTACAAGCTTCAGAATCTTCATCAGACATCAGAAATCAGGTGCACTCTTCTCCACTTTAGATATTCTCTATATTTAGGATTCATTTATGTTTATTGTCTTCATATAAACCAGAAATTTCATATAGAATAGCTTAGATTCATTTTGGCCAACCTAGGAATCTAAATGATTGAACATAAAATGAACACATCAAACCCATTCTCGACCTAGGCATGGAAACTGCCACTCAAAGTTTCCTGGTGAACCCCACCATCCATCAAAAATTCACCCTTATACCCCTCCCCCGAGAGGTGCGACCTTCAAAGGGCCTCTCCATCCGAGGTATTGTCCCATCCTTCTCATAAAATGTGCCAAAAATAAGGATGCAAGAAGGATGGGACAATACCTCAAATGGGAGACCCTTTGAAGGTCGCATCTCTCAAGGGAGGGGTATAAGGGTGAATTTTTGACGGATGGTGGGGTTCACCAAGAAACTTTGAGTGGCAGTTTCCACGCCTAGGTCGAGAATGGGTTTGATGTGTTCATTTTATGTTCAATAATTTAGATTCCTAGGTTGACCAAAATGAATCTAAGCTATTCTATATGAAATTTCTAGTTTATATGCAAATAACAAACATAAATGAATCCTAAATACAGAGAATATCTAAAGTGGAGAAGAGTGCACCTGATTTCTAATGTCTGATGAAGATTCTAAAGCTTGTAGGAGTCCATATCATCCCGGATATGATAGGATCATCTGTAATTGCACATAATCGTCCAGATCACATGAGATCAGTCAAGATCGTCAGTCAGAAACCTGCAATCATGAAAATAGACACCAAAAACCAAAAATACAATTGCAAGAATAATATAAAATGATAGAAATAAGAGTATAAATTCTTAAATGATAAATCCAGACATCTAATCAAATGGGATGCAATGTTTTAATAATTAATTTTGAATTTTATCATGCAAATATGCTAAATGGGGTGAACTCCAATATGTAGAACATAAGTAAATTAATATAATGCATAATTTAAATAAGAAAATGGATAGAAAATGCAAACAAAGGGCTTTGATTGCCCCCAATCTGAGCTGCAGTAAAAATCATCTACAATCGTACGAGATCATCGTCGATCTCGTCAGGATCATCCAAAATTGTGGTTAAATCACCTGCGACGATCTGAGCTTCCTCCGATTGAAATACAATGAGATCCTGCAATAAAACATAAATACACAAATGCAAATGATGGGGAATAGGATGTTCTAACACAGCAAAAGCTAAGATTGCATGGAAATGATCAGCCAGGGAGCCAGGCAGGGGGATAAACTGAGAAAATCCTAGTTTATATAGGATTAGGGGAAGGTTAGGAGGTTGGGGATCATCCCAATCTAGGAGATCTCCAATGTAGGAATCTCCAACCGCGTAGACACGCTTCTGCTCGAGTTGGAGAGGTTGTTGAAACAGAAGCTAATTATGAAAATTTGATTTTGGGACAAAATCATCTGGACGTTTTGTTCCAGATGAATTCGTCCTATTTGGGATGATATCGTTAGATCGATGACGATATCGTCCAATAGTCAAAACAAATTCTAAAAATGGTGCGAAAAATGAGGTGAACGGTTAACGGGCGATTTTGGGGTTAAAATTCAAATTTTTATCTTTTATTGAAGGTTTAACTACGTGAATTTTAGGGTGCTACATTTTTCCCCCTCTTTAGTGAATTTTCCAAAGAAAATGCATTAAATATGAGTTCTTCACGCTTTATGAGAAAGCGAAAATTTATTCCATTTTTTAGATGACGATTCTATGTCGAATCGTACAACTGTTTGCTATGGTGCCCCCTCTAAGTTTTTACCCAAATCGAACATTTGAGGTAAAAGCACGAAAGAGCAAAAATTAAAAAAATGTTTGTTTTTAAATAAAAATAGGAAAAATAGGGTAAAACCCTAATTCATTTTTACTGTTCACCTTCACTGTTTCAGAGTTCTACAGGCAAAATGGTGGAAACGGTACACAGATCAACAGAGGTCCAACGTGGGTTGTAGGTAAGGACCTAAACCTAGTGTGTTATGTTTTTAGCTTGATTTGTTTAATTCTTTAGTTGAATTTTAATTGTTTTTGGGCGTCACGGCCGTTTTTAGGCCGTCGACAACATCGGGACGAAATCATCCCAATTTTGCTGAAATCATCCTTAAATCGCCGATTTCGTTTGAGGACGAAATCGAAGAAATAGGAGCGATCCCATCCAATAAGGGGCGATTCCCAAATTGAAGAATCGAAGAAGATTTCATCCTATTAAGGATGATTTTGCTAAATTTGGTACGATATCATCCAATAATGGGCAATATCATTTTTTTTATGAGATGAAATTGATTTTAATTGATTTTAATGATTAGGTACTAATGAGTTTTGTTGTTTTATTGTTTATTTTATAGAGGGGATTGCTAAAGAGTCGAGAGTGGAAATACGAGGGTCTAAGGGATGACTTAGTCATGCTTGATCAGGCCGAGCAAGACAGGCTAGCGAAGGTCAGACTGCAACATGTGGCAAAAATGCCACAAATTTCTATGGGCATGGGGCTACTGACGACCCTAGCAGAGAGATGGTATCCAGGGTCGTCTTGCTTCTGGATACCGACAGGGGAGATGACTCCCACTATAGAGGATGTATGGAGGATCTTGAGGATCCCCATACATGGGTGGTTCATGACTCCTATGACAAATCAGGGCCATGCTATGATGAGATTGTGCGCGGACCCGAGCTTCACCCTAGAGAAGGGCAGAGTGAACATTGAGTCTTTGAGGCAGATGCCTGGGTCATCTCGGTTGACCTAGGTTTTGGTAGGAGTGGTGGATGGTCTTCTTCTATGCCACCAAAGTGGATGCAGGTTATCATGGCTCCTCTCAGATATGGTCTACGACATGAGAGACCATGAATATAGGTTTGCTTGGGGCAGCTTTGTACTATGCCACTTATATAGGATCCTCTACAGGGTCATATACAAGGGAGGTCGATGTTTGGTGTTGACATCGCTACTACAGGTTTGGTTCTAGGAGCACATTGTGATACGAAGGTTGTTAGGGCTTCCACTAATAGGAGTTTACCAGGAGAGACCCCGGGTTTTCTATTGGTGGCTCCAGAGAGGGTCACAATGGCGGATAGATCTATTGATGTCTCAGAGGTTGCTAGATGACCTCACCCCAGATCAGATCACCTGGAGACCATGGAGAGAGCATCCAAGGTGAGTAGAGAATGGATAGAAGTTGGCTCGCATTATGCGAGTCATCTAGTTGAGGACAGAGCGGAGAGAGGTAGAGCTCCATCGCTATGATCAATTTTTGAGGTAGTTTGGTCTATAGTAGGGGATCCCTTCTCTAAGGGATTATGAGTACTCTTAGACTGTTCAGGATAGTACCACATTGAGTGGGGCTCCAGACATGCAGCAGTTCTGGAGTCAGGATATTGATGATGCCCCCATTAAGCCAATGGATGGGGATGATGTAGGGATGGCATACGGGTATGATGCCTGGTATGTAGGCATCCACCCTCATCGAATGACAAGGGCATAGGGTCTGATGCACGTTGTAGTGCAACAGATGGAGAGGTGGTGCCAGGATGCCATGGATGTAGAGAGGGTCATGGAGAGGGGGATTAGCGATAACCTCCTCAGGAGAGATGCCAAAGAGTACCATAGGCCCCGGAGAGACAACAGTAGCCAGAGAGGAGGGAGAGACTCCCTTCTCAGTAGAGAGATAGGCCACCATCGCATGATAAGGGCAAGGGTGTCGATGTGGGGGATAGTAGCGAGATGGTGGCTCTCTGGGCAGAGAATGCCCATCTATGAGCTGAGGTGCAGACTCTCTAGGATGATGCTTCATGGCTCAGGGTTGGTAGTGGAGGGGTGAGCATTCTAGAGCTGGCGCAGGCTATTGTGTAGACTATGTTCTACCAAGGTTTATACTACCATGTGGTTCCAAATGGGTAGAGGATACCGCTGCCAGCTAGCATTGCAGAGTCGATCAGGATGGGGTCATAGAGGATATCATCACGATCGACGTCGATGACTCGTGATATAGCATGAACCTCGATGGGACCACCTCCTCCACCTTAGGGTGGGAGAGGAGATGAGGCTGAGAGCTCAAGGGCTTCTCGATACTAGCTGCTCATTATACATAGACCATATATGTTTGAGAGGATTGAGTATGCCAGGGTATATATTATGGCATACCAATCCATTTTGATATGATGTATATACTTTTTTGATATATATATATATATTTTTGTGATATGACTTGTCCATATGTTTTATGCTACTTTAATATTTGAATTGTTGATTGATTATTCATGTAATTATGTCATTGAAAATATTATAATTTTATGTCATGCTATAAAATTAAATGAAATAATCTGATGTAAACAAATTGGTTGTGGTGGTGTGATTTGATGAAAAATAAAGGGACTTCTAACAATAATTTCAAAGGACATTATCGCTATTACATGACCATTTCATGGAGTCACCACTCACTAGGTCATTAAGCTAATCTCGTTATGAGAGAAATATTGCTAAAAGTAAAAGGGTGCTTAAGAGACTTTCTTAAGACTTTGTGTTGTGATGATGAAAAATGATGATGGTGATGATTTATTTTTAGATTTCCGTGAAAATATTTAACATGAAATATTAAAAATATGATTTTTTCTAGGCATAAAATTCCTAAGTGTGATAGAAATTTGAACACCAGGATAGGAATTATACCATTGTCACAAAACTGAATGTTGACATAATGAAATGAAAAATAAAAAAGTTTTCATTCTTTTTAAAGCACAATTGTGTAACATAATGATTTAAGCCATATGATTTTATGGATTAAATAAATGGAAAATAAAATTAGAACGATGGCTTGCGCTAGGCATAGAATTTTAGGTGTAGACTTATACCATCATCGCGAAATCCAAAGAAGAAATTGATGTAATAGTTTTATTGCATAGTTGATTTTTGATTTTGAGATAAACAAAAAATAGAAAAATGAGGACTTGCACTAGCCATAACATTCCAATTTAGGTTTAGGAACTATACCATCGTTGCAAAAGTTGAAAATATATAAATGCGATTTTATTGCTAGATTTTTAAACATGTTTTGAAAGAAAATTTTTGATTTTTTTTTTTTGTTTTTAAATGTATTTAATTGTTTTTACGCTAAGCAGTTATTCTCAAGTAAGAAAATCAAATTATTCTATAATATTTGCATAAATATTTTAAATTATCTCAAAGACAAATTGGACATTTATAAGGAACCCCATGTGCATATGTGAGTTCGTTGCCGATATTGATCTATCATAATGATACCAAATCTCTCAAACACAAATGTGTGTGCAATTGTATTGTTCATTTACCAATTTTGAGAAAGATAATTTGATACAAATAATTTGAATTAACGAAATGAGTGTTTGTTGACCATGATTTATATGCATGTAACCATACCAGACTACTATGTAAGTCGGGTCATCAAAAGCTAGCTGATCCATGAGCGGACATAGGTCTGTACAAAAGAAGGTCGCTAATGTGACAGACATATCACCATGCTAGGAGTTACCCAAGGCCAAGCGGGTTGGGCACAAACCACCTGTTATGGGGATTACCTCACAGTTTTCGAATAATTGAGAATTCCAGGGATTCAAGCTCATTCACCCTTCTTTTCTTTCAAAGGGTAGGGGAAAGGATTTATTGTTTTTTGCTTCTTATTTTCTTTTTCTCTTTTTTTTTTTTTTGTATTTTTGCTTGACACTGAGATAATACTAAAATATTGCTGAGATGGTACAAGATGATAATGCTTCTAAATAATTTTCTCTTTTTCTCATGATTTTTTTGGATTTAATTTTTCTTTTTCTTGCTATACTAGGGATACTTTCTCGGATTGGCTGTAGAGCAAGGGATTTTTATTCTGGGCAGGGGTGAGCTTGTCCTTTTGTCAATTCTCAAAGATTCTAGACCATGTGCATGATAGGATAGCAGGGGAAAATTTTCGCTCAAAAGACCACTTCTACTATGTAGCATCTTTTTGAATTTGCAATGAAATCATTTTAATGTGAAAAGGTGTTCTTGGTTCAAGTAAATAACAATATCAATTCTCTATGCTCAAAAATTTATTTAATTCAACAGTGGAATTCAATATAAGAGAGATTAATAATCATACCAAAAGTATCAAGATATTTATTCATGTGAGTGTGAAAGTCAGGGATTCCAAATAAATGCTAATTTATCCAAAATAACTGAAAATATAACTGCAATACTTCAAGAATTGACAGGTGTAGAAATAGAAGATGTTTTTGAGGATTTTTATTATTTTGATTTTGTTTAGATTTTGATTTGAATTTATGAATTGAGATAATACATAATATTATTGTTTTTGAAATTTTTATATGAATTACTAAAAGAAAACAATATGTATAATATATACAGTGATGAAATTACCATATTTATGCATAATAGCGCTTAAGATGCATAATGTTCATTGGTTCTTTAAGATCTTTACCATCTAAGGTAGGTAATTTTTATGCTTCCGATCCAAATTTAGCAGTGATAATATATGGTCCAAGCCAGTTAGGCTCAATTTTACCTTTAAGGTCTTGTTGGTCCAAAATCTGCCACAGGAAAGGATTTTATAATTGCACCCTAGACCTGGCCAACATTGAAAGGCTGGAAGCAAGAAATGGCTCCCAGACCAATCTCCAGAGTGGGCTGGTTCCCTTTACTATTCTAAATTTCTGTTTGAAGATAAGGGTTGCTGGAAAGAAATTAAAAGTTGCAGAAAGAAATGAAATATGGCCACAGGCCGGAGTTATGGGATCAGAAGAACAACAGCAGAAAACTTAAAGTGCGGCAACAGCAAGCAATAGAATATAATGACTCAACTCCCACACAACTGTATGCAGAAAATCTCTCCAAGATTACACTCCAAGAATCATATCCTTATAAGCAATATTCAAATCCAATATGCAGAATTTGAATGTAACAGCACTCAAGGAATATAAATTTGATTAGAAATGCAACGAACAGAAAAGACAATCACCCAAACAACTGCTTGAAAAATCCGAAGCCAATAATTTATTCTTGCAAATGCACTTCCAGTTTTTAGCAAAACTTCCAACCTTTGCAAATGAAAATTACATTGGTTTTTATAGAGGTCCGTCCTCTTTGCAAGCATTAAAAACGTAAAACCAACTTCCTCGTGATCTACAATAATATCTTGAAAATCAGGAACACGACCCCTTAATAGCGACCTCGAGGAAATAAAAATTAAATGCCATGAAACGTTCGCGGTCCTTTATTAAATACGATTCTTCGAACATGTGCATGAAAACCGTTGAATTAATCCACGAACCGCAGCTTTGAACCAATAAATCCTTTAATTTTGGTGGCCTGGGTACTCTTCGACCTTAACCGCATCGGAAATCCGCAAATTATTTAATTCGGGTCAGCATTAAATCATCGGAAATCGGAAAAACCCTCTCGGCCGTTCATACTGCACTTGGCGGGAAAACTGCGCAGGTCGCGAAAATGCGACGGGTCGCGAAATCGCGACGTGTTTTTCCGCCGTACGCTTCGCTGCTGAAGACCCGCGAAAATGGAACATGTAGCGATTTCGCTACGTCTCTGACTTCCTCTTCGCCATCGCAAGCTTGCTCCGCGAAATCGGAACATGTAGCGATTTCGCTACATGTTTCCGTCGTTGCTCCTCCCTGCGCTCTGCCCCGCGAAATCGGAACATGTAGCGATTTCGCTACATGTTTCCGTCGCGGCATCAATCGCCATTTTCGGTCACGATTCGCTGACATGTCAGCGATGCGCTGCAAGTTTGCACTTTTTGCCTTCGGCCCTCCCCGGGTCGCGATTCGCTGACATGTCAGCGAATCGCTGCATGTTTCAACTTAATGCTTTTTTTCCCGCCGACCCGCGATTTCGGAACACGTCGCGATATCGCGACGGTTCCGCCAACCTGCCTGCGTTGACTGCGTTGACCGCGATTCTGCAACATGTCAGCGCGTCGCTGCAATTTTCAGACTTAACCATTTTTTGCTCATTTTTTCTCCTTTTTTCGCTCAAGCTGCATCAATCAAAGGTCAGATCCCCAACAATACATCAATGCATTCATCAATGAGAATCAATGTGGCAAAAATGCCAACATTCTTGGCGGCTCGCGGGGTATACAGCTCGCTGTATGCAAGAATCCAAGCCTTAGTCCATTGGGCACAGAGTCATATTGGAACTGTAAACAAGCTGCTGCAAAACATGTCAGGGGACTGCTGCCAAACTTCTTTTGCTGCGAAAAACTAGAACTGGAAGAACCTGCATAGAAGCGGTTATAAACTGAAGAAATGGAATGTGATGGTGGAGTGAGCTCTTGCGATTGCGCAAGCGGTGACTGCAATGGAGTGATGAAATGAAAATGAATGAAGTTATGGAGTGGGAATGGAACTAGGAAAGCTGTGAAATGAAATGAACTAGACTGCGAAATAAATGCATAAAAGACTGAACTTAGAGGAAAGGGATAAGAAGGAACGGGGAAAAATAGAAAAGGGAAAAGAAACAACAAGTTGTGGCTTATTTTGTTTTAATGCAGAAGAAAAAGAAGGAAGAAGATGAAGAAAGGAAAGAGAGGAAACGGGGAAGGGAAAAGAAGAAAGTGCTAGAAAGCCACCAAACTGTTGGGAGGAGAAAAACAAAGGAAAAAAACAAGCATCTACGGCTCGCAGGAAACAAGAACCGAGATGAACAAATAAAAACAATACCAGTTTTTTTTTTTTTTCTCTTCTTCTTTTTCTATTTTTTTTTGTTTTTTTCAAAATACTATATACAATAATGCACGACATGATTGGCATGTCGCCACCAGACATCCAATCTCAGAATGTTATCCGGTAAATCTGCAATGTCCCGACCAGATCTGATCATACTTAAGTCGGTCCTTGAAATTGGGCTGGCTCCTTCCTGAAGTTCTCCATGGTGCTGATAGGATGCAATTCAGCAGATTATCCTTCTTACTAGTACCCCCATGGAAGACTTCTTCAGGTACTGGATGTAGTGGCTGGAACCAACACCACCACTTTGCAAACTTTACTGGCTGTGGGTTGAGTACAGGCTCCTCTAACTCCTTGATGTGATCACGGGGCTCTTCAAGTGAGAAATCTGATTCTGGGATCTCCTCAGGTTCTGGAATTTGAACTTGTTCTTCTACTTGGCCCATATCTTGATGAAAACTGCAGGCAACCATATTGTTCATTGCTGGAAAAGTGCTTGCATGTTCCAATCCTTGACTTCGGACGAGATCTGTCCCTTGAGCTCCACATGACTGCATCTCAGGGATCTGGCATGAATGTGCAGGGTAAACAGGAGCAGCAACCACCGGAGAAGGTAATGGAGTTTCTCCCCACGGTAACTTTCTTGATAAGTGCAACAGTTGTTCCGCTCGCACTGCTTCCTCAAAGATTTGTGGGAACCGTTGTTCACCTGACTGCAGCAAAAAGAGACCTATGTCAGAGTTAAAAGCTCGAACATAAAATAGGTGGGCTTGGGTGGGTGATGGACGGATCTTCTCTGGAATTCTCTTCCAACTTATCAAGAATCGGACATTGAAGTCCGTGATGCTTTCTTGAGGTGCTCTCTTGATGTACATGAAAAATTGGTAGAGATCCAAAGAACTGTAGAAAGGATCTTCGTCAAATCTTTTGATCAGTGCTCCCGCGAGATCGTCCCATGAGCTGATGCTTTGACGTTTGAGCAATCTGTACCACTGCAATGCCCTTCCTTCCAAAGATTGAACCAGAATTTCGATCATGACATCTTCGTGTTCTATGACATGGATCATGGACAAAATAGCAATATCTTCAACATGTGCCAGAGCCATGCCTTCGGTACCATCATATTTTTCCAGGTTCTTCAGGGCACCTTCGGGAATTTCATGTCGAACTTGGAGATTCAGAGGGCCAGGATCATCCCATCTAGAAAAAACCCTCACCTTTGTGGCAGTGGTCTGCGGAATCACGACCATCGCCATTAAGTCAGAGTCGCCAGATGAACATTCTTTGAATTTTTTTTTTTTTTTTTTAAAACAATAGGCGTCCACGAACAGATCTTCAACTCAGCAAAGTCGCCAGATGAACTTAAAAATCTCCGCTGTGAGGCCAAGACAGCTCATCAAATCTTGAGACCTCCGGGTGTTAAAACGTGCCAAAACTGTTGGCACCGGTGGGGTTATCACTTTGGAAAATTATGCGTATCCCACCGATTATGAATTCTTGGAGACAGAACAGATCTGTCCCACCGTGCGTGCCAAAAGCCGTTGGTCCAAAATCTGCCACGGGAAAGGATTTTATAATTGCACCCTAGACCTGGCCAACATTGAAATGTCGGAAGCAAGAAATAGCTCCGGACCAATCTCCGAGTGGGCTGGTTCCCTTTACTATTCTAAATTTCTGTTTGAAGATAAGGGTTCTTTGGAAAGAAATTAAAAGTTGCAGAAAGAAATGAAATATGGCCACAGGCCGGAGTTATGGGATCGGAAGAACAACGGCGAGAAAACTTAAAGTGCGGCAACAACAAGCAACGAGAATATAATGACTCAACTCCCACACAATCGTATGCGAGAAAATCTCTCCAAGATTACACTCCAAGAATCATATCCTTATAAGCAATATTCAAATCCAATATGCAGAATTTGAATGTAACGACACTCAAGGAATATAAATTTAATTAGAAATGCAACGAACGAGAAAAGACAATCACCCAAACAACTGCTTGAAAAATCCGAAGCCAATAATTTATTCTTGCAAATGCACTTCCAGTTTTTAGCAAAACTTCCAACCTTTGCAAATGAAAATTACATTGGTTTTTATAGAGGTCCGTCCTCTTTGCAGCATTAAAAACGTAAAACCAACTTCCTCGTGATCTACAATAATATCTTGAAAATCAGGAACACGACCCCTTAATAGCGACCTCGAGGAAATAAAAATTAAATGCCATGAAACATTCGCGGTCCTTTATTAAATACGATTCTTCGAACATGTGCATGAAAACCGTTGAATTAATCCACGAACCGCAGCTTTGAACCAATAAATCCTTTAATTTTGGTGGCCTGGGCACTCTTTACGACGCGCTGACATGTTGCAGAATCGCGGTCAACGCAGTCAACGCAGGCAGGTTGGCGGAACCGTCGCGATATCGCGACGTGTTCCGAAATCGCGGGTCGGCGGGCAAAAAAGCATTAAGTTGAAACATGCAGCGATTCGCTGACATGTCAGCGAATCGCGACCCGGGGAGCGTCGAAGGCAAAAAGTGCAAACTTGCAGCGCGTCGCTGACATGTCAGCGAATCGCGACCGAAAATGGCGATTGATGCCGCGACGGAAACATGTAGCGAAATCGCTACATGTTCCGATTTCGCGGGGCAGAGCGCAGGGAGGAGCAACGACGGAAACATGTAGCGAAATCGCTACATGTTCCGATTTCGCGGAGCAAGCTTGCGATGGCGAAGAGGAAGTCAGAGACGTAGCGAAATCGCTACATGTTCCATTTTCGCGGGTCTTCAGCAGCGAAGCGTACGGCAGAAAAACACGTCGCGATTTCGTGACCCATCGCATTTTCGCGACCTGCGCAGTTTTCCCGCCAAGTGCAGTATGAACGGCCGAGAGGGTTTTTCCGATTTCCTATGATTTAATGCTGACCCGAATTAAATAATTTGCGGATTTCCGATGCGGTTAAGGTCGAAGAGTGCCCAGGCCACCAAAATTAAAGGATTTATTGGTTCAAAGTTGCGGTTCGTGGATTAATTCAACGGTTTTCATGCACATGTTCGAAGAATCGTATTTAATAAAGGACCGCGAACGTTTCATGGCATTTAATTTTTATTTCCTCGAGGTCGCTATTAAGGGGTCGTGTTCCTGATTTTCAAGATATTATTGTAGATCACGAGGAAGTTGGTTTTACGTTTTTAATGCTGCAAAGAGGACGTACCTCTATAAAAACCAATGTAATTTTCATTTGCAAAGGTTGGAAGTTTTGCTAAAAACTGGAAGTGCATTTGCAAGAATAAATTATTGGCTTCGGATTTTTCAAGCGTCGCATGGATGAATTTGCTTTCTGTTTTCTGCATTTCTAATAGCATTCGTACTCCTGCATTGCTATTACATTTAAATTCTGCATACTAGATTTAAATACTGCGGTCAGGGTACAATTCCTGGAATGTGGGTTTGGAGGGATTTGCGGCATGTGATTGTGCGAGGATGAAGCTGATTTCTTGTGTTACTTGCTGTTGTTGCATTTGTAGTTTCCTGCTGTTGTTTTTCTGATCCCATCACTTCGGCCTGCGGCCATATTTCCCATTTCTTTCTGCAACCTTTTAAATCTCTTTCCAGCAACCCTATCTTAAACCCATTTTTAGAGTAGTAAAGGGAACCAGCCCACTCTGGAGATTGGTCTGGGAGCCATTTCTTGCTTCCAGCCTTTCAATGTTGGCCGAGTCTAGGGCGCAATTGTAAAAATCCTTTCCTGTGGCAGATTCGTGACCAACAGGTCTTTAGTTGCATTAGTATTTTTTTTATTTTCTTTTAAGACGAGGTCATCGATCTCAAAGGATCGATGATGAACTTTCTTGAGATATGCTCATTTGAGCTTGTTTTGGTAGGCACGAAGATGCTCCAAAGCATTAATGTGCTTCTCATCTAGGATTTCCAGCTGACTAAATCTGCCAGCATGATATTCATCTCCTACTTTAGTATCTTGAAGTAGCAGAGCCAAAGAAGGAACTTCTAATTCAAAGGGAAAAACAACTTCAGTGCCATAAACCAAAACAAAAGGTGAAGTGCCCATGGGAGTACGAATGCTAGTTCGATAAGCCCACAAAGTAGGATATAATTGAATGTGCCAATCACGGCTAGATTTATTGACCATTATTTTGAGGATTTTAATTAATGTTTTATTAGATGCTTCACGCTTGGCCATTACCCTGAGGATAATAGGGAGTGGACCAACGATGTTGAATTTTATATTTGTAACATAGTTTCTTTACATATTTATTTTTTAAACAAGTTCCATTATCCGAGATGAGATTTGCAAGAATTTCGAACCTACAAATAATTTGATTAAAAATAAATTTGGAAACTTGAGTTCCAGTGCAAGAAGCTAAGGGCATAGCTTCAACCCACTTCATAAAATACTCGATGGCGGTTATGATGAATTTGTGTCCATCATATGACACAGGATTGATTTTTTCTGATGAATTTGTGTCCTACTAAGGTATCTTAGTAGGATACCTTAAAAATATCTCCTATATAAGGTATTTCCAATTATGACGAAGTGACTTGCTCGTCTACGTAATAACCGACGCTAGTTTCTATTAAAACCTTCAGGGAAGGTCCCATTTTGAAGAAAATTGAGGATATTAGTGTACCAAAGTTTGGGAGTAGTTTCATTGATTAGAAATACGTCCAAAGGTTCCAAGCATGATTTAATTGAAGTGGGTTCCTAGAGTCAACGAATAATTATGGTAGCATATTCGTCATCTAACTCCAAGGGTAAAAGAGATGCAGTTGCGACCATAGCGTCAGCGGCATGATTGCTAGTTCTAGGAATAGCTTCCAAGGTAACTTGATCAAATAAAGATATTAATTGTAATACATATGCTTTATATGGGCATAATTTATCATCTCTGGTCTAATAAACATCATTAATTTGATTTCTAACAAGTTGAGAATCATCGAAAACTAATAGATTTTTAATTTTCAGCTCCATGGCTGCTCGTAATCCAAGGATGAGAGCCTCATATTTAGCAATGTTATTAGTACAGGCAAACGTTAATTTAAAGGATAGAGGTATGAGATGTTTCTGTGGAGATATAAAAATAATACCTGCACCAGCCCCACTCATGCATCGGGATCCATCAAAGCATAAGGACCATTGCTCTGAATGATCTGCCTCTAATTTAAGGCATTCGTCAAGAAACTCAATGACGAGAGGATGGGTCGACTCTAAGGGTGCAATAGCTAATTGATCTGCTATGATTTGACCTTTAACAGACTTATGTCCTCTAAACATGAGTTCAAACTTGCTTAGTGCAAGAAACCCACTTTGTTGTACGACCAGATAAAGAAGGTCGACTCATGAGATACCACAAGGAATCAGATTTAGTAATAACCTATTTTTTTTGACTGAGCATATAATGGCATAGTTTTTGTGTAGAAAATATGACTGCTAGACATAACTTCTCTAATGCTGTGTAGCGGGTTTCATAACTAATTAATGTTCTTCTAATGTAATAATTAGCACGCTCTCTTTTCTCATCATCAAGTTGAGATAACATAGCTCCTAAAGCAAAATCTAAAGCAAAAATATACAAGATAAAAGGGTGATCAGGTTTAGGTGGCGAAAGTACAGGTGGGTTAAGAAGATACTATTTTAGGAGTTCAAATGCTTCCTGGCATTCGTCGTCCTAATGGAAAGAGACATCCTTCTTAAGAAGCTTAAGAAAAGGTCTAGTTTTATCTGCCAACTTATCAATGAAGCGACGGATAGCTTGAAGCTTACCTTGTAGACTTCGTAATTCAGATATATTTATAGCTACGGGTATATCAGTGATAGCCGTAATCTTGAGAGGGTCAATTTTGATGCCACGTAAAGAAACTATAACCCCTAATAATTTACCTGAATTAACTCTAAATATACATTTGGATGGATTCAATCGGATAAGATATTCCCTTAACCAATCAAATAATTTCCTCAAGTCATCTAAATGGTCATGTTCTTTAGTAGAACGGGCTATAATGTCATCTACATAATCATGTAGTGTATCATGCATCATATCATGAAATATATAATTCATGGCTCGTTGATAGGTTGCACCTGTATTATTCAACCCGAATGGCATCACTTTCCAACAGAAAGTCCCCCAAGGGGTAATAAAGGTTGTTTTAGCCCGATCTTCAGGAGCTATCCTGATCTGATTATAACTAGAAAATCCATCCATTAAGGATATTATTCCACTACAAACAGTAAAATCAATGATTTGATCCATATTGGGAAGGGGAAAATCATCTTTAGGCCATGCATAATTAATATCTCTAAAGTCTGTACAAACCCTAACCTTAGTAGCTTCTTTCTTAGTTACTGGAACTACATTCAAGATCCATTCAGCATAATCAATAGCTTGTATAAAAATAACATTCAAGAGTTTTTTGAACTCCCCTTTGACTAGTAAGGCCACTTTAGGATGCATTTTTCTAAGTTTTTGTTTAACAGGTTTAGCATCCGGGTGTACTACTAGGTGATGCGAGAACTGCGAGAAGGGTCTAATCCTGGCATATCTTCATACGTCCAAGCAAAGACATCTTCATATTATTTAAGGAATGCAATGTATTTATCCTATTTTTCTTGACTCAATTCTGATCCAATGTTGATTATGTGGGGGTTATCCTCGGTTCCAATATTAATTTTTATGACATTTTATACTTCCATATGTAGATTTCTCTCAAAATTATGTGGGGCGGGTGAAACGCCCAATTCTTGTAATTCTTCCAAGGTTGGCTTGGATAATTCATCTTGAGGAGTCATGGCCTCAATTTGGGCTATACTAGGTATAGAGCCATCAAAATAAAATCCATTATGTAATAATTCCTCAACGGAGACATCGTGAAATATATATCCCTCCAACTCATCGTCGGATTCAGCGATCATCTTAGGATAAGCTATAGATAACATATTACATGTGAATGTCTTATTCATTAAACACACCGCATCGCGTTCATCCAAATAATCTTGGTAACATATAATATGGTCAGCATCCTCAAATGGGAATGGCTGACCCTTACTATAAAATAGGCCCACACCACATCAGGTGGGCCACGCTTCTACCTCAAAAGTTTCTTTCATACCATTATGGAAAGGTCCCAAACCTTTCCCTTTATATCCCAATTTAAGCATTATAGGTTTGGCTTTAATATACTCATTAGTAAAGTAACATCAAGCATATCCATCATAATGAGTTCTAATGTTTCTGGGTATTCCACCCCAGTCATATCCCTTATAAATAAAGGCACAGCTCCCGACTTGGTAAATACTTCCTATAGGCTGTGGGAGGCCCAAGGTATGAGGAGATGATGGCAAATTATTTAAAATAATGGAATCTTGCATAGAAGCATTCATTTCTTCTAATATAAGGATTTTAGATAGATCAGGTAAGAGTTCGTCAGTAAGAGCATAAGAGGTAGAAGGAACATTCCCTACATATTTTGATGTGGAAAATATGACTTTGGTGGATGTAGAAGGTCTAGAGGTGTCGATAGATGGGTCTATTATAGGTATGGAAGTTATAGGAGTAGAACAAGAGACATTGGTTGTGGGATTAGGATCTTTCTTAGGTCCTAATGCGGTTTGTTAAAAATATGGTTGAGCTATATGTAAAGGTGCAACTGATGGAGAAGAAGTAGATGACTTTATGGGTGCAAGTTTCACACGTTTAGATGGGTAATGAGAATTAGGATGTGTGGATGACAAAGCAAGGCAAAATTCAACTCCAATAGGTTCTACCAACACACACATATCAAAGGGTCTTGGTTCACCATGAATGGTAACCAACTGATTCTTAAATTTGAACTTAACACATTAATGTAATGTTGAGGGAACATCTTGCATTGCGTTGATCCAAGGATGACCCAAGAGTATATTGTACGATGCAGGGCAATGTAAAATAAACACAGTCGTATCCAAGGTTCTCGGACCAACCTGCAATGGAATGGTAATAACTCCACACATTTCTTGTGGTTTGTCATTGAAAGCTTTTATGATCATATCAGTTATTTTCATTTCCTCACTTCTAAACCCAAATATTTGGTAGAAGTCAAAAGTGCAAATATTTAAAGATGAACAATTATCAATCAAAACCCATTTGACTGCTACATCTCCAATTAAAGCAGTAATATACAAGGGGTTATATTTATGTAAACTATGTTGAGGTATGTCTCTATCCTGGAAGTCAATACAATCAACTTCATGAGTTATTATAGTATTGGCCATGGCTTTAGGTTGAATGTCTTGTGGTACCATCATCTGGCTTAATGTGAGCATTAATTCATCTCTATGTGTAGGAGAAGATCTTAAAATATCCAAGAGGGAAATTTTAGCTGTAATATTTGATAATTGTTCATTAATATTATAAGGAGGTTTAGGTTGAACATTAGGTGCATGGTTCCCTTTATAAGGAACCTTCAAAACAAATGGAGTTGATCCACCATTCTGAATTTGACCTTGTTGAGAATTTTGAGCTTGTTGTCTAGTAACAACTTCGATGGTACCCAAAATATTATTCTGTGGATTATGAATGGGTCTTGGTCTAGCGTTCATAGCTAGCTCATTGGAAATTAATAGGTGAGATGATGGTCTAGTAGTGACTTTTCTTAGAAATGGTTCTTCTGGAACCATATGACTTGTGATAGGGTGAATAGTATCTGATTCATCTTCAGAACTATTCAATTGATTTGATGTGATTTCCATATCACTATTAGTCTCGTATTCTGTATCACTAAGATTAGGTATCTAAATATTATATAGAGGCCTGGTTGTAACCACGGATAAAGTTGTGTCAAATGTTTCCAGTTCATGAACAGGTAAATGCTCACTAATAGTTGCTACATATCGGGTAGGAGGAGGGACACTATGATGTTCAATTTGATTAGCCACCCCCTTACCATTTTTTGGTAAGGGATGTTGAAATATGTCTAATGATTGATTGGCATTCTAATTCTAGTTTTGTGTGGTGTTCTGTTGATCATTATTAGGAGGATTTTGCTTAGATTGAAAGTCTTGCACCTCCATCTCATTGTTATCAATCAAGTCCTGTATTTTATGTTTTAATCTTTTGTAAGAGTTGGTAGTGTGTCCAGGTCCTCTATGGAAGTCACAATGTAAATCTGCTCTATATCCAGGTATAGTTGGATCAGGTTCCCAAATATTTGGTAATTGAATCAAGCCTCATTCTAATAATTGCAATAGAATAGTTGATAAAGGTTGATTTAACCTAGTAAATTCTCGATGAGGTCTATCAGGAGGTTTCAGTACAAACTTCTCTGTTGTATTTGCAGCATTAACATTAGCAATATTTCTGTTGTTAGTGACTCCATCACCCACAACTTTTTTATTCTTATATTGATTTTTGGATGTTTTCTCATCGTCTTTCTTTTTAAGCTGGCCTCTCCTAATGAGAGCATCTTCCACTCTTCGGGCGAAGTCTATAGCATGATCGAAGGTGGTCAAGGTAGCAGTTGATAATTTGTAAGATAGTTTCTCTTGCAAATTATTCATAATAAGGTGGTCAAGGTGGTGAATATATATACTATTATATATATATATATATATATATATATATATATATATATATATATATATATATATATATATATATATATATATATGCGGTAGGGTTGAGAGGTATATATTTTAACTATATACCTACTATAATACTTTTAAAAGGAAAATGTTTTGTTTTTATTTGTTTTTACTTTGTTTTTTGTTTGATTATTTTGTGTGATTATTTTATTATTGTGCAAGAATAAAAATAACAAACAACATGCTAGTTGCAAGAAATAACAATAGTAAAAATAATGACTTAGTTTTATATGAATAGTTTATGGATATCATTGATAGGGTCAAGTTCATCAGGAGTCATGAAATTCTCCTCTTCAAATTGGAAGTGGTTTTTCAAGAATTTGACAAAGTGTGCTATGGTAATATGATCTACTTCAAACTCTGACTTGTAGAAATAAAGTTCATGGCAATACTCTTGATACAACACAACTCTAGGAACTCTATTCCATCTTTTTCTATCCATAAGAATGAATTCTTGATCCTCTATATGAGATAGAAACTTATGTACTACAACTGCGTTCTCAAGGTATTCCTCAAAGGTGTACAATTATGAAGACACAAGTGCTCTTTTATCTGCTAACCACCTATGGAAAGCTCTTTGAAGTTCATGATACAAGGTTACCTGATCGGGATCCAAGATTCTATCTAGGACAAACCTCTTAATTTGCCTAAATTCTTCAGATCTGGATTCGATAATACCTAATCTCCTATCAAGTTCATCCCACAAAGGTTGGGCTCTATTTGTTTGAGGTACTCTAAGTACAGAAGTAATCTCTATGGCCGTTAATTGATTTTCAAAATTTATGGCCACAACTCGTATTCTATTATAATATACCATCTAAATATGATATGCAAATTTAACTATTTGTCTAATGATTCTAGATGTTCTTAATAATGTGTTTTTTTTTTCAAAAGGTGTTTTAGTTCACGTCAGGTTCACTAAAAATGTATCGTCCAAATTTTTTGCACCCTTACCTTTATGCTAAAGGATCCGTGCCCAAAAGGGGGATGTGAGAAGGATGGGACAATACCTCGAACGGAGAGGCTCTTTGAAGGTCATGCCTCTCAGGGGAGGGGTATAAGGGTGAATTTTTGACGGATGGTGGGGTTCACCAAGAAACTTTGAGTGGCAGTTTCCACACCTAGGTCGAGAATGGGTTTGATGTGTTCATTTTATGTTCAATCATTCAGATTCCTAGGTTGACCAAAATGAATCTAAGCTATTCTATATGAAATTTCTGGTTTATATGCAGACAACAAGCATAAATGAATCTTAAATAAAGAGAATATCTAAAGTGGAGAAGAGTGCACCTAATTTCTCATGTCTAATGAAGATTTTAAAGCTTGTAGGAGTCTAGATCATCCTGGATATGATAGGATCATCTGTAATTGCATAGAATCATCCAGATCACATGAGATCATCTAAGATCAGTCAACATCATCAGAGACCTGACAAATTCATCAGACGAATTTGTCAGAAACCTACAATCATGAAAATAGACACCAAAAATCAAAAATACAATTGCAAGAATAATATAAAATGATAGAAATAAGAGTATAAATTCTTAAATGATAAATCTAGATATCTAATCAAATGGGATGCAATGTTTTAATAATTAATTTTGAATTTTATCATGCAAATATGCTAAATGGGGTGAACTCTAAGATGCAGAACAAAATTAAATTAATATAATGCATAATTTAAATAATAAAAGGGATAGAAAATGCAAACTCGGGGCTTTGATTTCCCCCAATCTGAGCTGCAGTCAAAATTGCCTGCAATCGTATGTGATCATCGTCGATCTCGTCAGGATCATCCGAAATTATGGTTAAATCACTTGTGACGATCCGAGCTTCCTTCGGCTAAAATACAATGAGATCCTGCAATAAAACTTAAAAACACAAATGCAAATGATGGGGAATAGGATGTTCTAACATAGCAAAAGCTAAGATTATAGGGAAATGATCAGCCAAGGAGTCAGGCAGGGGGATAAACTGAGAAAATCCTAGTTTATATAGGATTAGGGGAAGGTTAGGAGGTTGGGGATCATCCCATTCTGGGAGATCTCCAACGTAGGAATCTCCAACCGCACAGACATGCTTCTGCCCGAGTTTGAGAGGTTGTTGAAATAAAAGCTAATTATGAAAATTTGGTTTTGGGACGAAATCTTCTGGACGTTCTGTTCTAGATGAATTTGTCCGATTTGGGATGATATCATCATATCAGCAACGATATCATCCAACGGTCAAAAAAATGGCACAAAAAATGAGGTGAGTGGTTAACGGGCAATTCCAGGGTTAAAATTCAAATTTTTATCTTTTATTGAGGGTTTAACTGTGCCAATTTTAGGGTGCTATAGGAGTGGTTTAAGGCCCATGGGCTACAATACGTCATCAAGTTGCCCCAGATTATGGCTGACCAGGCTTATCTTACGGTCTTAGCCCACTGTTGGGACCCACAAACCAACACCTTCCACCTTCCACCCAACAAGATGACTATCACACCGGAGTATGTTTACAAGGTCTTTCAGATCCCATTCGATGGGGTGCCCCTTGTTTTGTAGACCACTAATTATCAGGTGGTCGTCTATGCTCGGGTGTTTAGAGCAGACTCTGCTTAGGCCCTTTGGGATACTGGGTCTGGGGGAATATCTATCAAGGCTTGGTATGATGCTCATGTTTTCACAGCGAGGCATGTTGTGTTGTTGATGGTGATCAGCAATGTTATTATCCTAGACTAATCAGGTTTGAGGTTCCCATAGAACCTCCTAGCGATGGTGTAAGACCTACTGTATAATGAGAAGCCTATCATCTATGCATGGGGTAGATCACTATTGGCTTAGTGCTATGATGAGTTGTACCACATCCGTCGGTGGGGACGTTTTAGCATTGCTTGTAGCTTGGTCCTACAGGTTTGGGTATGGGAGAACATTAAAGTAGATCACCCTAAGGGGCTCTTGGCCAAGATTACAACTATTGAGGCTCAGACATAGTGCTATGCTGCCAGAGGGGCTCGAGAGCACGAGGAGCGTAAGAGTCATACTTTTGTAGGGGAGTTGTTCGACTATACTGATGCTTTCACCAGACTAATTTTTTGAGATGTCATGTGGTGGCATTACTATGAGTGTCCTGCATGGGAATATCCAAATAGTTTTACTTCCAGGACACGATTCGAGTGATGGCTCATTGTCCATAAGATTTCCATCTAGGATTATTTCTTCTACTCTCGGGTTCTTTGTTAGTATGGATTGTATTAGGATGTGCCCTTGGTACTATTTTTGTATAGACACCTCACAGTAGAGAAGTACCTAGCTCCATGATAGATCACAGAGCTTTCAGATGAGGAGGATGCCCCAATCGTAGACCCTATAGTGGCTAGGGGAGTTACAGAGGCCTAATATCAGTGGTGGGGTGATTGGATGTGGCATAACATCGATAGCCTAAGGCATGAGGATTATGGTGGGGGTGATGGTGTAGATCTAGCAAGACATAGGGTTTGAGCCAGGTCTAAGTTATGGGACCATTCAATAGAGCAAGTGGCAATAGAGGATCCTGACGATCCTGAGGAGGAGGATTTAGAGCCTAAGGAGAGAGAATCTCCTCTGAGAGCATAGTTGCATGAAGTTGAGGCTGAGCTTTAGGCCACTAAGATCTAGGTACAATGTCAGTATGCTACCATTGAGTAACTCTCAGCATAGATACAGGCTCTACAAGATACTATTGGGGATGGCAATGTTAGAATGCAATTTTTTGTTCCTCCTTCTACACCACAGGAGGCTCAAGCGATAGGTTCAGGGGCAAATGTGGGATGACTTCAGTATTTATTGGGTGAGAATAAGGAGCAGATTTGGGGACTTATGAATCATGTCACCATCCTTTAGATGCAGCTCAGGAGGCACAAGATTGTCCCTAAGGATCCAGTAGGTGCAGGTGGTTTGCAAGTCAGCAGGCACTCTACCTCAGGGTAGTCTTTCACCCATCCTAGCTAGAGGATCCAGACTCAAGCAGAGAGACTGATAGGCTCACATCACTCAACTCGTGACACCACCATAGGTGGATGTGACACTAGAGGAGGTGATGCAAAGGGCTCAGGTCTAGCATTTGATTGATGCTCTACTTGGTTCTTGATTCATTTTTGAGGTTGACTGACCTACATGACTATAGCCCATGGGCATTTTTGTATATCCATTGGACTTGACACACATACTTTTATGATAGCTTCGTTTTTTATGACTTATTATGTGTATCATTTATTGCTTATGTTTTTCTTATTATTTTTTTTATGATATGATGCGATGATGATATTTATGATGATTTGATGAATATGCTAGATGATAGATGATATTTGAAGATGCTTAAATGATTGTGTAGATGTTAATATGTTTTGATGATATGATGCGATGTATTTTGATTATGCATGATGAATTTCTGATTGTGTATGCAAATGGATATTGCCTATATGTTTTATGATGTGGTTTATGGATGATTAATGACTTGTTTTTGTGGATGCCAATGTTATTGTTAAATGCATGTTTAATTTTTGCTTTAATTGTATGCATCTAACTTATGTGGTGGAATGGTATAAATGAACCTATATGCTCTAATCACTTAAAACATATGGAATGCATATGACATTGAAAATATTAATGGGTGATACCATAGAAAGTAAAAAAATAATCATGAATTTAAATAATCACTCTTATCATAAGAATTGATTAAGTATTCATATATGAGATGTAATGGTGTGTAATGTATTTTCTTAATAAGTTTTTGTAAATTAAAATATATAAAGTAGTCAGTGGCCGTATATATACTATTTCTAATATATATGTGGTATCTGTCCTACTATGTTGATACCCCCTAATTTATAGAATATTATAAAGAAAAGTGATGGTGTGAATGATTTTATGATTTGTTTCTATGTAAAACATTTTGGGGATTTTCAGAGTTTCAAACACTCTAGTTCCCCTATCAAAAACTGTCTACTTACCACTTAGAATTTTGAAAAATAACGCTTTTACCATAAACCTAGTTTTTCATGATCTTTGTGCATGCATGTGATTGTTTATTTTGAGATAGAACTCAAGCATTTCCTCCGATGTCAGGAGGGATTCTTTCAGCCCATTGCTAAGATCAGGGATCCTCAGGTGTTCATCTCATCCTTATATTGGACTTAGTTGGACTATACCACTAGGCAATATTTGGTTACCTAATATAGCTCATCCACATTCAAACATTGGTCTACACAAATGCATGAAGCAATTGTAATAGACATATCATCATGCGTAAGGATTTATCCTTCCAGTTTTGTACAATTTTGAGAATTCCAAGGATTCAAGATTTATTCCCTTCTTTTTGGATTTGGATTTTGCTCATATGTAGTGATGAAAATCACTATTTATTTTTATTTGATTTTTTTCTTTGAGCGGAGATTTTTTAGGTAGTGATGATAATCACTATTTATTTTGCTCATACGTAGTGATGAAAATAATTGTTTATTTTTGATTGATTTTTTTGAGTTTGATTTTTTCTTTTTTGGATTTTGATTTGTGTATTGGATTTTTGCTTTAAAATATGGACTGTATGCTTGGACTTTTGAATATGTACTTTGCTTTAGTATTATTTCTTATTTTGATGTAAGCAAGGGATTTGTATAGGGTAAAGCTTGTCCTTTTTCCAATTCTCAACACCTTTAAACAGGTTGCACAGGGGGATAAGCAAGGATAATCCTTTTTGATTAAGGTAACCAAGACCGCTTTGCAACTTTTATATTTTCCTTGTACCATATAGGATTTTAGTGTTTCAATTAGTGATGGGATATTGAATATCCAAGGATTTATCATAGCTATGCCTTACCTTCTACTAATCAGAGTTGTTTTCCATAAAATTTGATAAGATTACTAGGTGTGGTTGACTAACCAAAAATCTTATTTTATTATGTATAGCAAAAAATAATGGTTGTGTTGAAAAACATAATTACACACATGTGGATGGAGGTATAGATATGAATGACTTGTGCGACAAACTATGGTATCACTTTTAAGGCTCTTATGTCATATGCAATTGTAGTGGATATGAAAATGTAATGCAATGATGTGGATGTAAGATGTGAGATGCAATTGTTTTTGTATTTTTGATTTTATGTTGTTTTTATATTTTTGATTTATTTGACCAAAGGGATTATTATACCTTTGGGGCTTTTTGTTTTTCACCAAGTAGCATGAAGCACCCTTGGAGATTTTTGTTTTATTTTGACCAAGCGGATTGAATGTCTTGGAGCTATTTTGAATTGATTTTGACCAAGCAGCTTGAATTATCCTTGGAGCCTTTGATTTGATTTTGACCAAGCGGCTTGAATTACCCTTGGAGCCTTTGATTTTATTTTGACCAAGCAGCTTGAATTACCCTTGGAGCCTTTGATTTTATTTTGACCAAGCAGCTTGAATTACCCTTGGAGCATTTGATTTGATTTTGACCAAGTGGATTGAATTACCCTTGGAGCCTTTGATTTGATTTTGACCAAGCAGCTTCCCTTGGAGACTTTGATTTGATTTTGACCAAGCAACTTTAATTACACTTGGAGCCTTTGATTTGATTTTGACCAAGCAGTATGAATTACCCTTGGAGCATTTGATTTGAATTTTTGAATTTTATGTTTTTATGATTTGTTTGTATTTTTGACATATTTGAATGTTTTTTTGTTTTATGACATATTTGAATGTTTTTTTATTTTATGACATATTTGAATGTTTTTGTGTTTATGTATAAAATACCTTTAAGTGAATGATATTGAGAGGTTCAGGTTCTTCAACACCCTATAATGATATAAGACGATATGCTCCAAGCCCAACTCTCTATGAAATCATATATGGACCTATACAGTTTACCACGAACTTATCTCGCAAATGCGACGATAGATTTGAATTCTATTGGTTTTCTTTGAGCACTAGATATCCAACCTTGAATTCCCTTAGGTGGGATTTACTATTGTAAGCTTGTGCAAGGTGATATTTGTAAACATGGAGATGCTCTAAAGCATTGACTCAACATTCATAAAGAAGCATCAACTGATCAAGGTGGCCTTGCTGCACAACTTCATCATCTATAGAGTCCTTTAATGCTATGCATAGAGTCGAGATTTCCAACTCTAGAGGCATGATGGCATCAGTGCCATATACTAGTGAAAATGGTTGTGCCCCATTGGGCATTTGTATACTAGTCTTGTATGCCCATAATTCAAGAGGCAACTGCATGTGCCAATCCTTGTGATTTTCTTACACTGTCTTCCTCAAAATGGACACCATTGTTTTGTTTGAGGCTTTTGATTTCCCGTTTGCTTATGGATAATAAGGAATTGAAAAACTGTGTTGAATGTGGTATTTGTTCATTAAAGAATGCAAATTTTTATTCTTGAAATATGGCCAAATATTTGATACTATCTTAGAAGGGACCCCAAAATGGCTTATGATATTATGGAGTATAAACTCCGCAATCTTTGGTCCAGTTGTTGATGTTAAGGGGATCACTTCTATCCATTTAGTGAAGTATTATATGGCCATTATGATGAATGTGTGTCAGCTTGAGGATGGGGGTGAGATATTCCCAATCAAGTCTAGTCCCCATTATGAGAATGGCCATGCTACCTAGATGAGCTACAAAGCTTGTGATGGTAAGTGCATTAGGTTCGCATGATGTTGGCACTTACTGCATTTCTTGACATACTCACATCAGTCCTTTTTCATTGTGGGCCAATAGTAACCCATTCTCAAGATGCACTTAATGATGGCCATGCCACTGAAATGACCTCCACATGTTCCGTCATGAGCTTGTGAAACTACCCAATATGCTTCTTGGGGCTCAAGACAACGGAGTAATACTCCATCATATCCTTATCTATAGAGGATTTATCCTAGAAAAATGTATCTTGTTGCTCTCTGTTTGAATTTTCATCTTTTAGTATGTGATAAACCTTGAGGCATTATTCCAATCTTCAGGAAGTCCCATAGTTGGGAAAGCCAATCCTGATAGGCTGCAACTTCTATACAATAGACAACTTGCTCTTCCTGCATTTCTAAGGTAGTGAACACATATTGAGAAACAATTGTATGGTATATGGTTGCACCACAATCTTTAGGTCCTTGGGAGATAAAATACCCCCAAGGTGTTGTTTGCAATAAATATCTAGCTACGAAGGACCAATCTTGATTTGGTTCGATGTTGATCATGTTGACTGATTCTTGATTGTCAATAGCTTCATTGCGTATTGCTGAGTGCAAAAGCACTTTCACATGGATGGTTGTAAAATAAGTGAATAGATTCTGAGGGATTAAGGATCCCAAAGAGGCCATGATGTTTGCAAATCTATTTGATGCATGAGGGATTGCCTCGATGTCGTACCATTCCAGTCAGGCTAAGTAATTGTCAACAAGTTCCTTGTAAGTCTTCAAGAGTGGGCACCTGCATTGGAATAGTACTTTGACCTAGTTTACTATGATTAAGGAGTTACCAAAGATATTTAATCTTTTAATGCCCATCGTACGACTATTTGGAGTCCCAGGATCAATGCTTCATATTCTAAATTGTTATTTGTGCATAGGAAGTCTATTTTGAATGATAAAGGCAATGGAGCACCCTGCGGTGTGATAAATACAATCCCTGCTCCATCTCCTTGTTCACACTTTGAACCATCGAAGAATAATGACATATTTTTCTTTCTTAGGTTCTTTGAGTTCTGGAAGATGTGATAATGTAAATGTATCGCTCCAAATTTTTTGCACCCTTACCTTCAGGCTATAGGATCCATACCCGGAAGGGGGATGTGAAAAGGATGGGACAATACCTCAAACTGAAAGGCCCTTTGAAGGTCCCGCCTCTTGGGGGAGGTGTATAAGGGTGAATTTTCAATGGATGGTGGGTTCACCAAGAAACTTTTGAATGGCAGTTTCCATGCCTAGGTTGGGAATGAGTTTAATGTGTTCAATTTTATCTTTAAACATTCAAATCCTAGGTTTGGCCAAATGAATCTAAGTTGACCTATTATGAAAATGCAAATTAAATGAATATAAAAAATAGAGTTAAACATAAAACACAGAGAATATGCTAGATGAGAAAAGGTCATACCTAATACGGATGTCTGATGGAGGTTCTAATTTTTGAAGCAGTCTAGATCATCTAGAATTTGATAGGATCGTCTCTAATATGACAGGATCATCTGGGATCTAACGAATTCGTCAGATGAATTCTTCAGAGACCTGCAATCAGAGAAATAGAAATATAACACAGAAAATGTAGCAATATTAACAGAGGAAAATGGTCTAAATGATAATATAGATACTAAAATGATAATTACGAATAGAAATTCAAGTAAATTATAGTATTCTAATGACAAATTATGATCTTATCATGCACTTAAGCTATATGGGTGAACTCCAAAATGCAGAATAGCAGAAAATAACAATAAACTGATCTAAATGCAGAATGAAACAACAAACAAAAAGAGAAAAGTGCAAACTCTAGGCACTAATTGCCCCCAATGTTGACTGCAATCGAAATCAGCTGTAGAGTGCGAAATCATCTTGAATTGGGGCGTGATCATCCGAGATTGTACAAGATCATATACGATGATCTGAGCTTTCTATGGTTGAAGAATAACAGAGTTCCTACAAGAAAATTTGAAAAGGGACTAAGGCAAATAGTATTCTAAGACATTCTAATGCATGTAAAACTTGAAGTGCAGAAAAATTCAGCCAGGGGAATGTCAAGGGGAGGGCCTAAGATTAAATAGGCATAGGAAGGATGTTGGGAGGTTGGAGATCATCCTAATTTGGAATATCTCCAATGGGGGAGGTCTCTAATGGCACAGACACACTTTTTCCCAGGTTAGAGACGTTGTTGAAATAGAAGCTAATTATGAACAAATCAGTTTGGGACGAAATCGTCTGGATGTTCTGCTCCAGATGAATTCGTCCGATCTGAGGCGATATCTTCTGATCGACGACGATATCATCCAACGGACAAAACAAATCCTAAAAATGGTGTGGAAAATGAGGAAATGGGTAGCAGGCGGTTTTGGAGCGGTTTGGGTTTGAAATTTAAATTTGAATTATTACTAAAGTAATTTTAATTATTTGCTAAGGTTTACTGCGCAAATTTTAGGGTGCTACATTTTGCCCCCTCTTTAGTGAATTTTTTGAAGAAAATGTGTTAAATATGAGTTCTTCTCGATCTACGAGAAAGCAAAAATTATTTCCATTTTTAGGCGATGATTCTAGGTCGAATCGTACGACAGCTTACTATGGTGCCCCCTCCGTGTTTTTACCCAAATCAAACGTCTGAGGTAAAAACATGAAAAAGCAAAATTTTAAAATGTTGTTAAGTGTTTTTGAATAAAATTAAGAAAAATAGGAAAAAGGCCCTGATTCATTTTTACTGTTCATTTTCCTGGTTTCTAGAGCTCTGCAGACAAGATGGTCGAGATAGCGCACAGATCGACAAAGGTCCAGCGCAGGCTACGGGTAAGGGCCCAAACTTAGTTTAGAAGCCTTTAATTTTGAATTTCATGCTTTTTAGATTAATTTTGAATGATTTTTGAGCATCGCGGCCATTTTTGGGCCGTCGACATCATCGGGACAAAATCGTCTCAATTTCGTCGAAATCGTCTTGATATCGTCGATTTCGTCCAAGGGCGAAATCGGTGATATGGGGACGATTTTGTACAATAAGGGACGATTCCCTCTTGTGAAATCAGAGATGAGCTTGCTAAAATTTTGGACGATATCGTCCAATAGTGGATGATATCATCATTTGTATGAAATTGAACTTGTTTTACTTGCATTTTTAATCACTGTTTTATTAATGATTTTTATTGTTTTGTTTTTTATGTTGCAGAGAGGATTACTAAAGAGTTGGGAATGGAAATACGGTGGGCTGAGGGATGACTTGGCCACTCTATCTCAGGCAGAGTGAGATCAGTTAGCTCAAGTCAGCTTGCAACATGTGGCAGATATGCCATAGGTTTCTACAGATATGGGGCTATTGACAGCCCTAGCAAAGCGGTGGTATTCGGGTTCGTCTTATTTCTAGTTACTGACAAGGAAGATGACTCCCACATTGGAGGATGTATGGAGGATTTTGAGGATCCCCATACAAGGATGGCTAATAACTCCCATGGAAAATCAGGGCCACATGATGATGCGACTGTGCGGAGATCTGAGCTTTACCTTGAAGAAGGGCAGAGTGAACATCGAGTCGCTATGCCAAATGCCTAGGGCATCTAGACTGACACAGGTTTTGGCTGGGGTGGTAGGTGGTCTATTGCTATGCCATTAGAGTGGATGCAGACTACCATGGCTACTGATAGATGTGGTCTACAACATGAGAAACCATGGGTACAAGTTTTCTTGGGGGAGCTTTGTACTATGCCGATTGTATAGGATCCTGCATGGGGTCATATACAAGGGCGATCGATGTCTGGTTATGACATCACTATTGTAGGTTTGGTGTTGGGAGCACATCACGGTGCGGAGGCCGGTAGGGCTCCCACTGATAGAGATTGACAAGGAGAGGCCCTAATTTTTCTATTGGTGGCTCCGGAGAGGGTCACAGCGGCGGATAGATCTACCAATGTCCCGGAGACTACTTGACGACCTTGTCACCGACCAGATCACTTGGAGGCCTTGGAGAGATCATCCAGGGTGGGTCAAGGATGGACAAGAGCTGTATCACATTAGGCGAACATGTTGGATAAGGATGGAGAGGGGAGATGTGGAGCTCCACCCCTATGACCAAGTTTTGAGGCAGTTCGATCTACAACAGGGGATCCCATATTTTAGAGACTACGAGTTTTTTGATTGTCCAGGATAACACTACAGTTAGTGGGGCTCCAGATATGCAATGCTTCTAGAGTGAGGATGTAGATGATGCCCCCATTCAGCCAGTGGATGGGGACAATGCAGGGGTTTTTGATGGCTACGATTCTTGGGATGTAGGCATCCGCCCTCCTCATATGACGAGGGCCCAGGGTCCGATTCATGCAGTTGTGCATCGAATGGGAGGCAGTGCCAGGTGGCCATTGAGGCGGCACAGGATCATGACGGGAGAGAGCAAAGGAGGCCATAGGCTCAGCAGAGGCCACAATAGTGGGAGAGGAGGGATGAGAGACCCCCTTCTCCATGGAGAGAGAGGCCACCATCACTTGATAAGGGCAAGGGTGTCGAGGTAGGAGAGAGTAGCGAGATGGCTACTCTTCCAGCAGAGACTGTCCATCTCCAAGCTCAAGTGCAGTCCTTGCAGGATGAGGCTGCACAACATCGAGAGGAGGCCACACAACTTAGAGATGAGGTCGCACACCTTAGAGCATGGATCGAAGGGGCAAGCACTCAGGACCTAGCATGGGCTATTGCCCAGATCACATTCTATCAGATGCTATACCACCATATGGTACCAGAGGGGCAGAGGTTACCACTGTTGGCCCCCACTATGGAGCCTATCATGATGAGGTCATCGAGGACATCATCACGATCAGAGTCTAGGACTCATAGCACCACATGAACTACGATGGGGCCACCTTGTCCACCTCAGGGCAAGGGAGGAGATGAGGCTGAAAGCTTGAGAGGTTCTCAAGGCTAGCTGCTACAGACTGCACTGCATAGATTGATACATAGTGTTTATTATTTTTGATAGAGGATTGAGTATGCCGAGGTACAGATTGTGTCATACCGATCCAGTTTTGAGATGATGTATATATTGTTGATAGATATATAGATGAGATATTTTTGATCATATGACTTGTCTTATGTTTTTGTATGATGCTTTAATGTTTTTATGTGATTGATTTGATGATTCATGTAATTATGTCATTTGGAAATATTATGACTTTGAATGTCATGCTTGTAAAATTTAAATGAAATAATCTGATGTAAACAAATTGGTTGTTTGTGGTGTGATTTGATAAAAATAAAAGGGACTTCTAACAATAATTTCAAAGGACATTGTCGCTATTATAGACCATTTCATGGAGTCGTCGCTCACTCGGTCGTCAAGCTAATCCCAGTATAGAAATATTGTTAAAAGTAAAAGAGTGCTTAAGAGACTGTCTTAAGACTTTTTTGTGATGATGCAAATGATGATGATGATGGTGATTTGTTTTCAGATTTCCATGAAAATATTATGCATGAAATACGAAAAGAAATATGATTTTTGCTAGGCATAAATTCCTAAGTGTGATAAAATTTTTGAATAATTCCCTAGGAATTATACCATGGTTTGAAAAAAACTGAATTTGAACATAATGTCATGAAATAGAATAAGTGTTTGTTTGTTTGTAAAGCATAATTGTGTAACATAATGATTTAAGTCACATGTTTTGATGAATTTTGTTTTAAAATAAATGGAAAAGAAAATTAGAACGATGGTTTGCGCTAGGCATAGAATTATAGATATAGACTTATACCATCATCATGAAATCCAAAGAAGAAAATAGATTGTTGGTTTTATTGCAAGATGCATTTTTGATCTTTGATAAACAGAAAAATAATAATATGAAAACTTTTGTTTGAAATTATTTTTGAAATTTTGTGAGAAGATGTATGTAATTGCTCTTATAGGAAAATAAGAATTCTGAAATAAAAGGATAAAATTATTTCGAAAAGAGTTACAAAAATATCTTAAATTATCTCAAAGAGAAATGTAGATTTATAAGGAATCCTCATGTGCAAATGTGAATTCATTACCGATCTTGATTTATCATAATGATACAAAATCTCTCAAATACAAATGTGTGTGCGATTGTATTGTTCATTTACCAGTTTTGAGCAAGATAATTTGATACAAGTAATTTGAATTAACCAAATAAGTGTTCATTAACCATGATTTAGATGCATATAACCATACCAGACTACTATGTAAGTTGGGTTATCAAGAGCTAGCTAATCCATAAGCAGACATAGGTCTATACAAAAGAAGGTCGCTAATGTGACAGACATATCACCATGCTAGGAATTACCCAAGGCCAAGCGGGTTGGGCACAAACCACCTGTTATGGGGCTTACCTCACAGTTTTCGAATAATTGAGAATTCCAGGGATTCAAGCTCATCAACCCTTCTTTTCTTTTCAATGGGTAGGGAAAGGGATTTTATTGCTTTTGCTTTTGCTTGTTTCTTTTGCTTTCTTTTTTTTTGTATTTTTCTTTTTTTTTCGTATCTTTTGCTTTGATATTTGAGATAATGCTGAAATAGTGCTAAGAGAGTACAAAATGATTCTGAAATAATGCTTCTTTTTCTCATGATTTTGCTTGATTTTTCTTTTTCTTTTGCTTCCTATTCTAGGGATACTTGCTCGGATTAGCTGTAGAGCAAGGGATTTTTATTCCGGGTAGGGGTGAGCTTGTCCTTTTGTCAATTCTCAAAGATTCTAGACCATGTGCATGATAGGATAGCAGGGGAAACTTTTCGCTCAAGAAACCACTTCTACTATGTAGCATAGCATGGACATTACAAATATAATCATTTTATTGTGAAAGGATATGCTTGGTTTAAGTAAATAACAAGATCAATTCTCTGTGCTCAAACTTTATTTAATTGAATTTTGTGGACTTTGATATAAGAGAGATTAGTAATCATGACAGATAAAATCAAGATATTTATTTTTGTGTTTGCAAAAGTGAGAGATTCCAAATAAATGCTAATTTATCCAAAATAATTTGAAAATATAACTGCAATACTTTAAGAAGAAATATATACAACAAATATTTTTGAGGAGTTTGATAATTTTGACTCTCTCTTTCTTCTCTTTATTATTATTATTATTATTTTTTTTTGGTTTCGAAAGAGTCAAAAATATTGTTGTTTTTACTTTTATTTTTGTTTGTTTTTGTTTAAACAGTTTTATATATATTTTTAAAATGAGACAACATGCAAAATATATACAAATGATGAAATGACCAAATTTTTATGCATAATATCGCTTAAGATGCATAATATTCATAGGTTCTTTTAAATCTTTACCATCTAAGGTAGCTAATTTGTATGCTCCCGATTCAAATTTAGCAGTGATAATATATGGTCCAAGCCAGTTGGGTTCAAATTTACCTTTAAGGTCTTTAGTTGCATTAGTATTTTTTTTATTTTCTTTTAAAACAAGGTCGTCGACCTTAAAGGATCGATGACGAACTTTCTTAGCATATGATCTTTTAAGCTTGTTTTGGTAGGCACGAAGATGCTCCAAAGCATTGATGCACTTTTCATCTAGGAGTTCCAACTGACTGAGTCTACCAGCTCGATATTCATCTCCTACTTTGGTATCTTGAAGTAGTAGAGCCAAAGAAGGAACTTCTAATTCAAAGGGAAAAACAACTTCAGCACCATAAACCAAAACAAAAGGTGAAGTACCTGTGGGAGTACGAACACTAGTGCGATATGCCCACAAAGCTGGATATAATTGAATGTGCCAGTCGCGGCCAGATTTATTGACCAATATTTTAAGGATTTTAATTAATGTTTTATTAGATGCTTCTGCTTGGCCATTACCCTGAGGATAATAGGGAGTGGACCAGTGATGTTGAATCTTATATTTTTGGCATAATTTCTTAACATCTTTATTTTTGAAACAAGTTCCATTGTCTGAGATGAGATTTGCAGGAATTTCGAACCTACAAATGATTTGATTAAAAATAAATTTAGAGACTTGTGTTCCAGTGCAGGAAGCTAAAGGCATAGCTTCAACCCACTTCGTAAAATACTCGATGGCGGTTATGATGAATTTGTGTCCATCGGATGACACAGGATTAATTTTGCCAATAATGTCTAAGCCCCATTTTGAAAAGGGCCAAGGAGATGAAATAGCCTGCAGTTCTTGTGCAGGGGCATGGACAAGGTCAGCATGTTTCTGGCACTTGTCGCAATGGCGCACATAATCATGTGCATCAATTTCCATGGTAGGCCAAAAGTAGCCTATCCTAAGGAGCTTTTTAGCAATGACACTACCACTGAAGTGTCCTCCACAAGATCCATCGTGGGCTTCACTCAAAGCTGATTTGGATTCTTCTAGATTCAAACATCTCAATAGGATACCTTCAAAAGATCTCCTATATAAAGTATTGCCAATTATTACAAATCGACTTGCTCGTCTACGTAATAACCGACGTTGGTTTCTATTAGAACTGGCAGGGAAAGTCCCATTGTGAAGAAAATCAAATATATCCGTATACCAAGGTTCAGGAGTAGTTTCATTGATTAGAAACACATCCAAAGGTTCTAAGCATGACTTATTTGAAGCGGGTTCCTGGAGTCGACGAATAATGATGGTGGCATATTCGTCATCTAACTCCAAGGGCAGAAGAGATGCATCTGCGGCCATAGCGTCAGTCGCACGGTTGCTAGTTCGAGGAATAGCTTCCAAGGTAACTTTATCAAACAAGGACAACAATTACAAAACATATGCTTTATATGGGCGTAATTTATCATCTCTGGTTTGATAAACTTCATTAATTTGGTTTATAACAAGTTGAGAATCACCAAAAACTAGCAGATGTTTAATTTTTAGCGCCAAGGCAGCTCATAATCCAAGGATTAGAGCTTCATATTCAGCAATATTATTGGTGCAAGCAAATGTTAATTTAAAGGACAAAGGTATAAGATGTTTTTGTGGAGATATTAAAATAATACCCGCACCGGCCCCACTCATGCATCGGGCTCCATCAAAGTATAAGGACCATTGTTCAACATGGTCTGCCTCTAATTGAAGGCATTCATCAGGAAACTCAATGATGAGGGGATGGGTAGACTCTAAGGGTGCAGCAACTAATTGATCTGCTATGATTTGACCCTTAATAGACTTTTGTCCTATGAACGTGAGTTCAAACTCGCTTAGAGAAAGAACCCACTTTGCTGTGCGACCCGATAAATAAGGTCGACTCATGAGATACCGCAAGGGATCATATTTAGCAATGACATATGTTTTCTGACTGAGCATATAATGGCATAATTTCTATGTAGAAAATATGACTGCTAGACATAGTTTTTCTAATGTTGTGTAGCGGGTTTCATAACTAATTAAAGTTTGGCTAATATAATAATTAGCACGTTCTCTTTTCTCATCATCAAGTTGAGCTAACATAGCTCCTAAAGCAAAATCTAAAGCTAAAATATATAGGATAAATGGGCGATCAGGTCTAGGCGGTGAAAGCACAGGTGGGTTAAGGAGGTATTGTTTGAGAAGTTCAAAAGCTTCCTTACATTCGTCATCCCAATTAAAAGGGACATCCTTCTTAAGGAGCTTAAGAAAGGGACTGGTTTTGTCCACCAGCTTATCGATGAAGCGACGGATGGCTTGAAGCTTACCTTGTAAACTTCGTAACTCAGATATATTGGTAGGTGCGGGCATATCAGTGATAGCCGCAATCTTGAGAGGGTCAATTTTGATACCACGTAAAGAAACTAAAACCCCTAATAGTTTACCGGACTTGACTCCGAATATACATTTGGCTGGATTTAATCGAATAAGATATTCTCTTAACCGATTAAATACTTTTCTCAAATCATCTAAATGATCATCTTCATTAATAGAGCGAGCTATAATATCATCTACATAATCATGTAGGATATCATGCATCATATCATGAAAGATATAAGTCATGGCTCGTTGATATGTTGCGCTCGCATTCTTTAAACCAAATGGCATCACTTTCCAACAAAAGGTACCCCAAGGGGTAATAAAGGTTATTTTAGCCTGATCTTCAGGAGCTATCCTGATCTGATTATAACCAGAAAATCCATCCATTAGGGACATCATTCCACTCCCAGCAGTAAAATCAATGATTTGATCCATGTTTGGAAGAGGAAAATCATCTTTAGGGCATGCAACGTTAATATCTCTAAAGTTTGTGCAAACCCTAACTTTGGTAGCTTCTTTCTTGGTGATTGGAACTACATTCGAGATCCATTCAGCATAATCAATAGCTTGTATAAAAATAACATTCAAGAGTTTTTCTAACTCCCCTTTGACTAGCAAGGCCACTTTGGGATGCATTTTTCTAAGTTTTTGTTTAACAGGTTTAGCATCCGGATGGACTACTAGGTGATGCATGACTACAGAAGGGTCTAAACCTGGCATATCTTCATATGTCCAAGCGAAGACATCTTCATATTCTTTAAGGAATGCAATGTATTGCTCTTGTTTTTCTTGACTTAATTTTGATCCAATACTGATGATGTGAGGATTATCCTCAGTTCCAATGTTAACCTTAATGACGTTTTCTACTTCCATGTGTAGATCTCTTTCAAAATTAGGTGGGGTAGGTGAAACGCCCAATTCTTGTAATTCCTTTAAGGTTAACTTGGATAATTCATCTTGAGGAGTCGTGGCCTCAAGTTGGGCTATAGTAGGTATAGAACCATCAAAATAAAAACCATTGTGTAACAACTCTTCAACGGAGACATCATGGAAAATATCTCCTTCCAACTCATCGTCGGATTCAGCAATCATTTCAGGATAGGCTATGGATAGCATATTGCAGGTAGAAGAATTATTCTTGGGATACAAAGAATCTTGTTTATCTAGATAATCTTGATAACATATGAGATGGTCATCATCCTCAAATGGAAAGGGCTGACCTTTACTAGGAAATAGGCCCACACCACAGCGGGAAGGCCATGGTTCTACCTCGAAAGGTTCTTTCATACCATTTTGGAAAGGTCCCAAACCTTTCCCTTTATAGCCCAATTTAAGCATTATGGGTTTAGCTTTAATATATTCATTAGCAAAATAGCATCGAGCATATCCATCACAATGCGTCTTGATGTTTCGGGGTATTCTTCCCCAATCATATCCTTTATAAACAAAAGCACAACTTCCGACTTGGTAGATACTTCCCATAGGTTGTGGGAGGCCCAAGGTACGAGGAGAAGGTGGGAGTTTATTTAAAAGGAGGGAAGTTTGCATGGCAGTGTTGATCTCTTTTGATATAAGAATTTTAGATAAATCAGGTAAGAGCTCATCAGTGAGAGCATAAGAGGTAGAAGGAACATTTCCTTGATCTTCTGATGTGGGAAGAATGCCCGTAGTGGATGATGATGTTATAGGGATATCGATGGATGAGTCTATGGGTATGGAAGATATAGGAGTAAAACGGGAAGCATTGGGTGTAGGTTTAGGCTCTTTTCGAGGTCCTAATGTGGTTTGTTCAGAAGATGGTTGAGTTAAATGTATAGGTGTAGTTGATGGGGTAGATGATGTTATGGGTGTGTGTTTCACACGTTTGGATGGATGATAAGAACTAGGATGTGTGGATGACAAGGCGGGGCAAAATTGCACTCCAACGGGTTCTACCAAAGCACACATATCAAAGGGTCTAGGATCACCATGAATGGTAACCAACTGGTTTTTAAATTCAAATTTAACACACTGATGTAAAGTGGAAGGGACCACTCGCATCGCATTGATCCAAGGGCAACCCAAAAGTATATTGTATGATGCAGGGCAATGTACAATAAACACGGTTGTATCTAGGGTTCTAGGACCAACTTGCAAGGGTATAGTAATGACTCCACACATTTCTTGTGTCTCGTCATTGAAGGCTTTGATAATCATATCCGTTCTTTTCATCTCGTCACTCCTAAAGCCAAATCTTTGGTAGAAGTCAAAAGTGCATATGTTTAAAGATGAACCATTATCAATCAAGACTCGTTTAATAGCTACATCTCCAATTAGGGAAGTAATATATAAGGGGTTATCCTTATGTAAACTATGTTGTGGGATATCTTTATCTCGAAAGTCAATACAATCGACTTCTCGAGTGATGATAGTATTGGACATGGCTTCAGGTTGAATATTTTGAGGTACCATCATTTGGCTTAATGTAAGCATTAACTCATCCCTATGGGTAGGAGAAGATCTTAACAAGTCCAAAAGGGAAATTCTAGATGTAGTATTGGATAATTGTTCATTAATATTGTAAGGAGGCTTAGGTTGAACATTAGACATATGATTCCCTTTATTGGGATTTTTCAAAATAAATGGAGCTGATCCATCATTCTGAGTTTGATCCTTTTGAGAGTTTTGAGCCTATTGTCTGGTAACAACTCCGATGGTACCTACAATGTTATATTGAAGACGCTGAATTGGTCTCGGTTGAGCGTTTATGGCTTGTTCATTAGGAAGGAACTGATTAGAAGAGGGTCGAGTAGTAACTCTTCTAGGAAATGGTTCTTCCGAAACCATAGCATCTGTGATAGGTTGAATCGGATCTGATTCATTTTCAGAACTATTCGATTGGTTTGAGGTGATGTCTATTTCACTTTCAGTATCCAATTCTACATCACTAGGATCCGGTGTTTGAGTATTATATAGGGGTCTGGACGTAACCATGGAGAAAGTTGTGCCAAATATTTGAGGATCCTAAACAGATAATTGTCTGCTAATAGTCCCTACATATCGGGTAGGAGGGGGAACATTATGATGTTTGATTTGATTAGCCACCTCTTTACCATGTTTTGGTAAAGGATGTTGAAATATGTCCAATGATTGATTGGCATTTTGATTCTGATTTTGGGGAATGTTCTTTTGAGCATTATTAGGAGGATTTTGTTTAGGTTGAAAGGCTTGCACCTCCATTTCATTATTATCAATCAAGTCTTGTATTTTATGTTTTAATATTTTGCAAGAGTTTGTAGCATGTCCAGGTCCTCTATGAAAATCACAATGTAAATCAGCTCTGTATCCGGGTATAGTTGGATCAGGTTCCCGGATAGCTGGTAATTGAATCAAGCCTCGTGCTAGTAATTGAGGAAGAATGGTTGATAATGGTTGATTCAATCTAGTAAATTCTTGGGGTGGTTTATCAGGAGGTTTTAATATAAACTTCTCCATTGTTTTCGTAGTATTAACATTAGCAATGTTTCTACTATCAGTGACTCCGTCACCCACAACTTGTTTATTTTTATATTGATTTTTGGATGTTTTCTCATCATCTTTCTTTTTGAGCTGACCTCTTCTAATGAGAGCATCTTCCACCCTTCGAGCTAAGTCTATAGCTTGATCGAAGGTGGTCAAGGTAGTAGTTGATAATTCATAGGATATTTGTTCTTGCAAATTATTAATAAAAATGTCCAACATTTCCCTATAAGGTAGCACAAAGTGCAGTTTTCCTGTCAACTGCCTCCATCTAGCTAAGAAATCAGCAAAACATTCATCTTTGTCTTGTTTTAAGTTGTATAAATCTTTAATGGTCATGTGTCTCTCGATGTAGGCACTAAATTGATGGACAAAATATTCAGCTGTTTCTTCAAAATTCCTCAAAGAATGAGTGGGCAATTGATAGTACCACTCTAATGCCATTCCTCCTAAACTTTTTGGGAACATTTTTAGTAATAGCAAGTCATCATGTGATATATCATGACATGCTATCCTAAACATGAGAAGATGCTCTATGGGATCTTCAGTTCCTTTATATATAGGCAGGACGGGCATGGGAAAGTGCTTAGGGTATGGTTGTGCTACAACTATGGGATCCAAAGGCTGACTACACATCTCTCGATAATTATACGAGGGACGGTAGGGATCTATCTGGTCCATGCGGGAAGCTAACTGTTTCACCATGGCTTCCAGATTACTAGTTTGCCCACCATATTGGTTCGGTAGGGCATTAATATGGGATTTGTGAGCATATGATGGAGGGACATGAAGATTAGATGCTATATTGCTATTGTGTAAATTGTTGGTAGGAAGGGTGTTATGAAGAAGTTTTGAAGTTGTATTATGTTGTATCCCGGATTGTTGAAAATTGGTGTTTGGCTTCATTTTAGGTTTTTGTCGATTTGAAGCATATTGATCAATAGTTTGGCAAAATAAAGTAGTGAATGAAGGTCTCTTTTGTGTGGGAATGATTTTAGGCTCAATAACAGGTTCCTTAGGGGGTTGGGTAACCTGTTGTTTTTGCATGTTCTGAATCATAGTGACCATATCTCTATTGGATGGTCCAGCTTTATCACTTTCTTGATCGACAAAAGACAAAGGATTAGTGTGTATGTTAAACATATCTTCCATGGCTGCTTGAGTGTCACTAATTTGTCCTCTATCAATACGAACTGCCATATTAAGAGCACCAATGTTATTATTGAAGAATTTCTAGAAATGATCTAAGTTATCAAAAGTAACAGTTTCGTCTGGAGCCATTCTAGGGGATGAGGATCCTTCCTCTTTAACATTTTCTTCTTGTTCATCTACAACCAGCTCATCTTCTCTGCTGTTCTAGAGTTTCTCCTTCTGGAATTGGATCCTCAGGAAGGACATTTGATTTTTTTGTTTTCTTTCCTAACCAATCTTCTTCTTTCTTCTTCAGTTTGTTTACCATTCCTAAGTCTAGGCATTGTGCTTAAATTTAGATTTCAGCAAATATATATATATATATATATATATATATATATATATATATATATGCAACAAGCTTAAGAGGTATATATTTTAATTATATACCTACTATAGTATTTAAAATAAAATGTTTTGGTTTTGTTATGTTTTTGGTTTTTCTTGTTTTTTTTTTTTTTTTATAACAATATTATAAAGATAACAAACAGCACACTAAATGCAAGAAATAATAATAATGAAAGCAATGATCTAGTTTTCTATAAACAATTTATAAATATCATTAACGGGCTCAAGTTCTTCAAGAGTCATAAAATGTTCTTCAAATTGAAAATTTTCTTTCAAGAATTTGACAAAAAGTGCTATAGTGATATTATCTGTCTCAGACTCTGGTTGGTAGAAATAAAGTTCGTGGAAATACTCTCGATATAACACAGCTCTAGGAACTCTCCTCCACCTTTCCCTATCCGTAAGAATGACCTCTTGGTCTTCTACACGACCTAGGAATTGGTGTATAACAGTTGCGTTCTTGAGGTATTCCTCGAAGGTGAACAATTCTGAAGACACAAGAGCTCTCCTATAAGCTAACCACCTATGGCAAGCTCTCTGAAGTTCATGATAAAAAATGAGTTGATGAGGATCCAGGATCCTATCTAGGACAAACCTCTTGATTTGTTTAAGTTGTATTGATCTAGATGAAATAATACCCAATCTCCTATTAAGTTCGTCCCACAAAGGTGGAACTCTATCTGTTTCAGGCACACTAAGCACAAAATTAATTTCTATGGTTGCTAATTGGTTTTCAACATTAATGGTGATAGCTAGTCTTTTCTTAGGAGCTACCATCTAAACATGATATGCAACTTAGTAGTTTTATAATGATTTTAAATGCATCTATGTTTTTTTTTGTTTTCAAAAGGTTTTAGTTTCACGTCGGGTTCACCAAATGCAAATTAAATGAATACAAAAAATAGAGTTAAACATAAAACACAGAGAATATGCTAGATGAGAAAAGGTCATACCTGATATGGATGTCTGATGGAGGTTCTAATTTTTGAAGCAGTCCAGATCGTCTGGAATTTGACAGGATCGTCTCTGATCTGACAGGATCATCTGGGATCTGACGAATTCGTCAGAAAAATTTGTTAGAGACCTGCAATCAGAGAAATAGACATAGAACATAGAAAATGCAGCAATACTAATAGAAAAAAATGATGTAAAATGACAATATAGATACTAAAATGATAATTACGAATAGAAATTCAAGTAAATTATAGTATTCTAATGACAAATTATGATCTTATCATGCACTTAAGCTATATGGGTGAACTCCAAAATGCAAAATAGTAGAAAATAACAATAAACTGATCTAAATGCAGAATGAAACAACATACAAAAAGAGAAAAGTGCAAACTCTAGGCACTAATTGCCCCCAATGTTGACTGCAGTCGAAATCGTCTATAGAGTGCGAAATCGTCTCGAATTGGGGCATGATCGTCTAAGATTGTACAAGATCATCTACGATGATCTGAGATTTCTCCGGCTGAAGAATAATAGAGTTCCTACAAGAAAATTCAAAAAGGGACAAAGGCAAACAGTAGTCTAAGACATTCTAATGCATGTAAAACAAGAAGTGCAAAAAAAATCATCCAGGGGAATGTCAAGGGGAGGGCCTAAGATTAAATAAGCATAGGAAGGATGTTGGGAGGTTGGAGATCATCCTAATATAGAAGATCTCCAATGGGGGAGGTCTCTAACGGCATAGACACACTTTTGCCCATGTTAGAGACGTCCTTGAAACAGAAGCTAATTATGAACAAATCAGTTTGGGACGAAATTGTTTGGACATTTTGCTCCAAATGAATTTGTTCGATCTAAGGCGATATCATCTGATCGGTGACGATATCATCCAACAAAAAAAATAAATCCTAAAAATGGCATGGAAAATGAGGAAACGGGTAGCAGGCGGTTTTGGAGTGGTTTTGGGTTTGAAATTTAAATTTGAATTATTACTAAAGTAATTTTAATTATTTTCTAAGGTTTACTACGCCAATTTTAGGGTGCTACAATAAAGACTGCATCATTAGGCAATTCTATGGTGAGAGGCTTGTTATCTTGAAGAGGTGCCTCTGCTAATTAATCTACTATGACTTGTCCCTTGATGGACTTTTGGCTTACGAACTCTAGATCAAATTTTTTCAATAGCATGATCCACTTTGTGGTATGTGTATTGTGATATGTCTTGCTCATCATGTATTGCAAAGGATTTTGTTTTGATATGACATAGGTCATATGGCTCAACATATAATGTCATAACTTTCAATTTGCAAAAACCACTGCTAAACACAACTTTTCGACATACGCATATCCTAGATCATATCTCACCAAGGTGTGACTAATGTAATATATGGCTTGTTCTTTGTCTTGTGCATTCTTTTGGGTTAACATGGTGCCCAATGCAAAATTAGTAGTCGATATATATAGTAAAAATGGTATGTCTGGCCTTGGTGGAGCCAATACTGGTGGTGTTGCCAGATAAGTTTTGATCTCTGCAAAGGCTTTATGGCATTATTCATCCCAATGAAAGAGGACTTCCTTGCATATCAACTTGTTCATAGATCTGCATTTGTCTAATAATTGCATGATGAATATTTTGATGGATGCTATCTTGCCTTGTAGGTTCCTCAACTCCCTAATGTTGGTAGGGGCGGCCATTTCTAGTATAGCCTTTACCTTTATAGGATCTACTTCAATGCCTCTCTTTGATAAGATGAATCCCAAAAGCTTGCCAAAAGTTATGTCAAAGATGCACTTCTTAGGATTCAATCAGACATTATGTTATATGAGGCAATCAAAGACTTGTCTAAGGACTTCGACATGCTCTTGTTGCAATAGGAACTTGGCTAGTAATTCATCCATGTAATCTTCCAAGATTTTATGTATATAGTCATGGAATATGTATGTCATGGCCCACTGATATGTGGAACCAACATTTTTGAGACTGAATGACATCACTTTGTAATAGAATGTTCCCCATGGAGTAATGAATGCAATTTTATATTGATATTTAGGCTTAATCCATATTTGGTTGTATCTAGAAAAACCATCCATTAGGGATAGCATTTCATGACTTGAAATTGCATCTACAAGAGCATCTATGTTTGGAAATGAGAATGAATCCTTTGGTGTTGCCCTATTTAAATCTTTGAAATTCATGTAGATACAGATTCTTCCATCAGGTTTCCCTATGGGTACCATGTTTGACACCCACTCAGTGTAGTCGATAGGAACTATGAATACTACATCCAGTAGTTTTTGCAATTCGTTCTTCACCATCAAAGTGATGGTTGGATGCATTTTCCTTAGTTTTTTCTTGACTAGATTCTTCATGGGATCCAAGTAAAGGTTGTGAATGACTAACTTTCGATCTATCCCTGGTATGTCTTTGTAAGTCCAAGCAAAAATATTTGGCCTCTCCTTGAGGAGAGGAATTAGGATGGCTTGTTCCTTTGGAGATAGACTTTCTCTAAACTTGAATTTCCTTGGTTGGGTAGGATCATCACTGATGTCCACCTTGAAAGTTGCTTTTATAGCCATATGTGACCCATCCTCTAGTTGATGAGGCATGGGTATCAACTGAATGTCATCAGTGGGATTCATAGGACCTACGCACAACCTGATGTGAAATGGAATGGCTATAACATCTCTTTGTTGGGGAAGAGGTCTTCTGGCTCTATGGGTGAACTAGTGTGATGCCAATCAATAGCCTCTACATCAAGATGCAATGATTTGGTAGGATCTACTAGATTATGAAGTGGAGTGGTCAAATTTATGGAGATCATGTTTATGGATGGGATGAAATCTCCAGGACCACATGGGTGCGATCTTGTCTCAAGGATTTCCCTTCCACACTCGCGATGAGGTTCTAGAGGAATGGGAATTTTTGGATCTGGCCCATGAGCAGGATAGACAATAGGATCATTGGGCTCTAAATACTATTTGAATGTAGGCATAGGGGGATTGACCATCCGATGAAAGGCTACTAGGTCAATAGGTCTCCCAAAAAATTAGAGATGAGGGCCTATGGCATGAAGTGCCACCTCTATCTCTACTAGCTTGTTGACTTGACACAAGTGGTGAGGTCCAAGATAAGCCATATCGGTCTCATCCTCAAAGTCATCATCACTTATCTAGAAACTATTAGCATTGGTATAAAACCCTAAGACAAGGGGCTCATGTCTTGGCCCCAAGTAGACCATCTCTGTTTCATATTCATATTCTTCGTCACTTATGAAGAATCCATTTCCATTTGTCTCTCGTACCAAAGTCAGGGATTGATGGCTTAGGCCTAAGTAAGCTCTTTATGTTGAGTCTTTTGATTCATAGTCACTTGCATCTGATGTATATCCACTCTCATCGTGGATGGACCATGTGAATATTTGCAAATAGCGAGGCCCCTGATAGGCTAAGACAAGTTGTGCCTCATCATCACTTGCCTCATATCCATTCTCCTCATCCCACTAGTTGTACCCTATTGGGGTTGAATCAATTGAGGTGTTGGGATGGTAAGTTTTTGGAGGCGGTATGTTTACCATGGTCTCTTGTCTGTTGCTCAAATTTGCTATTCTTATGGGGTTATAAGGAATGAAATCAATGTCTTCCCCTAACCCTATACTTAATCTTTCCAATGCTACTACCAGAGAGTCATCTCGACCTCTGCTATAGTATCCTAAGCCAAATATGTCGAAGGGAAGATGATATAGTGGCTCATAATTCCATCTGTGCCCCTGCTCATATATGCCAAGGCTATATCCATGCCAGTGGCAATGATCAAAGTAGCTTAGATAAAACTTAGGATTAGAGAGGTAACAAACATTGACTATGACTAATTCATCACCATTATCTTCTATATCTAAAGATTTATGAGTGCATTCTAGGTCAGCATAAACAAAATTGGTTTGGTTTGGATGGATTCCAAGTGGAACCACTGTTCCTACTAGCGGCCTCAAGTCCTTAGGCCTTCCTATGTGTTGTGTAGACTCAATGATAGGCATAAAGGTAATTTTTTTGCATAAGGTACTCCCTTATGCCTATGCTTTCCAAGTGTATTGATGCATGTGATGTGGATGACCCCACAAATGATACTGACGAAGTGGAGTAATAATAACTATATTCATCTTGATCTTGAGAATCTTCCTCTTCCATAGGACTTGGTATTTCAACAATGGCTATAGTTGGCACTTCTTTGGGCATTTATTTCTTAACTAAGGGTGCATTTAGCTTCTGATTGTATTTTGGTTTTGATGTTGATGGTACTTTAGAAGCATTGACTATCTTTAGTGCATTAGGAGGTGTTGATGTGCATGGGTCTTTTCTTACCCATTTGTATTTGTTATCCACTTGTGTGGTTGGGGTGAAGGTGCCACGTATAGGTGAGTATAAGGGATCATTAATTCTCCCATAATGTCCACCTTATTGATGTATTTAAAAGGCTCTTCATCGACTAGAACCACATAGACTTTGTTTTCATGCACATACTTGACACACTGGTGTAGGATCGAAGGCACACACTTCATGGCCCTTATCCAAGGATGCCCTAAGATGATGTTATATTGCATAGCTCCTTCCAAGACATGACACATCATAGGGATGGTCTTGTTCCCAAACTTGATGGGTAGGGCTATCGTTCCCATAGTATTGCATAAAGCATCATTACAATATCTTAATGTGTAAGCTCCTAGAACGATATTGGTCATGGGTATATTGAGGTGCTCTATTGAAGTTATGATGATGTTTATCGATGAACCTGTATCGACCAAAATCCTCTTGAAAGGTAAGTCATTGATGTCCGCTACAATGTTTAGCGGAGGATCTAGTAAGGTAGCATAAATTGCCTTAATCGCATGATCATAGAATCGGATTACAGGTTCTTGGCATTCTTGCACTTGTCCCACAAAGTGAGTGAATGAATTCACATCTTGCAGTTGAAACTCAATTGTTATTAAAATCTCAATTAGAGTCTCCCTATGCTTTGGGGACTATTGTATGAGCTCATAGATGGATAACTTAGCTGGAGTCATCTGTAGGTTTTGCTCCAATATACTCTAAATAGTTACCACAGGTCACATTTGTGGACCTAGAAGGTTGTCTTATCTTTAACTAGGGGCAGCTAGGATGTTCATAGGATCTACAGGCAGTTGTGGTTGACCATACCACCTAGTACTTGTTGCTATGTTAACAATATCAACCATCCCCACACATCCATGGATAGGTATGTTAGCTCAAACCTGATTGAATTGGGCCCCTTGCTCTCGAGGGACCTCATTATTGGGCAATGGGTTTTTGTATATGTCCATGTCTTTGTTATCGGGAGCTAGTGGGTTGTCAACTTTGAGTTCTCCTTCCTCAATCATGTTTTGCACTTGATGCTTAAACCCGATGCAAGCCTCAATGTCATACCTCGGTATCCTATGATAGGGGCAAAATTGATCTTCCCTATATCCTTTTGGATTAGGATGGTTGGGATCTATAAGAGGTATATCAAGAAATATGATCCTCCTAGCCTCGCTTAACTAATTAAAAATTGATTGCATTGATTTTTTCAGAGACATTAAATAATGAGGTAGCTTGAGTTCTTGATTTCTTCCTTGATTATTTTTTGGTCGTAGTTGGGTGGCGGGGGATGTGCTTGATAGTTCTATGGTTGTTGTGCACCCCCATCCTTTGGTGTAGCCAATACGACTTGATTGACTAGAGCAGGGTTTCCTTGATTCTGCTTGTACTTGTCATTCTTACCATTTTGTTCCACTCCTTTTTGTTTTGGAGCTTAATGGTTCCCTCATCTAATTTTATGTCTTCGATGAGCTTGGCTTGTGCCAAAGCTTCTTCAAACAAAGGATACTGTTGGAGTTGTAGCAAGAGGGAGATATGTTTAGAAAAAATTTTGGTGAACATGCGAATGATCTCTTCTGTGGGAACGAAGAATGATAATTTTGCCATGATTTTTCTCCATCTATTCCCATAATCCATTATTGGCTCATCATCATACTATTTCAAGTTGGAAAGGTCTGAAAGGTTCACCTTCTTCTTAGCACAAAAGGAGAAACTCTTTAAGAATGTGTTTAATAGTTGTTCAAAATTGGTTATGCTATGCTTAGGTAGTTGGTTGAACCATTGAGTGGCAGCACCTGAAAATGTCATTATGAATGTTCTTAGAATGAAAGCATCATTATCTTAAAAATGAAAATAGATATTGATAAAATTGGTGACATGCTCTTATGCATCTTATTCACCTTTAAACTTTTCTAACCTAGGCATATCAAAGTGCTTAGGATATGAAGGGGTAGGGATTGATGGGCACAATGGTTGATTATGTATTTTGCTCAATTTTGGTGAGTTCCCAGCTGCCTCTTTTTTCTTAAATGTTTTCATATTTTTAGTAAGCTCTTGAAATGCCTTTGATGCATAAATTTACTCCTCTTGTAAGCCTATTCACATTGGCAATGGAGGTAACTATCTATCCATTTGATTTGTTCCATTTTCCTCCCTCCTACGATGGGATTCAGGATTGTGATCTTGGTTTGTTATGTTTGCCCTCCCACCATTATTTGGATTTCATTCATGATTCGGTGGGGGGTTTCATTATGGGATATCTTGTCTAGTGCGCCTCTCCTTAGGTGAGTCAGTGTGTCTTGTTCTTTGTTGGTCACCACCATTTATCTATAAATTATTAAGAGCTAGCCACTCAACTTGCTCTCTTAAATGTTGTTCATGTTGGTGCAAGAGTCTTTCTCTTTGTTTCTCTTTTTTGAGAGCTTCCACTAGCTCTCGCTCTTTACGTAATGCATTTTCTAACTACCTCATTCAGTCAATTTGTGCTATCATAGAAGACTCATGTTTATTTGACTCTGTTCTTGTTGTTTTGAATTACAGATTCCTTGAGGGGGTTTCTGTTGTATCCGTACTCTTTCTAGCTAATGTGACTTGTTTAGTATACTATTGAGCATACCTATGATTAGACTCCATGCATATTATATGGGGTTGCTTTTTGGTACCCCCAGACTAGGAGGTATGTTTAGAAGTCACAGTTTATGAGATTCCAGATGCTGAGTTCTCAATAGCTATAGTTATTTGAGTTGGTTGAGTATGAAATCGATCCAACCCATCTAGTTGTATTATTTTCCATGGCTGGTCCTGTGGGGTGCCATTTACTCCTATGAGGTCATAGTCTATGGGAATATTTCCTTTTGTGTGAAGGGTTTCTTCTATATGATTCCCATGACTAGATGTAGCTCTAGTTTCCTGCCCTTCAGTGGGTAGACCTATTTCATATGTTTCTTGTGAATCTTGAGGTGTTGTAATTCTTGTTTGCCTTCTTGATGAAGAGGGCTTGGTGGTAACATGCTTCCTCCATGTGGATGGAGATGTGGTAGTCTTGTCATCCCCATGTGAAGAATGGGTCTTAGAACCTTCTTTATGTCCATGTGAGGAGGAAGCCCTTGAAGATTCCTCATGTCTTTGAGATGTTTCTGTGTGTCTTGAGGTCTCCTCATGTCTCCTTGATGAGGATGGCTATGAAGCCTCTTTTTTTTGTGAATTTGTTCCATGATGTGGTTTCTTACTTGGTATTTCTCGAGGAGATCCCCCAAGGGTTGAATTATCACCCCTTAGGCTCGTGAAGCTACGTCTCACGGTCTTACGGGTAGATCATTCAATGTTACTATGACTTTGCATATGGGCATGAATTGCTTATGTCTCTCCCTCGATATCATACCGAGGGTGCTTACTTCTTATTTTGACCATGTTGTTTTAAGACTTGATTTTTTGAGTTGTAAATTAGGAATGACCACACAATTCCAAACAAATGTTTATCTTGTTTACAAATTTGAGTGTGCCCTAAACTGTTTGGTGTATTTTTGTGTTGTTCTTTCGATTTTTTTGCTCTTTTTCTTGGATTAAGAATGAGAAGACTCATCCATAGTGGCAATCAAGTACACTCATGCCAAACATGATTTTCTCAAAATAAGCTAGGGTACACAGCTAAAGACCCAATGGAAGGTTCGCCTAGCTCTTCCACTCTGAACTAATAATTGTTCCAATAGTGGGAGACATTTTGAACACAAGTAACTTAGTGTCACTAATCCATTTCTAGGAAGCTCTAGGGGGAAAACCAGTGGAAGGAGATGAATTCCAACGTCATTGGACTAAATTGAAGGTTGGTGATGAAATCCAACTCTCCAATGTTTAAATGAGACATGCATGTGTGGTGTTCATTTTAAGCTTGCGTAACATAAAGTGCATCATATAGCAGCAATGAGTCTTTCCTATATTCCTAAGTGCAAAAATACATTTCAATATTTAGAAAGATGCATGAACTACTATGATTTGTATGAGTGCACTTTATCTCGTGCAACTATTGCCTTTAGAAGGGCCTCAAAGCAGGCAAGAAACATACAATGTCTAGCACGTTGGATTCTAGGGCAAATTTTTTAGCCATAAGCCACTGTTCCTATAAATGCCTAGTGGAAATTTTAAAAGAAGATCTAAAATATGCGCATTGCTTAATTATTTCTTCTTTATTATTTCAATTTCCAAACATAAATATGCTTTAAGTTCTCTATTTTAAACACATAGAAGCAGAAAAAAAACTATAAAATATTAAAGCTATACCAACCTTTGATCCAGCTTAGAGAGTCGATGTTTTGACCTCTAATGCACTCCAGTTTTGGTCGGTGTTGACCAAAGCGGCTGGTTCTTAGCCATTGTAGCTCAGAGCGACTAGTTTATGGCCATTGTAGCTCAGAGTGGCTAGACCTGCACATAAAATTAAGTTAGTATTCTACCAAAAAATGAAAAATTAGTGGTGGTCCCACCGTGATCACCATCTGTAGCGACCCCAGGAATGCACACATCGGTCCCTTTTCTAAAACCCTACTTGCAATGCTATTTAAAATACCCAAGATGAAATGGAAAGATAAGAGGAAAAATCATATAACATGAAATAACAAAATACGGATCTCTTTATTGATATTGAAGCTCGGTTACATGTCGGTCCCTCTGAGGGATACCCATTTTGATACTATAAATTAAAAATAGGTGAGTGCGCATTTCATGAATAGGTGGTGCGCTCATAAAATCTTACTGGTTCTACACATAGAAATGTATGAGGGCTTACATATGCCTCCTTCTCCAGGTTTTTTCCCTAGAGAGATCCCTTTTTCTCTTGTATGTTGTAATATTTGTTCGATGTACCTGTGGCCCTACAAGTGATGAAAAAACAACACACATTTAGGTGTTTGAGATTGTCTCCCCAGATGAGGTTGTTAGTAATCAAAGAGTGTAACGGAAATATGATAAAACTATGCCATGAAATCATGTAAATCTATGCTAATGATATAAGAAAATAAAATAAAATATGCTATGTCTATCTAAGCTAACCCTGTGGGCCACTGTCCAAGATAGCGGCCACTAAAGTAAACCTTACCCTATTTTCCCTAAAGCTATGGGTCAAATATTTTAATCTGATGTTGAAATAGTAGGTGTCATGCTCTTTGATTCGTCAAATCTCCACCGTTAAGCTTGAATATTTTGAGAAGGCACCAAATGAGTGGTGAGAACCACTGTTGATGCTTGGAAAGTCCAATATTATATCATATGATCTTATGAGTGTGTCTATGTAAGTAGCTCCCCTAAGCATGACATGATTTAGGTGTCTACACTTTTAACTTCAAATGTAGACAAAAGAATACAGAAAATAAAATGTATAACTTGATGCAATGCCTATGAAGATATTTTAAACCTTACCTGTATCCAGATGTCTGATGTAGGTTCTAAAATTTATAAGCAGTCCAATTTTGTATAATGCAGGGCAATATTGTATTACTATTTCACAAGATCATATTACGATCAGCGAGATTGTATTCTGATCATAGAAAGACAAATATGATTTTGACAAAAGATAACAAATGCATGGATAGAGGGTAAAGAACATAAATTTATGATCATATTTATCTTTTCAAATATGATTCTAATCTATTAAAAACTACCGAATAGTGATAATACCAGGAATTGATAAACAAATGCATCTAATTACCTAAAACATGCAATTACATGATATTTTAGGTGAACTCCAAGAATGCAAATGATTTAATCTAATATGTCCTATGATAAAAATGTTAAATGAAATATAAATCAAAAGAAGAAAGGCTAGAATACGCAAACCAAAACTTGGAGTTGCCCCCAAGCAAATTGCATATGATATCGTAATGTTTTGGGCGATATAGTATCCCGAAATTGCACGTTCATACTATGATCACTCTATCATGTCCTTTGATCTACGATGAAATCCTCTGATCTACGACAAAATACTTCGATATTACAAGTAAATAATGAAATAACAAGCGCTAGAATGTAGAATCAAACTATTTTTTCCTAAGTGCAAATATCTAGGGGAATTTACGGAGGGAGGGGTCTAGTTAAATATGCAAGGAGGAGTGTCTATAATAGGGAGGAGGGTAATTTTTTTAAAATTTGCTCTAAGCTAGGCGAGATTGAATGAATCTAATCTCGTACTTCCCATGTAGTTACATAGGTGGAGGTAAAAAACTGTTTAACTAACTTTTTCATTTTATTATTTTAAATTTTATGTTTTTAGGAAAGATCATATTACGGTCAACAATATCGTATGCTGATCGCTAGAATCATAATACTGAAATCGTGCTACGATTTCGGTGGTCATACTACGATTTTGCTAATCATAGTACGATCTCATCAGAGTAGCACAAATTTTGAGGTAATTAATGCAAACATAATGTTTTTATAATTTTCTTGTCTTTTTTATGTAAATGGGTCAATTTTAAGGTGCTACATTTTACCCCCTCTTTAGTGCAATTTTAGGCAAAAGTGCATTAAAGAATAGTGTGGCACATTTTACAAGAAAAAAAAATTATTGCAATTTTTGTTGATGATTTTAAGTTTTAATGCAAGTTGTTTTGAAATATGATGTTTATGGTACCCCCTTCGAGTTTTTTATCCAAACAATTGACGTTTGGATAAAAAAATAAAAAAAATAAGGAGTAAAATGAATAAATAAGAAAAATAACATGAAAAGTAATTTATTTGTTTTTTACCTTTTACCTTTTTAGAGCTCTGGAGAAAAACATGGCAGGAGCTTCACATCGCATCGATTTGGTCCGAACAGGAGATGGAGCACTCCGGGTATGCATTTTATTTCTCTTCTAACTTAGATTTTTGCATGTTTTTGTTAAATTTTTATTAAATTTGGATTTTTAGGGCATGACTACCGTTGCATAGCCCTAATTATGAAATTGTAATGATTTCATAAAATTGTAATGATTTTACAATATCGTATGATACGATATGGGGGAAATAGATACGATTTCATCAATATTGTATTGATATGAGTGATATCGTATGATACATCACAAAATCAATACGATATTGCAAAATTGATACGGTATCATCTGTTTTGATATGAGTTTACACTGTGTTTATCCGATTTTGCATTTTTTAATCCAATCACTAATTTTTGATTTTATGTTTTTATTTTTGATAGATGGTTGAGTTAAAGAATAGGGAGTGGATTTTGCAAGGTATACTTAGATGCTCTCGCAAATGATGAGTGAGCTACTGTAGAGGTGGTGGGTCTCGCACATGTGGTAGAAATACCACATATTGGCATAGACATGTGATTGCTAACAATGTTAGTAGAGAGATGGTATTTGGAGTCCTCTTGCTTTCGTCTACCTATAGGGAATATGGTTCCTACCTTAGAGGATGTCTAGCATATTATGAGGTTGCCACATCTGGAAACCAAGGTCAAGCTATGCACTAATTGACTGGAGATCTGAGCTTCCTATTGAGGAAGGGAGGAGTTCCACTAGAGAGACTCGACAAGGCAGAGGGAGTCTCTCGATTGACAGTGTTGTTGAGTGGTGTTGTGAGCAGACTAATTTTGTGGCATCCCAGTGGGATGTAATTACCCTAGACATTAGCATAGGTCATCTACAACATGAGAGACTATAGGCTCCACTTTGCTTGGGGTTAATTCCTCCTATGTATACTATATAGATTTCTGCATAGAGTAATCTACAAGGGGGCAAGGGCTTCATTTTGAAGTCATTTCTACAGGTGTGGTGCTAGGATCACATAACTATCTAGTGACCTACAAGGATTCCTCCGATTAGGGTGATATATGGATATCCTAGGGTGGCTGATGACAGACCTAAGGTATTATATTGGTCTCTACAAGGAGGACAAGGTAGCCTCAACATTATGCGATGGATCATAGATGACTTATTGGCTAATGACATTACATGGAGGCCATGGAGAGGGCTTCTAGGATGGCAAGAGGATGCCTTTGAGCTGGCCCACATCAGGCGGACCATTTGGCTATGGATGCATGAGGGGGAGGTAGAGTTACACCATTTTTATTAGGTGTAATGATAGTTTGGGCTCCAATAGGATATTCCTCAATACAAGAATGTCACTTTTGCCAAGTCTACTTAGGATCCTACCACTCTTAGTGGGGCTCCCAATTTAGTAGAATTTTTGGATCCAAAGTCTAACGATGCTCCAATAGAGATAGCGACTGGGGATGATGTTGGTTTTACTTATCAATATTGATAGTGGTATGCTAGTATCTGTCCTACTAATTTGACACTAGGGATGACTGTAGTACTACGGGTAGTGGATCAATTTTTTAGACAATGTCACATAGCTAGTTAATAGGAGCGATCGGTTACCCTGGCATATTTGAGGAGACCAGGTCCTCGTACTTAGGATGGACACATATATAAGAGGTGACGGATCCCCCAGGATCAACAACAGAGGATAGATTTGCCCTAGGAGGAGGGGCGAGAATTGAATCACCAGGAGACCATAATCACATAGCAAAGGTAAGAGGGTTTTGGAGGATGGGGAGATCAGTGAGATGGTTGATCTATGGGTGGAGTTAGGTAGTCTATAGGGGGAGAATGCCCTCTAGAATACTACGATAGAGTCTTTGGAGAGAGACCTAGCATAGGCTAGAGTATAGGATGTGGGTCTACACAGTAGGATCCAAACTCTAGAGGGAGAGCTGGTAGAGGCTCGGGCTCAAGTGGGACAGGGAGCTAGGGCTGTGACACCAACTCAGATAGGTCAATATGAGCGGATTCGAGTAGGGGATGAGTTGTTGTAGGTAATATAGTAGATGAATTTCTATCTTACTCTATATTTTATATTAGTACCTATAGATCGAAGAGGGCCTCTCCCTGCAGATGTTGCAGAGCCGATTTGAGTTGGGTCATCCTACTCTACATCCAAGGCATCTTCCTCTAGGACTACTATAGAGACATGTGAGATGTCGCCACCATCTCCACCCCCTGGTAGAGATGATGAGGCATAAATATCTAGGGCTTCTAGGGGGTGAACCTAGATATTTTTATATTTGTATGATATATTTGACTGAGTATGCTGATTTTTGAGGATCATGCTATAATGTACAAAGGGTTGTCTCCATACAAACTTTGAGTAGGAATATATTTATCACAAAAATCTATGAAGTTCGTTTCATCCAAAGTTATAGCATTTACTATAACATTTGGTTCAATATCTTCAGGTACCATCATTTTGCTCAAAGTTTTCATTAATTCTTCCCTATGTATGGAGGAAGTCCTTAAGAGATCCAAAAGAGATATTCTTGTTGTGATAGTAGCTAATTGTTCATTAATATCATATGGAGATTTTTGTTGTGAACTTGTTACATTATTTGTTTTAGTAGGAGATTTTAATACAAATGGATTTGTCTTCTCATTTTGACTTTGATCTTGAGCAATTTGGTTCTGTGCTTGTTGTCTTGTAATAACTCTAATGGTCCCTACAATGTTGCTATGCCATGGATTACCAAAATGGGGTCTAGCATTTTTTGCTTGCTCATTTGAAAGCCATTGTTGAGATGATGGTCTAGTAGTTATCCTTATTGGAAATAAATTCTTCTGGAACTAATAAATCTATAATAGGTGTGACTCAATCTTATTCATATTCATAACTATTTGAATCAATCTCTAATTCACTTCTTGTTTCAATTTTTGTGTCACTTTCTAAAGGTGTGTTTTGACAGATTTTTAGAGGTCTAACAATGGCTAGGGATTTAGTAGTGACACATATTTTTAGCAAGTCTTTATGTGGTAGAAATCTTCTAATAGTTCCCACATATCGAGTTGTATGGGGAAAATTATGATGTTAAACCTGATTTATAGCTTCTTTAACATGCTTTGGTAAAGGGTGTTGGAAGATGTCCAAATTCTGATTTGCATTTTGATTTTTTTGTTTTTTACTATTATTTTGGGTATTATTATTTGCAGGAAATTGTTAACCTTTTACAAGAATTTGTAGAATGTCCATCTACTTGGTGGAAATTACAATATAAATCAACCCTATATCCAACTGCAGTTGTGTCTAGTTGTCTTACCTCAGGTAACCGTATCAAGCCTTGTTCCAATAATTGAGGTAAAATAATAGTTAATGGTTGATTTAATATTGTGTATTCTCTTGGTGTCTTATCAAGGATTTTCAATTCAAACTTCTTTACAGCTTCTGCAAGGTTAAAATTTGAGTTGTTTCTACTATCAGTAACTCCATCACCTACTACTTGTTTATTTTTGTATTGATTCTTAGAAGTTTTATCTTCATATTTCTTCTTAAATTGACCTCTTCTAATTAGGGCATATTCTATCCTTCTTGCTAAATATATGGCTTGATTGAATGTGGTTACTGAAGCAGTAGAAATTTTATAAGGTAGTTTTTCTTGCAAATTACATATAAATATGTCCAACATTTCACGATGAGGTAATGCAAAGTGTAATTTTCCCAGGAGTTGTCTCCATTTAGCCAATAATTCTATGAAACTTTCATCTTTCCCTTGTTTCAGGTTGTATAAATATTTAATGGTCACATGCCTTTCTATATAGGCACTAAATTGATGGACAAACATCTCTGTTGTTTCCTCAAAATTCCTTAAAGAGTTATTGGGTAATTGATAATACCACTCTAGGGCCATGCCTCCTAGAATTTTAGGGAACATCTTTATCAAAAACAAATCATCATGAGAAACATCATGACATGTTGTCCTAAACATGTAAATATGCTCTATAGGATCTTCAATTCCTTTATATATCGGGAGGACAGGCATGGGGAAATGCTTAGGATAAGGTTGAGCTATGACTATAGGGTCCAAAGGTTGACTACACATCTCTTGATTACTATATTAGGGATGGTAGGGACCCATTTTATTTAGATGAGAAGATAACCGCTTAACCATAGCTTCAAGTCCTTATTTTTGCTATCCACCAGACTAATTTGTTTGCATCATACTATTATGTCTTTGATAATAAGTTGGTGTTGTTGTGTGAATATTTCCAATTGAAACACTATTATATAAAGTGTTTGTAGGAAGTATATTTTATTGAGTTTGTTGATAGTTGGTATTTTGTACTTGTTTAACCTTTTGTTTATTTGACATTTGTTGATTAAGATCTTGAGTGATCATGAATGTGAATGGTTGTTTTTTGTTTTTTTATATTTGCTTTTGGATTGCTAGAAACAATTTTGGATGATTGTGCCATTGATTTTTGAGAATTTTGATTTAAAGATATCATATTTTGATTAAATGGTCCTGCTTGATTATCATATGGGTCTGTTGAAGGCATGTAAGGTAATGGGTTTGTATGTATTCAAAAAGCAAATGCTAAGGATGCTTCCATAGAACCTTCTCCTAAATTATCCATATGTATTGCTTGGCTAAATTAACCTATGTGATATTTTATGAATTGAGTAAAATTTGTAAGAGACTCAAATTTAATATTTCCCTTTTCATCTAATTTAGGTTCATTAGGATCTTCTACTTTGTCTTCCCCATAATTATATTCATCTTATGATAGTATATCCTCTCCAACAAGTGCTCTATATTCAATATCATGTTGTTATTGTTCTTCCATATTATCATTATCTACTTGTTTGCAACTTCTTAATATAGGCTTTTTGTTTTTAGAATAATTTGTTCTTGCAGATCTATATTTTATATATATGTGCTAAAATTTTGGGGTATATATGTTATATATATATACCTAACTAAAAAATAATATAATATGATTTTTTTTTAGGTTTTTTGTAGCTTTTATATTGCAAATAACAAAATAAACAAAACTATAATATTATAAATGTTATATTTCAATTTTCTTGGGAAAACCTATAGATATAATTAACAGGTTTCAATTGATCTGGTGATAGGTAGTGTTATTCTTCAAATAGGAAGTTGGATTTTAGGAATTTTATGAAATGTGCTATAGTAATGCAATCAACTTCATAATTTGATGTATAAAAGTGTAATTCATGATAGTATTCTTGATAAAGCACAACTCTAGGAACCCTATTTTTTTTTAAATAAAGGGGTAAAAATTTATTGATAAAAATTCTAGATTACAGAGTACAACTGAGCTTCCAACAAGGACTCAAATAAATAGCCAAATAGGATAAAACCACTAGACTAGAATAGCACCCAAAAAAGACAACAAGAACAAACCACATTAATTCTATACATCCTTGTGGATTAACTCCCATAGGCGTTGAGAGTACCCAGACAGGAGAATCTCCCAATTATTGATACTCCAAGGATCCAGCAGCTCAGAAGCCCTTTTGGCCAGGTAATCAACAACCACATTCCATTCCCTTAGAATGTGCACAAAGGATATAAATTTGAACTCTTCACTCATTCTGAGAATCTGAATGACTACAGAGGCCAACTACCAATTAAATTCCTCCACCCTTTTACTATTTAAAATATTAACCATAATTTGAGATTCAGACTCGCAGATAATCCTATGCCAGCCAAGAGAAAACCCCCTCTACAAGGCCTCAAGAATTGCAAGATCTTCCATAAAATTGTTGGAGTGAACACCTTTATAAATGGAAAATAAAAAATTGACACCACCAGTAGAATCTCTCCCAACACTGCCAATTCTAGCATGTCTAGGATTACCCCTGGATGATCCATCAGTATTAATTTTTAAAACTCCTCTAGGGGGTGGCCTCCACCTACCATCTCTCCTAACCTTCTTACTGAGCTGAGGAACCCTACTAGGGCTAGAAGATTTCACACCATCACCAAAGAGACCAAGGGCTTGTTGTACCTTCTCCTCCCTAGAATCCAAAAGAGGGTCGAAATCACATTTGCTATGGATGGTTTCCTTAACCATAAAAAGGATCCTTTGCTACATCTATTGAACAACCAAATAACTACCCTAAAATATGTGTCGGTTTTGTTTGAGCCAAATTTGCTAAATTATGCAAGAAGGGCCCAAATTCCAAGCCACATGAAGGAAGGGGGCATTTGCTAAAGGTCTACCCAGACTACTCCAAAACTCCACTAGGGAAAACACATGAAAACATGGATGGTTCCAGGTGCTCCACCAATGGTGCCAAATATCTCTGGCAAAGGAGCATTAGAAAAATAAATGAGAAGAGTCATCCTCATTCTTACTATAAAGGACACAAAAAGAGGGACCCTAAAATCCCCTCTTTCTCACATTATCCCAAGTGAGGCATTTATTATGAGCTACCAACCAAAGAAAGAAGTTACATTTTGGCCAGGAAAATTTGTTCTACACATTTTTCCACCAAGTGACAGGAAGAATCCCATACTTTTGCTTATCAAGAACATGATAACCATAGGCTACCGAGTAGGTTCCCTTAGGATCAGGGTTCCAAGGCAGAATATATTTACCCCTCAATGAATAATAAGGCCTCCTCATAAGAATAAGAGAAAGAACCTCTCTGTCCTTGGCCAGTCCCCCCTGGGGCTATTCTTGCAGATCTTTCCACCTGTACATCTTCATATTTCCAAAATACTAAATTTTTTTAAAGTCCTCCACATGAGACTAGCCTACTTCTAAGAAAAAAATGCTTAGGGAATGTAATCTAGGATATTGATTCAATATAGGATGGTGTCCATCCCAATAATCCTCCCAAAAAAGAGCATTTGATCCATAATTGTAAATCTAGAACAAACCTTGCTTGATTAAATTAGTTCCTCTTTTCAAAGTGTCCTAGATAACCGAACCTTTCCCAAACAAGCTGAATCTAGGGATCTCAGCCTCATAAGTACTTCTCAAGTATTTACAAGATAATATTTTAGCCCAAATCTGATCTTGAGAGGTACACCATCTCCAATAAAGTTTTGCAGCCAAATCCTACCCAAAAATAGTTGTTTGTCATAACCCAAGGCCTCCCTCTTGCATCGACCTACATATAGAATCCCACCTAACCAAACTCCATTTATATTGATCAAGTTTTCTAGACCATAAAAATTGTCTTGACAAAGCATCCATGTCCTTGATGAAGTGAGAGGGAGCTATTTGTATAAAACATCTATAAATGGGTAAAGCTTGAACAATAGATTTTAAAAGCAACACTCTACTTATAGTGGATAGCCATCTGAAAGTCCAATGATTCACCTTCCTTCTAAACTTATCAAGCATAGACTACCAAGAATATCTAGGTAGAGGATGAGATGAAATTGGAATACCAAGATAAATGAAGGGGGAGTCCCAACCTGGAATATTAGAATGTGAGCAATCCTAGATTAAATAAGAAAATAGAAGACTTGTCCTCATTAATCAACTGTACAAAAGCACCAAGATATATGTCAAGAGACTGTCTAATATTTCCAAATTCCCTTATAATGGCAACTCCCAACAAATTAGTATCATAATTGAAGATGGGAAAGAGGTGGCAAACTAATATCCCATTTCCACCCTTGAATGAGACACTGCATGACTTGAGACTTGAGCAATCTTCCCAACCCTTCCGCCATAATGATAAACAAATAAAGAGATAAAGGATCCCCTTGCCTCAATCCCCTTGAGGCCTTAAATAGCTCTGATGGCTCATTATTAACAAGAATAGATAATGAGAAGGAAGAAACATAACTCATCGCCCATCTAATCCATTCCTCCTCAAATCCAAAAGTAGTAAGAACTTTATGAAGAAAGGACCATCTGACCCGATCATAGGCTTTGGCCATGTCCAAATTAATGAACATAGTTTTATCCTTAGAAGTTTCCATCAAGTGAATAGATTCTGTAGCAATAATAACCCCATCCAAGATTTTTTGGCCAACAACACACCATCCTTGCTCCTCAAAAATGATTTTTCTCAACCATATCTTCAGCCCCTCAGCAATAATTTTTGTGATGATCTTATACACAACATTACAGAGAGCAATAGGCCTGAACATATCCAAGGAATTTGCTCCCTCTTTTTTGGGTATAAGCACCACAAAGGTAGCATTTAGGGCCCTTAGCATATTTTTGTTCTTTTGGGACTCATGGACCACCTCCAAAAGATAAAATTTGATTAAATTCCAAAACTCTTGATAAAAATCAATCGAGAATCCATCTGGACCTGGGGCTTTTCATTTTTCATCTTGAATACAATATTTTACAACTCCTCAAGGGAAATTGGACCCATCAAGTGCTCATTCATCTCTCTAGAAATAATTGCTAGAATATAGTTTAGAATAAGCTTTTCATTCTCATCATATGATAGGGAGTCCTCCTTGAAGAGAGAGGAAAAATACCTCTTAGTCTCTTCTAAAATATCCTTGAAAGAAGAGAGTAGGGCACCTTGAGAATTCACAAGAGAGGTAATCAGGTTACCATTACGGAGATCCTTAACTAAGTTATAAAAGAAGGTTGTGTTCCTATCCCATCCCTAAAGCCAACCTACTCGAGATTTTTTTTTCCAAAAAATTTCTTCCCTCAGTTCCCATTCAGCAAGGTCTTTTGCAACCTCAGATTCCTCAACAAGAAGCTCCTTCATGAATCCCTGATCTCTAATCTTCCTTGAAGCTTCTTCCATCCTCATAAGAGCTACCAACTTAGCCAAGGAAAGGTTCCCAAAATTTAGTCTATTCCATATCTTCAATTTAAGTCTTACAAATTATATTCACTTCATAAAGGAATACATAGCGATGCCATGAAGAGGTTTTCCAGTGGTCCACCAGCCTCGCATGAAATCATGAAGCTTATTATCATGAAGCCATATAAGTTGAAACTTAAAGGAAGGATTCTTTTTTAGCCCTAAATCTGAAGAAAAGAGTTTGATAGGCCAATGATCAAATCCCCTACCCTCCAGAATCATAGAACTAGCACTTTTGTTATTACCCATCCAATAACTGGATATCAAAAACCTATCTAGTGTCTCTGATATGGAAGCTTCCCCACACCTTCTATTGTGCCAAGTAAATATCCCATTATCTAGATTGATTTCAACCAAGTTTAGGGAATAGATATAAGAACTGAAGACAAAATAAAAAGGCTCAAGACAATCCAACCCACCACATTTCTCCTCTAGACAAGTGATAGAGTTGAAGTCTCCAGCCAAAATCCATGGGTACAAGGGAACAAAACTTCCAACAAAGCAAATGTGCTCCCACAAATTAACTTTACCATTGTAATCAATAGGAGCATACACATTTGTAAGTATGATGGTTTCACTAGATTCATTATCATGCCCGACCATCAAAATAGACCATCTGCTAGAAATCCAAGTAAAAGGGGATATCTTCACCGAATCCCATAAACAAGAAAAACCACTAGCATATCCACATGAAAAAATACACTGGCATTGCCCCCTTCTCCACAACTTGGGAGCAATATTGAACATACTATCAATAGCTAATTTAGTCTCCTAAATAAACACCACATCCAGAGAATGCACACGAACCAAATCATGAAAAACTTTTTGTCTAGGGATTTTTTTCAACCCCCTTACATTCCATGAGAGGATAATCATTTTTGGGGTTATAAAAAGGTGAGTCCAATGTTCTCACCAAGCCTAAATCCACAAAAGTCTCCCCCATTAACTTAATTTTATCTTGGTCCTTCTTTCAACCCACCTTCATATTCTTATCCAAAAAACTTTTTTTAATTATTTTCTATTGCAATCCCAATATCGTAGGAGTTTTGCAGTCCAAGGATGACTACATCAGTGCCTGAGTAGGAGAGGGCATAACTAAATCTATACCACTTTCCAAAATAGTTTTCCTTATAGGTCTAGACCCAACCATGTCCTCTATACTCAAATCCAAATCCCTTTGTTCTTCATTTAAACCCCCTAGATATAATTCCTTAAGTTCCCCCTTAAGAAGAGACATATGATTCGGCCTTGTTATATTTGCATCAGCTAGCGATGTTTTAGGTATCTCCATGCACTGATCAAGATAATATAATGTTTCAAAATATATGAGTAGTGCATCTAGCTAGCTATCGTTAAGGTCTTTGTTTACCCTTCATCCTCTGTTTTGGGATTTTACCAGAACAAAACCTTCCTTATACCATTCCCCTTCCTTTATTGGGGATTTTCCTTTATCCAAAATTTGTCCATACTGAGAGGGCCCATGATTTGAAGCCACAGGTGGGACAAACTTAGGGCATTTTCTTTGCAGGTGGTCATATTCATGGTAAATCTAGAAAATGGAAGAGCTTCATAGTCATGTTTTTAAACCCATGTAGTTGATCCAAATTGTATTTCAATAGAATCTAGAATAGGATTATTTAAATCAAATTCAACAAAAATATGAGCAATAGAGATTACCTTTTTATCCATTGTATATTGTGACGGTCCAATCGTCTTCCCAAGTAGAAGGGCAATCTTATGCAAGATATTAGTTCTCTAGAATTCCAACGAGAGCCATGGAAGCCACACCCATACTGGAACCCACGATGGCCGCTCCTTTGATGGGTTGAAACCCACATTCCAAGGTTTAAGAAAGAGTCCCACTTGGTTATAGAAATAAGTACCCCCTTCAAATGCTTTGTTATGATCTAGAATACAAGAGAAAACCACCATAAAATAGTTGTTCGCACTCAGCATCACCTCCACATCGGCTTTAGGATTCCAAGTCTTCCTGACCCAAGCCTCCACAAAGGGGAGAAAAATTTTGATACCCAAAAATTTGCCAATAAGGGCATGTTTGGTTAGATACTCCACATCTTCCGCCATCAAGTCTGGTTGAACCACTAGAACTGGCCTGGCTTCACATCATTCCAAACATCCATTGTTCTTTAACAAGTGGTTCTCGACATGCACTAGAAAATCATGTTCCTTACAGTCATTTTTAGATGAAAACATCATGAGCATGCACTCTCTATGCCGGACCCGATGCCATCACGACATTCCTCCAATTTTTTAGACCTCCTTCGGAAGCTGCTACCATCCTCGCAGAGCAGTTTTTCTTCATCAAACCCTAGCAGAGTAATTTTTCCTCATCAAACCCTAGCCAATTTTAAAAAAAACTCAATTTTCATATTTATTCAAAAAAAATATTTGGTTTCTTGAATATATTGCTCTAGGAACCCTGTTAAATATTCTCTTATCGTCTAAAATAATTTCTTGATTTTCCATTTGTGATAGAAACTTATGTAATACTATAGCATTCTCAAGATAATATTCAAAGGAATAAATACTTGGACAAATTACAACTCTTTTGTCTGCTAGCCACCTACCATAGGCTCTTTGAAGATAAAATTAGAAAGATGCACTATCAACATTCAGGATTCTAGATAAATTGAACCTTATGATTTTCTTAAGTTTGGGTTCTCTAGCTCTTATGATTTCTAGTCTTCTCCAAATTTTAGGGTATGACACACTACCTAAAGAAGAAATTTCTTAGGTTGATAATACTTTACTAACATCAATTAGGATAGCTCTTGTTATGTTGTAATCTACCATATATGAAAAAGAAAAATTATGTGATTTGAACTAATGGTTTTTGTTTTTGTTTTTGTTTTTGTTTTGTAACTATTTAAGAATCAAAAGAATATATATGTCTTTCATGTCGGGTTCACCAAATAATGTAGCCCAAAAATTCTCACTCTCCTTTCCTCAATGCTAATGGATCCGTGCCTTAGAGGGGAATGAGAGAATGAGTGGTCTTCACCTCAAAAGATAGGTACTTAGTCGTACCTTCTATATACGGTGATTTTTTGATGAATGGATTTTGGGTTCACTAGGAAATATTTTTGGCTATTTCCAAGCCTAGGTTTCAGGATTTGTTTTAATGGTTTCTTTTTATTCAAATCACACATACCTAAGTTTGGCCCATATGCAAACTAAACTAAGATACATGCAATTTTAACTTCAAATGTAGACAAAAGAATACAAAAAATAGAATGTAAAAATTGATGCAATGCCTATGAAGATATTTGAAATCTTACCTGTATCTGGATGTCTGATGTAGGTTATAAAATTTGTAAGTAATCCAGTTTCGTATAATGCATGGTGATATCGTATTATGATTTCACCAGATCTTATTATGATCAGTGAGATCGTATTCCGATCATAGATATATAAATTCAATTTTGATAGAAGACAACAAATGCATGGATAGAGGGTAAAGAATAGAAATTTATGATCCTATTTATATTTGCAAATATTATTCTTATCTATTAAACACTACTGAACAGTGACAATAATAAGAATTGATAAAAAAAATGAATCTAATTACCTAAAACATGCAATTACATGAGATTTTAGGTGAACTCCAAGAATGAAAATGATTTAATCTAATATGTCCTATGACAAAAATGTTAAATTAAATATAAATAAAATGAATAAAGGTCATAATACGTAAACCAAAACTCAGAGTTAACCCCAAGTAAATTGCATATGATATCGTAATGTTCTGGGTGAGATCGTATCTCGAACTTGCACGTTTTTACTATGATCACACTATCGTATCCTTCGATCTATGATAAAATACTCTGATCCTACAAGAAAATAATGAAATAATGAGTACTAGAATGCATAATTAAACTATTTTTTCCTAAGTGCAGAGATCCAGGAGAATTTACGGAGGGAGGGGTCTAGTTAAATAGGCAAGGAGGAGTGTCTAGAATAGGGAGGAGGGTAAATTTGTTAAAATTTTCTCTAATCTGGGCGAGATCGAATGAATCCAATCCCATACTTCCTGCACTGTTACATAGGTGGAGGTAAAAAACCATTTAACTAACTTTGTCATTTTTCTTATTTTAATTTTTTTGTTTTTAGGCAAGATCATATTGTGATCAACGATATTGTACACCAATCGCTAGAAGTGTAAGACTAAAATCATACTACGATTTCGGAGGTTGTACTATGATTTTTCTAATCATAGTACAATCTCCTCAGAGCAGCACAAATTTTGAGTTAATTAATGTAAACATAATATTTTATAATTTTCTTGTCTTTTTTATGTAAATGGGTCAATTTTAAGGTGCTACACTACCTAGGAAGTATCAAAATCAAAACACACAAAAAGAATAAAATACTTTTTTTCTACATTTAGAACTGATTTCAGTTTCCAATTGTTTGCATGATCACAAACTAGTTGCAATACATCACACCATGCAACACTTTGTTTTTTAGCTCCACATAGCTTGTCACCTTAGTTTTAGTCCACACTTCATAGGGTTGCTTCCAACCCCCTTCACACATCGCATCTAGGACCATAGATTCTAGAATCTGTGTAGTTCTAAAGCTTCACAACATGATACCCATCATCATGCCTATTGTCAACCATAGCCATGCACATGAGAAATCATACCATATAGAGGAGGCACCTACAACCCCTTCTAGCCAAGCCATCCCTCCTCCTTTGATCACAAATGGGAAGTCCACCTACACACACGATCCACTCACAAAGTTTGATCCATGCTATACACACATGATGGCTCACAGTGAGATTTCCACTTTTATTAAAGCCCTTGCCACTTCACTCATAGAATATTATACACTCCTTTTCCCTATATCATTAACTAATCCACCTCATATGTTCTATGATCATATGATCTACACTATTCCAGGACAACATAATCCATTCTTCACCATAGATAAGGAGACTCCACCTACATCCCCCAAATTTGCACTCCCTTTCTTCCAGAGTTGATCTCAAGCCCTATTTGAAAATGAATCATCCCTACTAAAATGCACTTTCTCTGAGGTTGCATCATTCACCCCTATTATAGGGATGATATTAGAACCTTCCTCCTCTACCATAGGTAACCAAATGCTATCATTCCAAATCATGCAACAACAACCCCCCTTGTAGGATCAACAAGCACCATCATAAACACCATATCCATACTCTTCTCAAGAGTCCCAAAAATCATCATCCCAACAACCATTTTTCATAATTTTTGAGGACCTGTCACAACCACCTCTCCAAATCCAAACCATGTAATACCAACAACAACTAGCTACTCACACCCAATAGGGGGTGGATTCATTCCTCACTCCAACTTCCCAAGATCCTACCCTAGAGGCTTACCCTCATTCCTCCTCATCATTCCCACCTCCATATCATGTTTTTGGAATGTACCCTATCCAATACTTTGCTCAAATTTCATATACATTGACATTTAGGTTACTTCCTCCTCCTCCTTTTTAGGCTCTAACTGCTTGTCTTTTTTCCCACCTATGGATTGAGACCCATGTTCTACACTCCTACTTCTACAGGATACTCTACATAGATTAGTTTTGACACCTCCCATACTTTGGGATAGATACAGGTTCCATCCTTCGACACCTTATCTCGACCACCCCTAGCATTGAGAGTATCGGTACCTCCACCAATACCTGTTGGATCTACATTCTTTATACCTCTCCCTTTATGGTCATCATCACCTATGACCTAGCCATTATAGTAGGCTCCTACCTAGTAGGTACCACTGCCACAACAAAACATCCCACCATCAAAATACTACTATCCCCAACAAACACCCATTCCACAACCTAGTGTTCCACTAGCCATGACATCATACGTTGCTCAACATCCATCCTACCAGGACCAGTTGCAACACTTCCCCCCTCAGTAATAGGAAGAACAACAACTCCAATACCCATCGTATTCCCAATCTCAACCCACCTTAGTATAGTCCTTCATGCTCTTAATACCTGATATTTAGCTCCTACAAGATTAAGTCAAGATGTTAAACCTGTGCACGGCCAGTTATGGACCACAAAAACCAACATATGATGAATTCTATAGTGAGCTAATTCATCCATCAGTTCCTATCCCACCTTACCCCTATCACTTTGAGATCCCAAATTTTGATAAGTACAAAGATAATTAAGATCCTAGATAACATGTCAATAACTATTGCTCAGCTTACTACCAACTTCATAGTAGCAACCCCCTTATGTTACGTACCTTCTCCCTCTTACTTGTAGGATAAGCCTTAGACTAGTATAACATGCTTCCATGCCATAGCTTGTATACCTTCAAATATTTTACCAACTCCTTTTTGGAACACTTCTACATAAATATTAAAAATAATACTAACTACTCAAGCGTCTATGTATTACAACAAGCTTATGACAATTCTATTATCAAATTTATATCGATATGGAGATTGATCATCCATGATCTCACCCATAGCCTCCCTACCACTGAGCTAGATACACTCTTCTCCAAGAGTTACCACAAACATATTTCCACCTCCCTGTAGCTTCACCAAAGCTATAATTTTGAAGAAGCTATTGTCCAAGCCAAAGTAATTGAGTACATCAAGGTCCAGTCAAGTAAAATCAAATTAATATAGAAGCCCAACTACAATTCTAACTTCTATTTTAATAGAAATACTCCCAACCAAACCTTCTCTCAACCACCACAAGCCAATCAAGTGGTAGCTACTACCTTAGCACCCATGCCTATTTCACAACCCTCTCTTCCTCAATGCCAAATATTTCAAACCAATGCACCTCCCCCTGCTAGGCCCTAGCAGCCATACGGTATGCACCCATAGGTCCAACAACGTAATATCACCTTACTTTCTGAACCTTTGCCAACCCTCTTCCAGATTTTATATGAGGGAGATCACATCATCCTACCTAATTTTTGACCATTGGATCCAAATCTACCTAAGCCTCATGGATACAATGAGTAATACTTCTTCCAATACCAATGATAGTGTGGCCATGATATCGATTCTTATTGATATTTCCATGGTCAAGTACAAGATCTAATTTATAGGGGTACCATCCAAGTGTCAAATCCTCTTTCCCCATAAAATCAAAACCTAGGTATCTTCTAGAACCCCTTACCTAACCATAGGGAAACTAACCCCAAAAGACCACCATTCAATCCTCTAGGGCCACCTAGACAAGTAAAAAATATCTAGCATGATCCCCCATCATGTGGTGTAGTGGGTATGATCAACCTTACTATGCATAACCAATGATACCCATCATGCCAAAAAATACCTATTGTTTCCTCATCCATCCAGTTCACATCACCATAGTCCTTCACAACTCCTAGTGCCATACCACCTCGACCACAAAATATCATTACAATCCATGGTAGACTTACCCACCAATTATGCAATGCCCCCACTCGACTATTTTCAACCTCCTACAAAAATATCAAACCCATTGTGAGGTGATGAATGAAATCCTACACTCCATTGATCTAGAGACACATGAAATGAATGCCTTTATAAAATTTGTAGGTAACATCCCATGATGCCTTCAACCCTCCATTAGTTTCCATGATCATGATATTATAGAATTGGTAGGAGAAGGAGCATATCCTCCCCTCCATATCCAAGCAACCATCAATGACATCACCTATAAGCATTTCATCATTGATACTGGTTCTTCCATTAGCATTATTTCTATAGTGGTATTGCATCACTGGCATATCCCACCAGTCTATTTTGCCACTCCATATCTTTACCTTCATGCATTTTATGGTTCCATGAGACCCATGGTAGGTTTCATCATCTTACCCATCTGAGTTGGTATCCGTACCATCTCCATCCTTTTTTACATCATCCAAGGTGAGATGCAGTATAACATCCTCCTTGGTCATCCATGGATTAGGGACATGTAGTGCATCCCTTCCACACTACATCATTGCCTTAAATATGTCCATGATGGACTTGTCCATTGCATTCCTACTAATGGGGATCCCTCCACATTCTACAACATCACAAATATTCCACCTACACCTTCCTTTTCTTTCATGTAGCTCTTTATCATTTGTTCCCATCAATATGTTGGAGTGTCTACATCTTCTGCAATGTCCACTTTGCTACCACAATCCTCATAAAAGACACACACCTCGATATCAACACCATTAGCACCACCATCTGTAGCACCTAACCCTACTACTATTTCTTTCTCATTTCCATCCTTATGTCCACCACCACCATCACAACCATCATCATCCATAATTCCACCCATGATACCGTAACCATCATTGCCTTCTTCTACATGCCCTACAGCTCCATCTAACCCATATTCTCCTACAAAAAACCTATCCTTCCTACACTGCAAACACCTCCCATTTCCTTTTGCCTATGACCTAGGTCATTCACCTCCCTGTGTAGTCTATAAGTGGCACCCTCTCCCCCTCCTTCACAATTCCCATAGGCAAACCACCCTATCCTAGATACTAAAACTAAATTCCATGAGTGGGAGTAGTGAGCTTCTTGCCTTGATTACCAGTTATTAAACCCCTCCTTTACCACTATAAGAGAGTCTCATATCATACAATCATATTTTGATTTGGATTCACCACATAATTTTCCATTGCATACATCACCACACATTTCCATATTCATGACAAATTCAGGACCAGGGGATTACAATGTGTGTGATGCCCACGTACGTCCACCTATCATCCAGTCCATGTGAGACTTCAGCCATCCCTCAACCTTAATTTTGATCATTATAACTATTATACAATTAGGATACCTTGATAATCATACCAACTTTGTCTATGCAAGAGTCGATTCTTCACTCCCACTTGTAGTTCCTCCACCACCATAACCTAGCTTTTGTGGTATATTGGACCATATGACTAATCCTTAGTTCACCTTGCACTATCTTCGATGCTTCTATTGGTGCAGATTTGGATTAGGCCACTATGAACAAGGGTCATAAACATCCATTAACCCTCATGTACAATTACCTATGGAGAAATCCAAATTAGGTTACTGTCCACACACTTGAGGATGAGTTATAGGATCTCTCCCTACATCCTTCCCATATTCCAAAACACACCTTGGAATAATATATTGACATGGATATTCTAGAGGATAATCCATATCCTCACTCTACCACCATAGTTCCATGTGATTTATTCCAATAATCCCCCTATTTTGACACCACCTCATCATGTTGTTTTGTTGAATTGATAAGCCAATTTTCTACCCTATCCTTAAATTCTCATAACCCAAAGCATGACATGACATCTCCACTACCATCACCATTATATTTAGCCATATTACCACCTATACATTAGCAACTCCACCAATATACTACTTGACCATATTCTCCACTGGTTATCTTGCATCCTCCATTGAACCTCTTAGGATGCTCACAGACTATTGAATCATCATCATCAGAATCTTCACCACCCACATCCCCCATGGCATTGATTAATATGGTCAATGTGGATATTTTCTCCCCACTTTGATACACACACCAGCCAACCCATGATGACAAACCAAACCCTAATTTCATCGCTCTCATGCACATCTCATCCATACTAGTGCCCCAAGATTTTCTAATTTTACCTCATGTCTTATGTGCTATGAATGCTCCATAATCTACACCACCTCACATATTGCAAGTACACCACAAATACATCTATATAGATGATGAGTATAACATTCTTGATGCCGTCAATGACCTCCACCTCATTCCAATTCTAGAACAACTGCATGATGATTCTCACATGCTCATAGAAGAAATCGTTGATGTAGATATCGATGATGATCCTAAAAATACCCACATCGTTAAACTAGCCACAAGCCTTTCATTTGAAGAGCATATTTTGTTCACCACTTTCCTTTAAAATTATATCAGAGTATTTGCATGGTCCTACAAGGATATGCCAAGCCTCGATCCTACCCTTGTAGTCCACAAGCTCACCTTAGATAAAAATGCCAAACCTGTAAGATAAAAACTATGACGCATGGACCCAATAGCTGCATTACTTGTCAAAAATGAGCTACAAAATATCCTTGAAATATATTTTATAGTACCCATAGATTACCTTTACTGGGTCTCCAACATGGTTCCAGTACCAAAAAGCATCTGATGAAGTTTGTGTTTGCACTGAATTTCACAATTTGAACAAAGCTTATCCCAAAGACAAATTTCCACTACCTAACATTGACTCACTCATTGATTCTATTGCAGGCCATGAGATGATATCCCTCTTGGATAGATTATTTTGTTACAACTTGAAAGCACGAGATTCCGAAAACAAAAAGGATAAACTAAAAATGCAATGTAAATGAAACTAAGATAACGCTTAAACCCTATGTTATTGAAAAATGCGTAAAAAGAAAGAACATGAACACAAGATATCAAAGCAATGTAAAATACGACCTTTTTATTGATATGCTTTTCAAATTTGTGTTACAATGCATCTTCTTCCTTCTTAAGGGATAGGAGCATTAAATGTTGGTCTTTTACAACTTGTTTCAGAATTCCTTCTTCCGCATGCCCACATGTAAGATGGGCGAACCAAAACGTTGTCACCGCTTATGTTGGTAAAGGTAGATTCCTCGCTGCTCCTCTAATGCTGCCAATCTACGTTCAAAAAAACAAACAAAGAATCAGTAGCACTTGTGTATGAAAAATAAACGATAAATCTAACGATGGTTAAAATGAGTCTAAATAAACTGAAAACTTGACAAAAGCATAAACATGAAACTAGCTAAATACTACAAAAGAAATAGTCACCAAAAGGAATAAAGCGGGGGGGTGCCCGAAGGCAAACCACCCACGGGTAAAACTTTGCTTCAACACCAATCCGCTTGGGATGGGTCCGAAACCTGATGTGATGTGTTGTCGGCAAATTGGTAGGATATTGTGGTCAGAAAAATCGGGGTTGGTTCTTGATTCGTGCCTTCAAAAGTCACCTAATAGCCTCTCTTTCGATTAAGAGATTATGGATGTTGAAAACACAAATCGCAAGTAAGTGAATTAGCAGCACTTCGTCGCTCAAAATGCTCCTTCTCTGGTGTATCTTTTGGGTGAGGAAGCTCACCATTTTATAGACCCAAGGGGTCTCTTTGAATTAACATGCAAAAGTGTTTCTTTGCATGAATGCTTTTTGTGTGAAGAGAAGACTTCTTCTTGATCAAGGGCTTCTTAACTGCCTCTGTGCATGTCTTTGTATGTTTAGAAAAACTCACTCGCACTCCCATGCAATGAAGGGATAGCTAAGTGGCAAATCTGAGTTGTCTTAAAAAGCTCACTCCCACTCCCATGTGGTGAAGGGGGAGTCAATTGGCAGATATGAGTTGTCAAAAGAACTCACTCGCACTCTTATGCCATGCAAGAAAAGCTAAGTGGCAGTTCTGAGTTGTCTTGCGTCGAGGTCTGAATTTTTGTCAGTCAAACCTAGCATTCCTCCCACCCTGGAGTGAGCACTGGTAATCGTCTCTAGGTGAGATGAGTATCAATCCTCACTCGTCCCTGGGTAGGACGAGTACAAATCCGCACTCGTCCCTGGGTGGGACGAATAAGTAGCTGAGTGTCTAAAAGATGCCAAATTGATTCTTGACTTATAAAATTATTGTGTAAGTGGTTAGAACCACTGTTTAACCTCTGGGGACTGCCCTGGGGGCTGTGTGTGTTAGTGCGATCAGTGCTTATTGTCACATAATCAGATTGGTGCTATTTTGGTGTCTACAGATGCCCCTTTTTGGAAAGCGCTACACATGGTGCAGTGCTGAGCAAAAATAGATAACCAAAGCACTAATGATTAGGGTTTCTCAGTAACCTAACCAAATCTTGATGCCCCAAGTATGGAAAGGGCACACATTCTTGAATCCTTGCTTTTGATGAGCTAAGGAACTTAAATCAAGCATTAAATTGGTTCGGTGAGGTATTACTTGAACGTAGACATTGATCAGTCATGAAGAGGCAAAGGGCGCAACCTTTTGTCTGTGGGAACCTTGAGTTCATGATTCACGAATGCCAAGTATATGATTAGTTTGTGATAATTGCTTGTTTGCTGCCCCAAACAGGGGCGCGATTGTCATTTGCAATGATCCTTTGAATGCGTGTCATTTCCAAGACTGGGTATATTGGTGTTGATTGGCAACTAAGTGTGACTACCCCCTCAAGCGACGAATCGATGAGGGAATGACCAACATGAGAAAAGCGACGAGTCACTTGACCCAAGATGACTTAAGTGAGGGTGCCTTCAGATGTTATCCGATGCATGCTCGAGCAGTTTCCCGATTGTTTTGACCTATTTTTGGTGGGTGTGAACCAATTTTGGGATGCCATTGGGGTTAACATTGGAAAAAATCCATCTTCCCGTGGAGTGGTCCGGCTATGGTAGCCTTCTTGGGGAGTAGGATAGTGACAAGGTAGACCCCGACATCAATTTTCTTATGCCAAGAGGTTAAGTGCAAGGCACTTGTGTCCAACAATTTTTAGTGGTTTTGTGGGCATTTGTCATTTTAATTTTTTTTTTTTTTTTTTTTAATTCATCTCGGGGGGGACGAACGACATTATGGTACTCGTCCTGGGGTGAGACGAGCGTGCCACGATGGTACTCGTCCTAGGGTGGGACGAGCGCGCCATCAAGGGAAAAGTGCTCATCCCAGGAAGGGACGATTGCCAGCAAGCAAAAAGTATAAATATGCAAAAATGACGGATTTGGCTCATTTGCACTGTTCAGCGATTGCGATTTGGAGCTCTGGGGAGGAGGAGGTAGATTTTCTGACGTGAAGCGCTGCTAGATTTTCCAGCCACCATGAGTGCATAGACCGGTTCGTCGAGCTACGGAGCCGAGGTGAGACCAATAAGTGCACTATCTCCTCGAGTTTGAATTTGAAAAATGCAAATGTGTTTTTATTGTGTTTTTCTTTTGTTTAAGACATGGAACCCTAATTAATTAAATTAAAAGGTGAATGAATGAAACCAAATGAAACGTGGATGCAAACCGATGGAAACTTAGATGGAAAACCATAGGATAAACCCAAAATGAAACTTAGAGTAACACTTTAGGGTAACCACGGTTATAAAAAATGTTTGTTTTTGATGTGAATGGTAAAATTTAGGTCGAAACCGTAGGTAAATCATGCCCATTTTTTTTTGTTTTTTTTTTTTTTATAGAATTTGAAAATGAAAAATGGATGAATTGTTTTTTGTTTTGAAATGGTAAAATTAGGCCAAAACCGTAGGTAAACCGGGTCCAAATTTTTTTTTGTAATTTTTTATGGAATTAAAAATGAAAAATAGATGAATTTTTTTGCTGAAATGGTAAACTTAGGTCAAAACCGTAGGTAAACCATGTCGAAATTTTTTGTGTTTTTTTTTTTTTTGATGAAATGTAAGATGAAAACTGAATGAATTTTTTGTTTTGAAATGGTAAACTTAGGTAAAACCGTAGGTAAACCATATCAATTTTTTGTTGTTTTTGATGAAATGTAAAATGAAAACTGAATGAATTTTTTTGTTTTGAAATGGTAAACTTAGGTAAAACCGTAGGTAAACCATGGCAAATTTTTGTTGTTTTTGATGAAATGTAAAATGAAAAATGGATGAATATTTTTTGTTGAAATGGTAAACTTAGGTCGAAACCGTAGGTAAACCATGTCGAAATTTTTTTGTTATTTTTATGGAATTAAAAAATGAAAAATGGATGAATTTTTTTTGTTGAAATGGTAAACTTAGGTCGAAACCGTAGGTAAACCATGTCAAATTTTTTTGTTATTTTTGATGAAATGTAAAATGAAAACAAAATGAATTTTTTTTTTTTTAAATGGTAAACTTAGGTAAAACCATAGGTAAACCATGTCAAATTTTTGTTGTTTTTGATGAAATGTAAGATGAAAACTGAATGAATTTTTTTTTTTTTTAATGGATGTACATGTGAATGAAAGATGATACTATAAAGTTATGCATATTTGTACATGTGATGGTAATATGATACATATTTTTGATGTGTGTTATTTTTTATGATGTGCAGGTGGTGAAGAGTCGACATCGGGTATCGACTATTTTTTTTTAATGCCCGTGAGGTGTTGACTGCTGAGGACTGGGAGTGGCTTGATGCCTTAGGGATCAAGCATGTGGCTCGGTTGGATGCAGTTGTGGCGCATTGGGCGTACTTGATAGCTTTGATTAGCCTATGGGATGTTCGGATGAACACCTTCCATCTTTCGACAGGGGAGATGACCGTCACCTTAGAGGATGTGTATCGGATTCTCTAGATTCTGATAGACGAGGTTCCCATCTGGACGACGCCACGAGGCCAGAGGATGGCTGTACTGACTCGATATTTTGGACACGAGGAGGATGAGGATGGGATGATCTTATTGGAGAGAGCAGAGCTGGATTGTAAGATTGGGGGGATTCTGATACGATATTGGTATGAGAGGGGAATGTTGGGAGTGAGGCATGCACTACTCATGAGCCTCATTTCCAACATGCTCCTGCCAGACTCATCAGGAACGAGGTTCCCATGGAACCTATTGGAGGTGGTGTGGCAGTTAGTGGATTGTCTGATGATAGAGCCGATGATTATGAGATGGGGCCAGACACTTTTGGCTCAGTTATATGATGAGTTGTATGAGGTCCTCTGTCTGAGGTGGAAGGGGATTGGCTACAGTTATTTGTTACAGTGTTGGGCATGGCAGCATATAGTTGTAGAGCGACCATGAGGGCTACCCTGGATGACACGGGTTGACATGGTGGACATAGATATTGGGTATGGTGCTTTATGGTATCGATCTGAGGAGCGAGGGCAGAGTCGATGGTTTGCGGGAGACGTGGACCATTACAGAGATGCATTAGCACGACTAACTCCCGAAGATGTGGTATGGAGGCCATATCAAGATTTTCCTGCATGGCCAGAGGCTGATGAGTGGCTTTGGTAGGTCCGAAGGGGGAGATGGGTGATTGGATGACACGGGATAGAGCAGGAGTACTTCCACTATCTTCGAGTGACATGATAGTTTGGGGTACGCCAGGGGTTGCCTGGGGAACCCATAGTCTATCGATGTCGGAGTGATGAGAGGACCCTAGCTACGCCGATCCTCGAGCCACTAGGGGAGGAGTCGGATACAGTACTAGACATTCCGGATGTAGATGATGTCGGAGTGACTGTCGAGTACCAAGAGTGGTGGACGCTACGACAATGGTGAGGTGAGGGGCCATTTGGAGGAGATGAGGTAGCGGGAGGCAGAGAGGGGGCCGAGGCACTAGGAGAGGGTTGGGGAGCTCCTGCTGATGTGGATATGGTGGAGGTTGTATATGTAGGAGAGGAATTTGGGGATGAGGAGCAGCCAGAGATGCAGGGTGCTCCGGAGCAGGATGATGCTCCAGAGGGGTCGAGGTAGCCAGCCGTGCTGGGGGATACAGATGCGGGGTTGCACGCTGAGGTAGCATGATTGAAGAGGTTATTTCAGAGGTGAGATGGAGAGCTTGGGGATATGACGTAGGAAAGGGATCACCTGCAAACACAATTTGCAGAGCGGGAGAGTGCAGGGGCTGCATCTCGCCGATAAGGGGGTGATACGGATGCTGCATGGGAAAGAGATCTCCTACGGGTGCAGCTAGCACATCGTGATGACACCATCACGTACTACCATAGGCAGGAGGTAGAGTGGAGTCAGCATCGACAAGATATGGAGGGCGAGATTATCCGCCTTGGTGGGCAAATACCAGACCCTCTAGGGAGTGGCTCATCGCATAGGATGAGAGACATCGAGACAGAGTAGTCAGCATCATCTCGTCATAGGCGACGAGATGAGAGAGGCGCTAGTGGGCTAGATGTAGGGGCGAGCAGTTGCCCTGAGAGATCTTAGATGATTGATACTGCAGGGGGTAGTTCTTGTCACATCGATCCTGCATGATCATGGTGGCCGATGCCCTAGGCTGGGGGTTTTTTGGTGTATGATTTCAGGGTCAGGGGACCATTTTTGTAGCCTACGGGCAATTTTGTTATGATATATATATACAGATGACTCTTTTTGGTGTTTATCTATTTTTCATGATTTATTTTTGTGTACATGTTTTTACATTGATGTATGCATATGCGATTATGAATGCGATGGTTCTAATTTGTATGATGTATGCATATGGAATGAATGCAATGAATTGTTGATTATTTGTCAAGGCACCATAGACTGTACAAGATTTGGATTGGACTTGCTATAATAATGGGATTAATTTGTGGAATGCTTGTGCATGTGAAAACTTTGTTTTTGTATTTTGTCTATTTTTATGGTGATGTATGGAATGAAATGTATTAGTTGTTTGAAAATGTAGTTAAGCTTTTCTGAGATGCAGATATTTTAACTAACTAGCCAAGACTGTACATTTATCTCGCAAGACTTTTTGAACAAGGTCTAAATTCGACTTGAATTTAACCAAGTTATTTCACATCCCTGTGTGTGCAATTGAGTTCATTTATGTGGTATTTGTCAGGATACCGCCAGTGCCATATGGGCTTTCAACCGAACCTGTACTGAGGATCACCTAATTAGCTCCACTAACTCCTTTATTGTATGTAGTCAGATTAATCTATGATGCTTTCTAGGATATCATAAGCTAGCTCATCCACATGCAAACATTGATCTGCACACAAGTTAATGTGATAGATATATCGTCATGCGAGAGGTTTACCGCCAGTGACCGATAGGCTATCAACCAAACTGGTACTGAATCTTGCCTCATGACCTGTCGAAATGCTGAGAGTTCTAGGGATTCAAGTTCGACTCCCTTATTTTCTTCAAATGTATTGGGATACTTGCTCCATTGTAGTGATAAAATCACTGTTTATTTTTGTGTTATTTGTGTTTTTTTTTTTTTTTTGAGCAAGGGATTTGGATATGGAGTGACGAGAATCACTATTGTTTGTGCCTTTGGATGTGTGCACTGTAAGATGTCAAATTTTAGTGTTTTGACATTTTTGCAAATTTTGGATGTTTTGCAACTTTTGAGAACTTGGGATTCATGGGGAATTGGGTAGGGATGATGCTTGTCCTTTTGCCAACTCTCAACATTCCTAGGGTCATTTGCACAGGGGGATGAGCAAGATAGTCGTTTCGCTTATGGTGACCTGGATTACGGTGCAGGTTTCATATTTCGTTCACACAACTTAGGAATTTTTAAATGTGTGTTAATTTGTGTTGGGATGCTACGTAACAAGGTGTGATCCAAGTAAAACTTTCTCGTGTAAAATCTGTTTAACTATGTACAGTTTTGGCTAGAAATTTAAAAATAGCTGAATGACAAAAACCCTATATACATTAGGAGACAACTGACAATGCTACAAATGGCGATGGTGCTATTCTAGATGTAGGCATTTATGAAAATGGATCTGATGTGGAAAAGGATGGAATTGCCAAGTAATGACTGTCTATGGTGCTTTTGACTTGTATGACCTATCGAAGTATGCAATGTATGGATGCAATGCTTAATGCAACCTATATTTTTGTATTTGGATTTTTATGAGAATGCATGGATTTGGAATGCAAATGTTTTTGTGATTTTGATTTTTATGAGAATGCATGGAATTGAAGTGCAATTGTTTTTGTGATTTTTGTTTTTGTTTTTTTGAGTATGAATGGAATTGAAATGCAATTGTTTTTGTAATTTTGATTGTTTTATGAGTATGCATGGAATTGAAATGCAATTGTTTTTGTATTTTTGATTTTTGTGTTGTTTTTGTTGATTTTTGAATATTTATGTTGACCAAGAAGTTATGGTAACGCTTGGAGATTTTGGTGTTGACCAAAGGGTTTATAGATACCTTTGGGGCATTTAGGGATGACCAAATGATTATGAAAATCCTTGGAGCTTTTGTCTTGACCAAAGGGTTTATAGATACCTTTGGGGCATTTAGGGTTGACCAAGCGATTATGATAATCCTTGGAGCTTTTGTCTTGACCAAAGGGTTTATAGATACCTTTGGGGCATTTAGGGTTGACCAAGCGATTATGATAATCCTTGGAGCTTTTATCTTGACCAAAGGGTTTATAGATACCTTTGGGGCATTTAGGGTTGACCAAGTGATTATGATAATCCTTGGAGATTTTGGTTGGACTATGGATCTCTAGAGGTGGAATGGCCTCAAATGAATGATGTTCAAGGGTTCTGTTTCCTTTATTCCTTCAAGAGAGGCAAGCCGGTATGTTTCGGGTCCTATTCTACTGTCAATGATGTAAGGACCTAACCAGTTTGCCACAAACTTGTCTTGTAGATGGGACGGCAAATTAGAATTCTACTAGTTCTCTTTTAAGACCAAGTCACCAACCTAAAATTCCTTAAAGTGGACTTTCATGTTGTATGCTTTCTCAAGTTGCTCTTGATAGATACGTAAATTCTCGAGAGCATTAACGCATCGTTCGTCGAGCAATGTCAGTTGATCTAACCGGGCCTGCCACGTAGTGTCATCATCGATGAACTATTGCATTGAAATGCGGAGGGAAGGAATTTCCAACTCAAAAGGCATGACTGCCTCGGAGCCGTACACCAACGAAAATGGAGTTGCCCCAGTGGGCATCCGAATACTGGTGCGATAAGCCCATAGGGAAAGTGGGATCTGAATGTGCCAGTCTTTATGATTGTCTGCAATTGTCTTTTTGAGAATGGTGACTAGAATTTTATTTGACGCCTCGACTTGCCCATTTTCTTGCGGATAATAGGGTGTTGAAAAGCTATGCTGAATCTTGTACTTTGTGGTCAAAGCATGCACATATTTATTCTTGAATGGTGTCCCATTATCTAACAGGATCTTGGATGGAATACCAAAACGACATATGATGTTATGCAAAATAAACTCCGCAATGCGGGATCCAGTCATAGTGGTCAGTGGAATTGCTTCCACCCATTTAGTAAAGTACTCTGTGGCCGTTAAAATAAATGTGTGACGACCAGACAATGTAGGGGAGATCTTTCCAATTAGATCAAAGCCCCACTACAAAAAAGGCCAAACCAATTGAATCGACTGTAAGGCTTGAGAAGGTACGTGTGTCAAATTAGCATGGTGCTGACACTTCATGCACTTCTTCACATATGCACAACAATATCACTCTAAAGATGGCCAATAATAACCCATGCGAAGAATGCGCTTTGCGATGGCCATACCGCTGAAGTGGCCACCACATGTACCATCGTGAGCTTGGGTGATCGCCCAAGCGGACTCTTGCTAGTCCAAACAATGAAGGAGGATTCCTTCATAATTTTGATGATACAAAATGTCTCCTAATAAGACATGCTTTGCCACTTTCTATTTGAATGATCTTTTCACGTCTTGTGTCAATCCAAGTGGGAGAGTACCTAGCTTGAGGTAATCCCGAATGGGTGTGTACCAATCTTGCTGATCAGAAACCTCGATAGTATGAATGGCCAATCCCTCTTGAATTCTATCCTAAACAAAAGCTGAGCAGGAAATAACTTGTAAAAACAACGTGGTGTTGCTAATAAGAGGGATCGGGGAAAACAAGGACCCCCAGTTGGCTTGAGTCAAACAATCTTGAATTCGAGAGAACTTATCCGAAGATAGTTCAATCTGGATCATGTGGATTCCTGGAATCAGATCAGAGCTTACATGCTCCATCGCAAATTGTGATAATGTTTTAACCTAAATGGTTGTCATTTCACCAGAAGGGTCTTGCGGGATGAGTGACCCCAAGGAGGCCATAGTATCCGCAAAATGATTTGATGATTGAGGGAGTGCCTCGATGTCATACCATTCAAGTTGTGCCAAGAATTTGTCCATAAGGGCTTTATAGGTCTACAAAACTAGACATTTATATTGGAATATCCCCTTTACTTGATTGACAATTAACAACGAATCACCAAAGATGTTCAATTGTTTAATGTTCATGGTGATTGTTGTCTGAAGACCTATGAGCAAGGCTTCATATTCTACATTGTTGTTGGTGCACGGGAAGTCTAATTTAAATGACAAGGGCATTGGAGCACCTTGTGGAGTGAAGAATACAATTCCCATGCCACCCCCTTGCTCACATTTAGAACCATCGAAGAAGAGGGTTATGTCAGCCTATGACTTAGGCTCATCAGAATCTGTCGACTCTGAAACATGGAAGACCCCATCATCAGGTAGTTCAAAATTTAGAGGCTGATCGTCTTTAAGAGGAGCCTCAGCTAGTTGATCGATGATGCAACATGATCCATTTCGATGTGTGGCTACTATGATAAGTGTGAATCATCATGTATTGCAATGGATTCTCCATAGACACAACATACGTCTTATTACTAAGCATGTAGTGGCATAGCTTTTTGGTAGCAAACACCACTGCCAAGCAGAGCTTTTCAACGTATGCATAGTTAAGTTCATAACTGACCATTGTGCGGCTAAGATAGTATGTAGCCTATTCTTTGTGAAGTTCATTTTTCTAGGACAGCATGGCGCCCAGTGCCACCTCAGTGGCTGAGATGTATAAATAGAATGGCACTCCTGGTCTAGGTGGTGCCAATACTGGCGGCAAAGCCAAGTACTGTTTAATGTCATCAAAGGTTGACTGGCACCCGTCATCCCAATGAAATGTGACCCCCTTATGCAATAATTTATTCATGGGTCGGCATTTGTCAGATAACTACGCTATGAAGCGCTTGATCAACGCAACCTTTCCCTGTAGACTCCTGAGCTACTTGATGGTGGTTGGGGGACGCATTTCAAGGATTGCCTTGAATTTGTTGGGCTCTACCTCAATTCCTCATTTGGAGACTATGAAACCCAAAAGCTTTCTAGAGGTGACGCCAAAGATGCACTTCTTAGGGTTTAGTCTGACTTTATGCTCAATGAGGCGATCAAGGACCTTGCTCAAGTCATCGATGTGATCTGGGCGCAAAAGATATTTTGCCAACAAATCATCCATGTAATATTCCAAATTTTTGTGCATGTAATCATGAAATATGTATGTCATGGCACGTTGGTAGGTGGCTCCGGCATTTTTAAGGCCAAAAGGCATGACCTTATAGCAAAATGTCCCCTAAGGCATTGTGAATGCCATTTTTAGTTGGTCCTCAGGATTGATACGAATCTGATTGTATCCTAAGAAACCATCCATAAGGGAAAGCATTTTGTGGCCCGCTGTAGCATCTACCAACACGTCGATGCTCGGCAAGGGAAAATCATCCTTAGGACTCACTTTGTTAAGATCTCAAAAATTAGTGCATATGCGAATCCTCCCGTCGGGCTTCTTGACGGGAACCATGTTAGACAACCATGGTGGATAATCCACCAAGATGACAAACTGGGCATCCAACAACTTTTGTAACTCATATTTTACCATTAAGGCCACTGTTGGATGCATCTTGCGTAGTTTTTTCTTGACTGGCTTGATTGTCGGATCAAGCGTTAAATTGTGCGTGACTAGCTGTGGGTCTAGTCCCGACATATCCTTGTATGACCATGCAAAAACCTCCTTCTTTTCCTTAAGAAGGGTAACATAATCGGCTCGCTATTTGGGGGAAAGACTTACCCCCAACTTGAGAATCCATGGATTCGTTGGATCTGTGCTAATGTCTACATCAGTCATTGCTTCAATTGACATATGGGATCCGTCTTCCAACTGATGTGGAATGGGGATCAGATGGATATCGTTTGCTAAATTAAGATCATCATTAGGAACGTTGAGTTCCTCTTTAGCATGGAATACATCCTGAGTCTATCCTGGAGTGAAATGAAACATCCCACCACAAGGCCAATACTCTGATGGAGATGGTGGTGTGCCAGCATGATCCCAATCAATAGCCTCTAAGTCTAGATGCAATGATCGTGTTGGATTTAGTGGATCATGGATGGGGGTGGTCAAGTCAATGGAGACCATGTTGATGAAATTATTGTAATCTCCATTACCGCAAATGTGACAACTCTGACATTCGAGATGTTCTTGGTGCTTTGGATCTGGCTTTGTAGGCACTGGAACAAAGGGATCAGCCCTATGCGTGGACCTGCAAATAGGGTCTGCCCTAGGCACTGATGGTTTGATAGGGTCTCCAGGTGAAAGATGCTCTCTGTATTCCTGGAGTGGTGGGTGCAGTAATTGCTATAACTATGCCAGGTTGAAATGCCTCCTATGTCTTGGACCTATATGTAAGTTTTCAAATATGTCAACTATGTCTAAAGGATATTGTTGTTATTGAGGTAGCCTATGCTCATTAGGATCATTCAATGGGAACATCATCAGGAAGCTTTCTTGATCGTCATTCATTGGATATTCGTGCGAATGATCGTACTCCGACTCATCTTCAGAAGACCCTTCATGGTCTTGTCCATCTTCCCATTGTGGGTGAGTCCATGAGGTTTCTCTTTGTTCGGCCATAGGGAAAGGGTTGTTGAGGTCAACAAGGTTATTTGTTTGTAATGGGAAATAATCCCCCAATGTATAAGTTGTATTTGGATTAGCATATGGATCTGATGCCAACCCATCCTTGTTGCCTATCCCTAGGCCTTGCATGTTTTCGACCAAGATTTCGAGGGGCAAAGGGTGATTAAACCCTACTCCTAACTTATCATAAGGCATTTGGTATCTTGGTTGGCACAAAACATGCATTCCTTGTTCATACCTACCTAACCCGTATCCATGCCAATTGCATTGGCTAAGATATTGTAATGCGAAGTCTAGGTTAGCTAGATAGTTGACATCTTCCATAAAGGGATCTTCATCTTCCTCTTCTTGTCGGGAATGTTCAAAGCCATGATCCAGGCCCCCAAAAATGAAGTTTGTCTGATTAGGTGGGTAGCCTAAAGGAACCATGGAGCCTATGGGAAGTCAAGGTCTTCCCATGTCTTGCATAGACTGAAATGTGGGTGTTGCAACAACATTGCGCACTATATACTCCCCCATGCCTGTGTTAGACATCTCAACAGTAATCATTGGTGATTGAGGGGAAGCGAATGGAAGTTCTCATTGAGTCCACTCCATGTGGGGTGAACTAGGCATCTCAACTTCCATTCTATTAGGCGTCTCTTCTGTAGATATGTTGGAGACTAAAGGTGGTTCCGCTTCCAGGGGATTCTTTCCTTTGTTTGTTGGTGTGGCCACCGTAGGTCGCATCGTTGTGGGAGGACCGGATGAAGAAGATGAACCCGCCTAAGAATTTGATTGATTTGGTAATGGAGATTCTTGCTTAGTTGGACCCCTCTTAGATGGATTTAAATGGAAATCCATGTGCGTTGAAGGAAGGGTCAACTGCGGCATGATTTGCACTGAGTTGCAATATTTAAAAGGTTCCAAATCTGTGGGGACCACATGCACTTGTCCTTCAAATGTGTATTTTAAACATTGATGAGCAATTGAAGGGACACACTTCATATCCCGGATCCAAGGCCGCCCAAGCAAGATATTGTAAGCCATCTCACCTTCTAAAATGTGGCACAATGTATGAATGGTCTTTTGTCCCACTTGTATGGGCAGGAAAATTGTGCCAACTGTTGAACATATCACATCATTGAATGCTTGAAGGGTATAAGTGGAAGGTGCAATGTGAGAGGCTGGCAGCTTCAAATGTTTTAGTGCAACGGTTGTAATAATGTTACTGGACGAACCAGTGTCTACCAACACTCGCTTGTATGGAGTTTCGTTGACCTGTGCAATAACATGTAGGGGTGGATTCGCTACATCTCTAGTCACCATTTTTATCTCATCTTCCCTAAAGGTAATGACTAGTTCAGTACACTGTTTGACATGCCCCACAAAATTGTTGAATGAATCCGCTTCGTGGGGTTGTAATTCAATTGCCTTTAATATCTCCATAAGAGCTTCCCGATGGGGCACCGATTGTTGAATAAGCTCATAAATGGAGAGCCTAGCCGATGTGGTCCATAGACTTTGAGTAAGTCTAGTTTGAATTGTGGCCACTGGTCTAGGCGGGGGCAACTATGTAGGATTCGGTTGATGTTGTGACGTGGATGGAACTTCCCTGGTGGCTGTCGCGGGGGCAACTCTTGGGTGTCTCTTGTTTCTTGTCACAATGCTAATCATTCCAACATACCCCTCCATGGGGCAACTCTGTTGCACTTTGTTGACATGCAAAGGTTTTGTTTTTGCATCATGTGTGGGTAAAGGATCTTTTAAAACACCCATTTGTTGGTTGTTGGGTGCGATGGGGTTATCCACGACCAATGTGTGATTATCAATTAGGTCTTGCACTAAACCTTTAAATGTCAAAACAACATTAAGGTCATGCCCTTTTCTTTTGTGGAATCTACAAAAAATATCCTCTCTATAGCCCTTAGGCTTTGGCGCATTAGGATCAATTGTTGGAATATCTAGCAGATTAATCAAGTTTTCCGCTAACAAACGGTCAAACAAGGAGTCCCTAGACTCAATGTATGGTGTAAATTGCCGCTTAGGGTGACGTTGCTAATTTTGATCCTGCTTTTTGTTATATTTCTCATAATTATTGTGAGGCACCGCCTGATAATTAGCCTTTGGAGGCTGTGTTGCTTGGGCAGGTGTAGGGGCATTGATAGCAACTTGATTGACCACGACGGGTTTCTTTTGCGTATTCCCTATTTTGGTGCTCTTGTTCCACTCTTTTTTCTTAGGCTTGGCAATTTTGCCATCCTGTATCTTGATCTCTTCGATACGTCTAGCTTGCGCCAGAGCTTCTTCTAAAGTGGTGTATTGCTACAGCTGCAATAGCACAGAGATCGATCACAAACAGCTCTTTGCGAACATTTGAGTTAGGTCGGACATAGGAGGGAGGTAGGAAAGATTTGAAAGCACCGTCCTCCATCGATTCCCATATGCCACCATAGATTCCTCCTCATACTATTTGAGGCTAGCTAGATCACTGAGTGACACCTTTTTCTTTGTATTGAAAGCAAAATGTTCTAGGAACGTGTCCACTAGTTGATCCAAGTTATAGATGCTATGCTTCGATAGATGGGTAAACCAATCCGAGGTAGATCCTATGAATGTGGTTATGAATTTTCTCAATAACAATGCATCATTGTCTTGTATGCCAAAGCATTGACTCAAAAATCGAGTCACATGTTCTTGAACATCTTCATCCCCTTTAAAGAGTGCCAACTGGGGCATCTTGAAATGTTCGGGGTATGGAGGTGCTGGCACTGATGGATGCATCGGATGACTATGAAGTTGGCATAAGGTAGGATTTTGGGGCCCAGCAGTTTTGAGTTCCATAGTCTCCAAGTGTTCTAATAACACTTTGTATGCATCAGAGGACATAATCTCCTCCTCCTTGATTTGTTACCACTGTGGGTTACGGGGAACTTGAGGCCTTTGAATGGATAAATGGGTAGCATCCCTTCTGCCTTGATAGGGTGTTTCAGCCCGCTCTTCTTCTTGGTCATAATCCTCATAATATTCTTGAGGAGTGTTTGGCCTAGGCCTATAAACATGGATGGGTGCCCGTGGAGGATGCCCATCACGGTTGTGGGGAGTGGCCTCCCGCTCAGGTCTAAGAGGTCTTGGAGGTAGTGCTTGCTGACGTCATGAAGACCTGTCTCACACTACAGGGTTGTGCCTCACATACATCTCAAATTTTTGTGCACGTGGAACTGGGGCCTTATCAGGCGCATTGTTGTGAAGCAATTTAGCTGTCTGACGCTGAATGCATTCTTGATTAAGGTGACACAAATGTTCTAATTCCTGTTGTTTTTGCCTAAGTCGCATGATTTGCTCTTGGCGAGCAGCTATTTGGGCAAAGGCCAAGTCATTTTATTTTGCCATCTCTTGTTTAAGAGGCCTAGATGTCTCCCCTACATATCTGTTTCTATCATGGTGCTCTGAGACCCCTATATGTTGCTTCCCTCTGTCGAGGTTGGCAGCATTAACTTGAAACTCTGGTCTCAATAAGCGATCTGGATATAAAGTAGGGGTAGACGTGCATCATTTTTGTATTGAATATTGTTATTGAGGAATGTAGTGATCCTCCTCACTCTCTCTGTGATATGCATAAAAAGTGCGGGCAAAATTGTCTTGCCCTGTCGAGAGAACCTGATGGTCTGGATATGGTCTACTGTGTCTGAAATTAATCGAGGGTAAATTAGGAGCAACAAAATCATATGGTTCCTCCATTTTGACCCTTTGTTGTTCTAGAGCAATACACAGCACTTCATCACTAGGCCACCCATAACGAACTTCCAAGGGAGGCCTCGTACTCAGACCAGGTGCTACATATTGGTTATTTTCTTTAAAAAATTCTGGTTGCTTAGGAGTTTCCCTTAGAGAGGGGGTTCTAAAGTCTTGTCTATTGATGGCCTAAGTTGGAGAGCCCCTCAAGGAGGTGCCTCTAGAACCATGTTCTATGACTGTATGGGTTGGAGTGCCCCTCAAGGAAGGGCCTCTAGAACCATGTTCTGCATGGTGTGAACTAACTTGTGAACCCTGCCGCCGAGGCGGGGTGACCAAGTCTTCAGGGCTATATCAGAGACGATTTGTCTCTCTTGGTGCATTTTATACAACTTCTACCCTTGATTGGGCTTGGCTACGAGTATTCACCATGGTAATGCTAACCTAAATATGTACAAATTCTTTTTATGATTTTCTTTTTATGATTTTTTTTGTCTAAACAGAAAATAGCATACACACACAAGCAATGATTATCTCTTTTAAAGATTAATAGTGTGCCCTAAATCTAGTTTAGTGTGTTTTTGTTGTTTGTTTTGTTTTTGAAAATTTTTGTGAAACATTTAAATGCAATTATGAAGGCTCTTATGACTCCCAAAATGGTCGCCCCTTCAATATACCATTGCCGGACCGATATACCAACCTCTCTATATACCCGCCCTTATGTGAGGGAGACTATAGGTACGTGAGAGCAGATGATACATGGAACATAGGCGGTACGAAATGGGAATCACTCTGTTTATTACACCTACCATAGAAGACTTATCCTCATGCGCTAGGAATCACCCTAGCTACACTCGGTCAGCTTTCGTCAGGATTTATGTCTAGCAACAATCACGATTGAGGTAATAGATGCAATATATCAAGCCAAAGTGATAATGGAATCCACCTTTGGTCTTGCTCAAGGGTTGGGGTTTTACGACCAACACCTTGGTTTAAAATACCATGTGATGTGTGGGGTTCATTTTAATTTGCAAAAATTGAAACAGGCAAACGAAAAAGAAATCTTTCCCTAAGCCATACAAAACTGAAAACTAGAAAACAAAAAAATAGAAATTTGATAGAAGCTTTAAAAACCCCTACCTCTTCTCTGCCCAACAGGATGTTTCTGATTTGCTCTAAAAAATGCACAGAACTATACTCGTCCCTAGGTGAGGCGAATATCATAACAGTAATCGTTCCAGGGTGAGACGAATACTTTATTCATCCTAGGGTGAGACGAGTACCAATTCTGTAATCGTCACTTGCAGAGACGAATAACAGTCCGATGTTGAAAAATAGGTACCTGTAAAAAAAACAAGCAATTTCAGATCAGTAATTTAACCTAAAAAAAAATAGAGGACAGAGGTCCCATCGTGATCGCCATTGAAAGCACGAGATTTCGAAAACAAAAAGGATAAACTAAAAATGCAATGTAAATGAAACTAAGATAACGCTTAAACCCTATGTTATTGAAAAATGTGTAAAAAGAAAGAACATGAACACAAGATATCAAAGCAATGTAAAATACGGCCTTTTTATTGATATGCTTTTCAAATTTATGTTATAATGCGTCTCCTTCCTTTTTAAGGGATAGGAGCGTTAAATGTTGGTCTTTTACAACTTGTTTCAGAATTCCTTCTTCTACGTGCCCACATGTAAGATGGGCGAACCAAAACATTGTCACCACTTGCGTTGGTAAAGGTAGATTCCTCACTGCTCCTCTAATGCTGCCAATCTACGTTCAAAAAAACAAACAAAGAATCAGTAGCACCTGTGTATGAAAAATAAACAATAAATCTAACGATGGTTAAAATGAGTCTAAATAAATTTAAAACTTGACAAAAGCATAAACATGAAACTAGCTAAATACTACAAAAGAAATAGTCACCAAAAGCAATAAAGCTGGGGGGGTGCCCAAAGGCAAACCACTCGCAGGTAAAACTTTGCTTTGACACCAATCCGCTTGGGATGGGTCCAAAACCTGATGTGATGTGTTGTCAAAAAATTGGTAGGATATTGTGGTAAAAAAAAATGGGGTTGGTTCTTGATTCGTGCCTTCAAAAGTCACCCAATAACCTCTCTTTCGATTAAGAGATTATGGATGTTGAAAACACAAATCGCAAGTAAGTGAATTAGCAGCACTTCGTCGCTCAAAATGCTCCTTCTCTGTATATATTTTGGGTGAGGAAGCTCACCATTTTATAGACCCAAGGGGTCTCTTTGAATTAACATGCAAAAGTGTTTCTTTGCATGAATGCTTTTTGTGTGAAGAGAAGACTTCTTTTTGATCAAGGGCTTCTTAATTGCCTCTATGCATGTCTTTTGTATGTTTAGAAAAACTCACTCGCACTCCCATGCAATGAAGGTATAGCTAAGTGGAAAATCTGAGTTGTCTTAAAAAGCTCACTCCCACTCCCATGTGGTGAAGGGGGAGTCAATTTGCAGATATGAGTTGTCAAAAGAACTCACTCGCACTCCTATGCCATGCAAGAAAAGCTAAGTGGCAGTTCTGAGTTGTCTTGCATCGAGGTCTGACTTTTTGCCGGTCAAACCTGGCATTCGTCCCACCCCAAAGCGAGCGTTGGTAATTGTCTCTGGGTGAGATGAGTATCAATCCTCACTCATCCCTGGGTAGGACGAGTATAAATCCGCACTCGTCCCTAGGTGGGACAAATAAGCAGCTGAGTGTCTAAAAGATGCCAAATTGATTCCTAACTTGTAAAACTGCTATGTGAGTGGTTAGAACCACTGTTTAACCTTTGGGGACTACCCTGGGGGCTGTGTGTGTTAGTGCAATCAGTGTTTATTGTCACATAATCAGATTTGTGCTGTTTTGGTGTCTACACAACTAAATCAATATCAACTTCGTTTATCAGTAGAAGATCTCATTCATGATCCCATGGAGGATATTTTACTACAAGGTTATACCTTTTGGTCTTAAAAATGCTAGGGAAACCTACCAGTATGCCATGATTCATATATTCGATGATTAAATGCACAAAATAATGGAATATTATGTAGATGACCTCATCATAAAGTCCAAGAAATGCTTGCAACACCTAGACAATCTCTGCCAAATCTTTGACAATTTATTAGAACACAATGTCTACCTTAACCCAAAGAAGTATGTCTTTAGATTTTCCTCAGGTAAAATATGAGGGTTCATTATCACCCAATGTGGTATTGAGGTAGATCCTTAAAAATTAAAAGCCATCATTGAGATGCTCTTGCCTACTACCTTAAAGAAACTATGTAGCCTCCAAGGTAAGATAACCTCCATTCATTGCTTTATTGCACAACTATCAGATAAGTGCAAACTGTTCAACCATATCTTACAAAAGGGAGTCAATTTTAAGTGGGATGATAACTGTAAATAGGCCTTTGATGCTATTAAAACTTATCTCACCTCCCCACCAGTTGTCTCCCCTACAACCACATCTATCACTAATTTTGTACATCTCAACTGCAAATTTTATGCTAGGTACATTGCTAGCTCAAAATAATGTGCTCAACAAAGAGCAAGCCATATATTACATAAGTCATATGCTATTTAGCTATGAAATTAGATATGGATACATGGAAAAGCTTACCTAGCTGTAGTCTTTGCCACCTAGAAACTATACCATTATATGTTAAATCACATAATATTTATCATCGCTCGAGATAATCCCCTTTAGTACATGATGGAAAAAATGTTATTACAACTCTCACATAGCAAAATGGATCATGTTCCTAACTGAATTCAACCTAGAATTTGTTTCACAAAAATTCATTTAAGGATAGGTCATCACAGACCAACTCGTAGAAGCTCCCTTGTTTGATGACCAACCTCTCCTCATTCAACTTCTTGATGATTCCATCTTCCACACAATAGAATCTAAAGAGTATGTCAAGCTATAGATACTAGCTGATTTAACCTTATTCTTTGATGGCTCCTAATGCACTCATGTTGGGGGTGCAGGCATTGTTTTATTCACACCCAAAGGGAAACCACTCCTCTTCTCATTTAAATTGGACTTACCTTGTATATATAACAATGTAGAATACACATTATTAATCCTAGGATTAAAAAATACCATGCCATGCATATAAAATGCATCCACATCATAGGTGATTCCCTCTTAATAGTGAACCAAGTGAAATAAATTTGGAAATATCATTGTACAGTCCTCCAACAATACAAGCATATTGCACAACTTCTTTCTTGATTTGAATGGTATGATATCAAAGCCACTCCATGATCATCAAACCATTTTACTTATATAATGGACTCCCTAGGATCTTTAATATCATAAAACCCATCATCGGACACTATATATGTATCCATTCACACACTCACCCAATCTGCCATATCACCTAAAACTCCTATAGATGATGGTGGCATTCACGTGGTCTATACAAAACCACATGACCCTTGGTTTGTGCAGATAAAATATTATATCAAGTTAGTATTCCTACCATGCAACTTACCACATAATCATCATTGAGCATTCAAACAAAGAGAGATTCACTATACATTACTAGGGGATATCCTCTATCATTGTAGCTATGATGGCATCCTCTTGCGCTACCTAGAACCCCATGAATATTAATAGGTTGTACAAAAAACTCATGATGGTACTTGCAATGGCCACTTTAGTGGCATGCCAATCACAAAATTCATCCTTCATATGGGATATTACTGGCCAAAGATGGAGCATGATTGTTGTAAATACATGATATGTTGTATCAAGTGCCAACAACATGCAAACCTCACACACCTTCCATATCAAGTACTCCAACAAATCTAATCCATGTGGTATTTTTTGCAATGGGACCTCAACCTTATTGGACAAGTTACACCTACTTCATCAAGCAATCACAAATTCATCATTACAACCATAGAATATTTTACAAAGTGGTTTTAAGCCATCCCACTTGTCCAAACCATAGGAGCCAAGATCACGGTATTCATTACAGACCATATCATATTCTACTTCGGAATTCCTTCCCAAATCATCTTTGATAATGAGAAATCCTTAAAAAACAAAAATGCTCATGCCCTTTGTGCCAAATTCAATATCCATCATAACTTCTCTACCCCATACTACCCACAAGGTAATGGCCAAGCAAAAGCTACAAAAAAAAAATCTATTCCATACTTTGCAAAATAGTAGCATAATATCATCATGACTAGCATAACCAAATACCCTTAGCTTTGTGGGCTTACCATGCAAGCATATGTGCTCACACTAGGGCAACCCATTTCTCATTGAGTTATGGCACCAAATCCATTATGCCCCTTGAACTAGAGATACCTTCCTTGTTGAGCAAGGTGCAATGACATTATTGTCATTGTTGTCAACACAGTCAGAAAGATCAGTTGATGTAGTGGACAAGAGTTTAGAGGTTACTTAGAGTATGTACAGTAATTTTAAATGCTCATGAGGATGTTTTTGATATTTGGGTAAATTTATTATAGGTTTTCCATGAAGACCGAAGTGGCCCATATGCTAAAGATCAAAGAAAAAGCAAAACAGCGCAAAAAAAAAAAAGTGTCGCGATATCGCGACATGTTGCATTTTCGTGGCCAAAAGAGAAGAGAAAATGCAAGGAGAAAAAGTGTCGTGATATCGCAACATGTTGCATTTTTGTGGCCAAAAGAGAAGAGAAAATGCAAGGAGAAAAAGTTTTGCGATATCATGACATGTTGCATTTTCGTGACTCAAGAAGGGTAGGCAGGCAGAGTAACAAAAGTGTCGCGATATCGTGACATGTCACATTTTCATGACTCAAGAAGAGCCTCAAAATAGAAACGAACAGTCATGGAAAAGAAAATGAACAATCATCGAAGGAGAAAACAAATGCATGCACAAGGGAAAATAAAATGAACAGTCATGAAGGAGAAAATGAACAGTCATGGAAGGAGAAAATGAACAGTCATGGAAAGAAGCGGATGCATGCCCATGTGGAGAAAATGAACAGTCAAAGAAGGAGAAAATGAATAGTCATCAAAATAGAAACAAAAAGCTTTTTCGAAAACCAAAACGCATGCATGCACAAAGGAGAAAACAAATAGTCATGACCGAGAAGACGAACAGTCATGGTAGGAGAATATGGTGTCAATTCGTTGCATGTAACGTGTTTGACGAAATGCCTAATCTATATATACAAAAGGAGTTACATAAATAAGGCATTACAATTGACAAGTAGTGCATGAGAATATGAAAGGAGTTACAACTGGAGTTACAAAGAGATAGGATGGTTATAAAAGAAGTGTTGCTTGGAGAATTTGTGTGTGCATGAAGAGAGTGAGAGGAGAGTGAGATGCGCGTGAGAGGCTAGCGAGAAGAGTGTGTGTTGGGTGAATTCTGAGAGAGGTTGAGTAAGAAATAGACCAGTCAGGGTCTTGTAAAAGTGAAGGCATTTCTATGTCAATCTTCTAGTTTCAATATTGAAGTCCAAGTTGGTGTTTGGCATTAGGGGTTGGTGCTCCTTCTAGTTGGTGCTGGTAAATCAAGGGTTGGTGCTCCTTTCTATTGGTGTAGATAAATCAGGGGTTGGTGCTCCTTCCAATTGGTGCTGGTAAATCATGGGTTGGTGCTCCTTTCTGTTGGTGTAAATAAATCAGGGGTTGGTGCTCCTTTCTGTTGGTGCAGATAAATCAGGGGTTGGTGCTCCTTCCAGTGGGCGCTAGTAAATTGATTGTAAAGTTGTTGCTTTGCAAATGTTGGATTTGGATGGGAGTCCAAACAATCAATTTTTGAGGAGTAGCCAAATTGGTGAACCTCGGTATATCTTGTGTTGTGTGATGCTCTCTTGTTATATTTGCTTTATTTGGTTTTAAGTTTTCATTGTTTTGGCTTTAAGAGTTGAAGATTTAAGTTTTAAAGAGCTACACTAATTCACCCCCCCTCTTAGTGTCATTGTGAGACTAACAATTGGTATCAGAGCAAGGTTCCTGAACAAACTTAACTGGATAGGGTGATCTTGGAAGTGACACAATGGTAGGTGGTGAAGGTTTCTCATCAAACAAAGCACCATTGTTTGACGAAACTAATTATGCATTTTGGAGACTCAGGATGCAGACATATCTTTGTGCTTTGGGATACGACATTTGGGATTTAGTAGATAGTGGATACACAATATCCACCACTTCTCCAACCGATGCTATCGGTAAGAAACTATTTGAGAATAACTCAAAAGAAAATAATGCTATCATGTGTGGATTAGTGGACAATGAACTAGTAAAAATTATGAGTTGTAAAATGACAAAATAAATATGGGACAAACTGAGGAGCATTCATGAAGGAGACGATAAGATCAAGGAGGCCAAGTTACAAACACATCAAGCTCAGTTCAAAGTATTAAAGATGAATTCAGATGAGAACATAGAGGCATATATGCTGAGATTTAACGGAGTCATTAATGCGATTAGAAGACTCAGCGAGGAAATCAAATATTTTGTTATTGTGAAAAAGGTGTTAATATCTCTTCCCCAAATATTTGAATCTAAAGTTTCAACTATAGAAGAAGCTAAAGATCTAAATTCTTTTAGTATGGATGAGATGCATGGTTCTTTGACTACATATGAGATGAGAATAGGAAAATCTAAACCCACAGACAAAGAAGTTGCTTTTAAAGGTCATAAAAATATGAAACAAAACAAGAATTCGAGGAAGAGGAGACATCATATGAAATGGAAGCAAAATTTGTTCGAAAACTAAAAAGGGGAAAAGGAAAATACAGAGGAAAGTTACCATTTAAATATTTCAATTGTGGAGGCATTGGGTATTTTGCAGTTAATTTTCCACTTAATGAGAAGAAAAAAAGTGATGAAGGATCGCACCAAGAAAGAAGTGACTGGAAGAAAAAAAAAAATTTCAGAAAAGGCAACTTCAAGAAGAAAAGTTTCATCTCCAAGAATGTCAATTCATCAGAAGACAGCTGTAGTGAGGATTCTAAAAAGGAAACAGGTGAAGCTCTTTTCATGGCACTCAAAGAAGGAAAAATAGAAAAAGAACAGGAATGTGATGAAGAAGAAATTGATGCAGAAGTAAATTTGGAAGAGGAACTAATTGTAGCTCTGGATGTATTGAAGATAGAAAGAAAAAAGAATAAGAAAATTTCAAGAATGCTTGAGGATGCAAATGAAATCATAACCAATTTGAAAGTACAGATAGAACAATCCAAGAAAATATTTGAAGATGTCGAAGTACAAATAACCATGAAAATAGATTATTGCTACAAACTAGAAGAAGAGACTGTTGGTTTAAGAATGCAGATAGAAGAGATGAATCGTAAAATTAGTTGTCATCACAAACATGAAGAAAGTTCTATGAAGCTGGATAAGATCATAAATATCCAAAGGACTACAAGCATGAAATTTGGTTTGGGCTTTGTCGAAGGAGAATCATCAAATGGATCAAAGAATGAAGATAAGAAATAGGTTGATCAAGAAAAATTGACTCATGCAAAAGAAAGAAATAATGCAAGGCACGAAAGGAGAATTGACAATGATGGATTCACCAATGTCACACATCAAATAAGAAGAAGATTTATGACTCCTACGACAACATGGCAAAGACCATCACCTAGGTTCAATCATCTCTTTTTTGGTTACTATTTTAAATGCAATGGTTATGGACATAAGATTTCAAATTGCAAGTATAACGTAGGACCAAGGAATTTTACCAGTAGAAATGTTTTTTCACCTTTGATAGATTATGCAGTAGAATGTTATAACTATCATAAGTTTGGTCACATTGCAAGAAATTGTCGAAGTACATTTGCATCAAATCAATTTCAGGGAAGAAAATTTCAATCAAATGGAATGAGACAAAATAGAAAATTTCTTGAAAAACATGCACAAGCTACTGAAAAAGAAAAGTCAAAACAAGATCCCAAAATTGTAATCAAACCAGAGTGGAAAGAAAAATATCAATCTAAGGAAGAAAAGGAATCCCTAATCGTACAAACAACATTTAAAGCATAAAATAAATCTGCACCATGGATACTTGATAGTGGATGCTCCAGTCATATGATAGGTGACAAACAAAAATTTGAGAAGTTACAACAATATGAAGGTGGTTCAATAAAATTTGGAAATAATGATGGAGCTAAGATAGTTGGCAAAGGTTCAGTTAAGATTAGTGACAAAAAAATCAAGTCAAAAGAAGTCTTGTTTGTGGTTGGTCTGAAGCATAACTTGTTGAGCGTAAGTCAGATTTGTGATAGAGGTCATGAAGTAATTTTTAAGAAGCAAGATTGTGAATTTAGAAAAGAAAATAGTGGAAAGTTGATAGCAATTGGATCGAGGACATCTGGAAACCTATACACTCTCTCAGAAACTTCAGAATGAGCTTGCTTGAATGGATAGGAAGAAGAAAATTGGTTGTGGCACAAGAGGCTTGGTCATATCAGTTTTGACAATCTAGTAAAAATTAGCTCAAAAAATGCAGTGAGAGATATTCCCACCATTAGAAAACCATCAAATAGAATTTTTGCTTCATGCCAAAAGGGGAAGCAAACTAGAGTCTCATTTAAAACAAAAGAGTACTACACAAGCAAACCTTTGGAACTAATACATACTGATTTATGTGGACCCATGAGAATGCAAAAGCATAAATGGTGACAAATATTTTATGTTGTGTATAGATGACTATTCCAGGATGACATGGGTACTATTTTTGAAGCTTAAATTAGAAGCTTTTGAGATGTTCAAGGTTTTCAAAAACCAAGTTGAGAATCAAATAGGAAAAAGGATTAAATTTTTAAGATCAGATAGAGGAGGAGAGTTCATTTCAGAGGATTTTACAGAGTACTATGAAAAATATGGTATTAGAAGACAGTTTTTAGCAGCCAGGACACCTCAGCAGAATGGTGTGGTAGAAAGAAAGAACATGACAATGCAAGAAATGGCATGGACTATGTTGACTGAGAGCAAAGTAGTAGACAAATTTTGGAAAGAGGCAGTCCATACTGCGGTATACATCCAAAATAGGTGCATGTTGAGGACGCATGAAAGAAAAACTCCTTATGAGTTGTGGTTCGGTAAAAATGCAACAATAAGATACTTTAAATTTTTTGGTAGCAAGGGTTACATCAAAAGAACTGAAGAAAACCTAGATAAGTTTGAATATAGAGAGGATGAAGGTATTTTTCTTGGCTATTCGTCAACAAGCAAAGCTTACAAATGCTACAACAAGAGGCTAAGGAAAATTGTGGATAGTGCCGATGTTAAAGTTGATGAAGGCAAGGAATGAGTAATTAGCTATGAAGAGAACTATCCAATTGATGAAGAGGTTATTGAAGAAGATGAGGAAAAGGAAACAAAAAAGAAACAAAAAATTGACTCAGATGATTCAAACAGGGATTCAAAAGTGGAAGAAAATAAGAAATTCAAAATAGGTAGCTGGCAGAAAGATCATCCTAAAGAGCAAATAATTGGAGACCTCATAGTTGGTGTTCATACAAGAATAAGAGTAGTAAGCAACTACTCTCTATTATCCAACATTGAGCCCAAAAATGTTGCTGACGCAAGCAAAGATGAAAGTTGGATGAAGGCAATAAATGAAGAATTAGATCAGATCGAGAAAAAAAAAACTTGGGAGTTAGTACCAAGACCTACAAATAAAAATATAATAATTACTAAATGGATCTTTCAAAACAAATTGAATGAATACGGACATGTAGTCAGGAATAAAGCAAGATTGGTATGTAAAGGCTATGCACAAGTTGAAGTTATTGACTTTGAGGAAACCTTTGCACCTGTGGCTAGACTAGAGGCAATTAGAATATTTCTGGATTTAGCAGTTTACAAGAATTTCAAAGTTTATCAAATGGATGTGAAATCAGCATTTTTGAATGGGAAACTCGAAGAAGAGGTTTATATTGAGCAGCCAGATGGTTTCCAACTTGGTGATGATCCCAACCTGGTTTGCAAGTTGAATAAAGTATTATATGGCTTAAAATAGGCACCTCGGGCATGGTATGCAAGGCTAGACAACTATCTTACTAAACAAGAGTTCAAGAAAGGTATGGTTGATAGTAATTTGTATGTCAAAACAAAAAATGGCCATCTTATTGTTCTTGTTGTATATGTTGATGATATCATATTTGGTAGTAGCAAAGATGAGTCGTGTAAAGATTTAGCAAATAAGATGAAAAAAGAATTTGAAATGTCAATGATTGGTGAACTTTCATATTTTCTTGGGTTGCAAGTTAATCAAAATGAGAAGGGCATATTTATTTCTCAAATTAAATATGTGAAAGAAATAGTAAAGAAGTTCACAATGGAGGATTGTAAGCCAGTTAGCACTCCCATGACAACCGGTTGCAAGTTGAGCAAGGATGACAAATCTCCACATGTTGATCAAACCATGTACAGATCTATGATTGGGAGCTTACTGTACTTGACAACTACCATACCAGATATTTTTTAGGCAGTATGCATGTAGCACGATTTCAGGCTAGTCCCAAAGAGACTCATGTGACAACAGTGAAGAGGATTCTTTGATATCTCAAGGGTACTATAGAGTATGGGTTATGGTATCCGAAAGGTAAGGACTTCACCCTTATTGCGTATTTAGATGCAGATTGGGTAGGATGTGTAGATGATAGAAAGAGCACCAGTGGAGGTGCATTCTATCTTGGAGATAGGTTGGTCGCGTGGCACAGTAAGAAACAAGATTCAGTCTCCTTATCCATAGCAGAGGCAGAATATATTGCGGTGACAACATGTTGTACGCAGGTATTATGGATGAAACAAACCTTGAAAGATCTTGGTATTAACTTTAGTGAGCCAATTTTAGTTAAGTGTGATAACACCAATGCCATTAACATCTCAAAGAATCCGGTTATGCATTCTTGAAAAAAACATATTGCTATCCGGTATCACTTTTTGAAGGAGAAAGTTGCGGAAGGTGAGGTTAAATTGGATTTTGTTCCAACCATAGAGAAAGTAGTGGATATCTTCACAAAACCATTGCCCAAGGAAGTATTTGAGTACCTTCGCAATAAATTGGGAGTGGTCACTCTTCCCAAGAATTGACTAGCTATCGAGACCACATTCTCAGGGGGGCATTTCTGTATTTGTTTATCTTTTTGCTCATGTTTGTGATTTTTGCTAAGTATAATAATTTTTGCCTGAGAATGTTGTGAATGGACTCAAGGGGAGTCTGCAGCAGCCCTTTGATAGTGTTGTCAAATGGGGAGAAGAGTTACAATAAATTGCACGTGTTGCAAACAATTCCAAAGGGGGAGATTGTTGAGCAAGGTGCAGTGACAGTATTGTCATTGTTGTCAACACAGTCAGAAAGATCAGTTGATGCAGTGGATAGGAGTTAAGAGGTTACTCAGAGTATGTATAGTAAGGTTAAAAGCTCATGAGGATGTTTTTGATGTTTGGGTAAAGTTGTTACAGGTTGTCCATGAAGACCGAAGTGGCCCATATGCTAAATATCAAAGAAATAGCAAAACAGCACAAAGAAAAAAAAGTGTCGCGATATCATGACATGTTGCATTTTCATGGCCAAAAGAGAAGAGAAAATGCAGGGAGAAAAAGTGTCGCGATATCGCGACATGTTGCATTTTCATGGCCAAAATAGAAGAGAAAATGCAAGGAGAAAAAATGTCGCGATATCTCGACATTTGTATTTTCGAGGGCCAAAGCTAAGAGAAATATCAAGGAGAAAAAGTGTCAAGATATCGTGACATGTATTTTCATGGGAAAAAGCAAAGAGAAAGAGCAAGGAGGAAAAGTATCACAATATCGCGACATGTATTTTTACAGGCCAAAGCAAGGAGAAAGAGAGAAAGAAAAAGTGTCGCGATATCGTGACATGTATTTTCATGGGCCAAAGCAAGGAGAAAGAGAGAGAAAGAAAAAGTGTCATAATATTGCAACATGTCACATTTTCATGAATCAAAAAGGGCAACCAGGCAGAGAAATAAAAAGTGTCACGATATCACATGTCACATTTTCGTGACTCAAAAAGAGTAGGCAGGCAGAGAAAGAAAAAGTGTCGTGATATCACGACATGTAGCATTTTCGTGACTCAAAAAGGGTAGGTAGCAAGAGAAATAAAAAGTGTTGCGATATCGTGTCATGTCGCATTTTTGTGACTCAAGAAGGGTAGGCAGGTAGAGTAACAAAAGTGTTGCGATATCATGACATGTCACATTTTTGTGACTCAAAAAATGCAGGCAGGCAGAGTAACAAAAGTGTCATGATATCATGACATGTCGCATTTTCACGACTCAAGAAGGGTAGGCAGGTAGAGTAACAAAAGTGTCATGATATCATGACATGTCACATTTTCATGACTCAAGAAGAGCCTCAAAATAGAAATGAATAGTCATGGAAAAGAAAATGAACAGTCATCGAAGGAGAAAACAAATGCATGCACAAGGGAAAAGAAAATGAACATTTATGAAGGAGAAAACGAACAGTCGAAGAAAGAGAAAATGAACAGTCATCAAAATAGAAATGAAAAGATTTTTCGAAAACCAAAACACATGCATGCACAAAGGAGAAAACGAACAGTTATGATCGAGAAGATGAACAGTAATGTAGGAGAATATGGTGTCAATTCGTTGCATGTAACGTGTTTGACGAAATGCCTGTTCTATATATACAAAAGGAGTTACATAAAGGTGGTGTTACAATTGACAAGTAGCACATGAGAATATGAAAGGAGTTACAACTGGAGTTACAAAGAGATAGGATGGTTATAAAAGGAGTGTTTCTTGGAGAATTTGTGTGTGCATGAAGAGAGTGAGAGGAGAGCGAGAGGCACGCGAGAGGCGAGTGAGAAGGGTGTGTTTTGGGTGAATTCTAAGAGAGGTTGAGTAAGCAATAGACCAGTCAAGGTCTTGTAAAACTGAAGGCATTTCTATGTCAATCTTCTAATTTCAAGATTGAAGTCCAAGTTGGTGCTTGGCATCAGGGGTTGGTGCTCCTTCCAGTTGGTGTTGGTAAATCAAGGGTTGGTGCTCCTTTCTATTGGTGCAGATAAATCAGGGTTTGGTGCTCCTTCCAATTGGTGCTGGTAAATCAAGGGTTGGTGCTCCTCTCTATTGGTGTAGATAAATAAGGGGTTGGTGCTCCTTCCAGTGGGTGCTGGTAAATTGATTGTAAAGTTGTTGCTTTGCAAAGGCTAGATTTGGATGGGAGTCCAAACAGTCAATTTTTGAGGAGTATCCAAATTGGTGAACCTCGGTACATCTTATGTTGTGTGATGCTCTCTTGTTATATTTTCTTTATTTGGTTTTAAGTTTTCATTGTTTCGGCTTTAAGAGTTGAAGATTTAATTTTTAAAGAGCTACACTAATTCACCCCCCCTCTCAGTGTCATTGTGAGACTAACATTCCTTGTAGGTATCTATGAAGGAATTTATTGATGATGACACTGCTCATTAAGCCCACCTCAATCAACTTACACTCCTCTATGAATGCCATATTTATGCCATTGAGCACAAATGTGTCTACCAATATTACCTTCATTGTACCTATAATATTAAGTTGCATGAATGCAAATTCCAAATTAGGGATCTAGTTATCAAAGATAACCAACAAATCACAAGTCAACCTCACCAACAATAAGATAAATTTACCTTGAACTAGTTGGGACCCTTCATAATTACACATATATTCAATTCAGGTGCCTACCATTTGGCTAATCTCAAAGGTCTCACTAAACCTGAACCTATTAATATCCTTCACCTTCATGCATTCAATTCCTATCCTACATAGGCATTCACTATCACAAATAGTACACATTTCTATTCACACACACATCACCCACTATTCACATCATGATACATGCACACATTTTATTTTATAGCTACATTATACATGTACTTTTGATTTTTATGTCATTTATATGTTGCTACTATCTTTTTTTTTTTTCAAGATTCATTTTATCTACCACTATGCCATCAGTAGAGATACATAACCATACACACTTACTACCAGCATCCTAATATCCTACCATGTAGGACCATCCAGCACCACCTCCAATACCTATTACATCGACTAATCTGACCAGACCATCCATTACTCTTTAGATCAGATAGTCTTCACCTTCCTCTCATTGAAATCATCATACTCCACCTTGACACCTTTTGCCTCACCTTAGAGGGTCATCCTACTCACCTAGTTTAGGAGACATTTAGGTCTCCCTATCCTCCTTAGATGAAAAGGAAGAAAGCTCTCATATTCACACCCAGGGGTCTCCTCCACCACCACCTGAGGATGCAAGTAATCCCTAATCACCATCCTCTTCCCATTGCCATCCTTTAGGAACCTACCACCCTCCAAATCAAGGATACACACCTCATCCTACATGTCCTTCATGCCTACCTCCCCCACTTTTGAGTGGGATGTCTTCCTATGCTTAAGCACTATAGTCATATGCTTCCAAAGCCACTTCTATGTGCATACCTCCACCCCACACACATCATTACCCATAGCCATCTCCAGTGCCACCCATTCTCTAGATGCCACCTTCACAACTTCATGTCCTATCCTTCTAGCTAATCTCACAATATACGAATGTATTCCACTCATCCCCATTGTCACCTCATGCAAACTTCACTTCACACCAATACTTCAATCCTTATCTAATGGAGTATCATTATCCACCTTCTCTAATCCTGTCATCTCCATATCTTGATATCCATTGCATCTTAGCATTACTCAATGCTCTCGAGTTACATTTGAGCTATTATCATTGCCTCACATCTACTCACTAGTCCACCATATCACGTACATCTTCACCTCCACCCAGGTCCATTCCTCGTCTGAAGGTTCACCCCACATTTGGATCTTGACCCACTTCTCCACCATTCAACCCCAACATTTACACACACCTCCTACATCTACCCCATGCCTATCCCATCCCCAACATTATCCAAAATGTTTCACCATCTCCTTCACCAAGACCTCCTAGTATTACCTGAAATCAAGCCTATTGATCCATCACATCCTAAATCATAAAATTACCATTACCATCATTTTTGTATATACCATCAACAACTAGGTCATGAAATTGATGCTTACCATACATTTGAAACCCTGGTAGACAACATATTTATTGGTGATCACATCCCATCATTTGAGCATTCTTGTTCATCCACCTAAATTCATAGCCCCCCATACCACATAATTCCTTGCATGTTGCCATCACATGAATATTTTATAGTGCCATATTGCTACATTCACCATATGTCCAACTATACAAACTACCAAAGCCCAAGCAACATCCTCCCTTCACCTCCTCACTCATGACCTAACCCATGTCACTTCACTCTTTAGTAGTTTCTCATAATATTCCTCCTTACCTCTTCCACTCCTTCCTACTTTCTCGCATAGTTGTATGGTCATGATTCGAGTGGCTACATACCTATGTTGATCTATTTTATTTCTTCTATCTTCATTGGTTTTTGGTAATCCCCTCATCTTTTTTATTACCAATACCTATTTCTTCTCATTTCTTCCATTTGTAAATTCTATCCTCACATCCTTATTATTTTTGTCATTCCTGCACATATTTCCCATAGGTCATAGTTTACTCGCCTACTACACACACACCACATGCTAGGGCAACCATTTTTATAGCATTTCATTTTTTTCATGATGATACACCATACTCATCTATTGATAAATTTTTCAAACTTCTCCCTCTACACTTCATAAGATTCCTCTTGTAGATATTACATTCCTCCACTTGAATCATTTACATTACACCCATTGCATATATCCATATGTTTTTCATTATAATTTCATTTCAATTTTGTATATTATTCATCCAAATATACACCTTCAATAGGAGTAACACATGCACTTATTAGCATCACACCTGGATGTCCATTCCTTCTTTTTCAGGATTAGGGTATACATAGGTGTCATGTTAAGCTTTTATCACTCACTAATTTAGTCAATCAAATATCACCTCTAGCTGACAGGTTTTACACACTCATAGTTCTTTAGGTTGGTTCAACTTCTCTCACATACCATTCACACAGGTTACACATTAACAAGTTTTGAGTCTACGAAAGATAACACCTTACATAGATATTGCCATCTAGCAAATGGTTTCCCCTACTTGTACTATCACTTGCATGGTCAACATATGATCTAGGGATAAACAAAGGGATAAGAATAATAAAGAATAAGAAAAATGGGCAAACAACAAAAGCCAATACCCATACAAAAAAAGAGAGAAAAGAAAGAAAAATAGCACCACAAAACATACACAAACAATAAATGAGGGGTAGAAAACAAAAGGAAAATCCTCCAGATATCACCATTATTATGCTCCATCACCTTTGGTCCTTATGTTTAACATAACATCATGGGACGATTTCCATCACTAGTAATAGGCTTCCAGAGCCTGCCTACCAGTGGAATAGTCTTACAAGTGGGGATATAGTTGTCATATTAGAAACCTTCTTTTGTACAAATTATTGTTCGCTTATGGATGAGCTAGCTATTTTGGCCATGAATACAATGGGTTAATCATACCTTCCTCAAAATAGATAAATGAACCTCACTCATTTACACACATGGGTCCATGATAGATTTTGAACCAGTTATATTAGTTATGACTTGTCACAAATACTTGTACAGTTTTGGGTTTGATATTTGATTACCAAAACTACATTTTTCAAAGTCGTTACATATACATTATACCATCTTGCATACCTAATATCATGGAATGGATTATATTTATATAGGTACATGCAACAATACAAGTGCTTCCTTTGCACATTTTAGTCTTTTCATACATGCATCATCGCATCTATGTTACATAAATTTACTACAAATTTTATTCACATCACATCACATTGCATTGCATATAACATACACTCATTCACATAATTCTATAGTATATCTATACTATAGTATGACCATACATCTACACCCTACCACATATGTATATCCATGCATTATACGTTTACTCACACATTACATTATGCTATCTACACAAACACAATTCAAAAACATGAAAATCAACATTAAAAACACATGTATATATAATAGTCAAAACCAAAAGGTATATATATGTCATCTATAAAAAATACTCATAGGCTACAACTTGGGACCATGGCCATCATACATAATACAAAAATACCCATAGGCTACAATGATAATCAACCTAACTACCACTAGGAGCCTCTCCACTCTCCTTTAGGCCCACTCTCCTTGGAACCATCACATGTGCTACTACACTTCTATTGGACTCTACCTTCTCTCCTAATATTTGAGCCCCTATAAGAGACAACACCACTCTCAAACTAGTAGCCACATCTATACCTGGTTCCACATCCTATGTCTCAGCTCTCATGCTTCTATGACCCACTAAAGTTGCACTCTTATGACTCCATTGAGACTATGTTTGTACACGTGGTTTTATCCAAAACTATGATACCACCTGGTCATAATCAGGGAGTGGTATCCCATGCATCACTAGAGAATACTCACAAGATACCTACCTTGCTACCTCCATATCCAATAGACCTCTCCCAAGCTCACTAACCCTTTGCAGCTACTCTAAATCCTCTCTCAAAGTAGCCATATCAATTGGAACCTCTACTACTACCTGGGCTCCCTTAGCCTCCTCCTGAGCCTACTGCTACCTCACCACCTCAGCCTACAACTCTATAATCTCTACATCTTGAGCCTGCTACTATATCACCATCTCAGCCCATAGCTCCATAATATTTGCATCCCAATCTACCACTATATATTGCTCCCTCTGTACCTCTACCCTCAACTACTCCATATCCTTTACCATATTATCACATCTATCATCAAATTCCTTCTAATAAATCTTGCCCATAGTCTCCAAGGATATCAATCTATCCTCTAAATCTGTCATCGCCTTCCCACCCTTGCGAAGCTCCCCCTCCAACTATCATACTCAATCCCACAATAACAACACCTCCTCCTCTACCTCCTGCATCTCCTACTGCTCGATGGGAATCTCCTCCATCCCATTAGAAAAAAACCCATATCTATGGTTTCATTAAAACCACCCATAGCCATACCCATGCTTATCTCTTCCATGTCCGCTATCTCCTCCACAAGCTATGCTCCACCACCTGCAAGAACCTCCTCCACTCTCTCTACAAAAGCACTCAAGGCACCACCCAATTATCACCTTGACCATCAGATAGGTACCTTTGTATCACTTCCAAATCTAGCATACGACCTAGCATGAGTACCTCTCACCTCCCTCCCCTCTATTATAGGTGCACCACCACTAGGTGGTACTCCTCGATCAACAATACCTACACCTAGCTCCCAGTTCTATATCACCCACTAAGAATCAAACTCTGGTGTTGTCCCTACATTATCCACATATGGGATCATCATGGTGGGTCCCTCTCACCAACCCATGGTAAGACTACAGGTGGTTATCCCCTATCACCCCACCACTAATAATATATAATAGACACCTATGGAATGTCCTATCATAGTTTGAACTACCACATGACTCGACTAAACTAAAAGAACTTATCCTGCTAAATGTACTGTCCAACCAACCACCTCCTTTAATGAATGTCACCCAACTATTCATCGTCATGCTCCCATACCTCCATGGCCTCCATAAAATTGTGGATGATACCAAATTTCCAAACTCCACTCTCCAAAATAGAGGATCACCCTCATGTGACCTCTTAATGCCATTATCCTCATCATTCCTCCATCTCAAAGCATAGGGTAAATGTGTCCATCCCTCCACATGCACCTTATAAGGCAACAATGACAATATCTCAATGGTTATGTGCTCCCATACCCACACCTATAGCAAAGGAGTCCAACTCAATTCCTTCCACATAGTATGCACCACATCATGCAACTCTCTATACACCTGGTCCAACAATGTTGATACCCATGCAAACACAACACTGCACTCTACCATATCATTCACTACATCCAACATATTCTAGGTAAATAATACCTCGAAAGTATCATCTCATTGTTCCATAGGAGTTCATAATCCATATTTTTTGTATCCATATCTTCCCACTTATCCCTAAATAACCACTCCATCACAACTTCATTAGAATTTTCTGGTGCTACCCTCACTAACACACCCTTGATAGGTAATTTGTATATCCTATAAACATCTTCGAGGGTGATAGTCATTTCACCCATTCAAAAATGAAAAGTGTTGTTATCTGCATCCCATCGCTCACACAAAGTATATAATATCCCCTGTTGGTAATGCTCTTGTATTCCCATATCCCCCTAAACCACACTGCATCCAACCATACCTCATTCATGACATTCCTCATCAACTCATCAAGATTACCCTTCATAGTCCAAATATGATGATGTGGTTTGATATTATTCACCTATTCATACACAAACAACAACAACAAAATCTACATCAATTTAATACACAATCATCCAATTAAATAAAATTCAATTTTATTTAAACACATTTCACACACAAATTAATTTATTTTAATTTACCATGTACTTCGAGATATAAAACATGCACAATCCACATATCACAACAAATCAAAAACACAGTGGCATATTTGGATACACATTTGGCCATTTCATGGTAAAATTTTAAACAAATGCGAAAAATAGTATATATTTGACTCCCAATAGTCAAATTCAAAATTATCCACATACTCACTCTAGCACGAAATTCAAAACCACGTCAATCCACAAAACATACAAAAAATATATTTTTTTTTGAACACCTATTTCCCCACTTCACCATGAAAGTGTCGACAAGTTTAAAAAATATTACACAAATATGCACAAAGTTCAAAGTTAAAGTCACCACAACCCCACTAAAAAAGTGCACATGCCAAATCACATAACATCATAAACACAATCACATTTTTGAATACCCATTTGGACACTTCATGGTGAAAGTTCAAATAGAAATTAAAAAAAAAGTACATATTGGGCTTCCAATAGCTAATTTTAAATTCAACCCTATCTACATCATGGCACATAATTCAAACATGCACCAAATGCAATCAAACACTAAAAAACATACATTTTTGGATACCCATTTTGCCCTTCTACGGTGAAAGTGTCAACAGTTTCCAAAAATAGTATACCTATAGTGGAAAACTTAACAGTCAAAGTTTTCTAAGTTACATCCTAATGGCTCACATTTAGATAACACGCCAAATGAGGATAAGAAAAAAACACAGTCACATAATCAAATACCCATTTCCTACTTTTACAAATGAAATTCAACCACATTTCAAAAATGGTGCACCATCGCTCCAAAAATGGAAAGTCAAACTACAAGACTACCCTACTCGTCACCCACTCAAACTACAGTAAAAACTAGTCAAACCTAAAAATTTATCACACTTTTGGATACCCATTAAGCTTGTTCAACACTTTGTGTTCTAATTTTAATTAAAATTTGCCAAAATTTTTAAAATAACATGAAAAACCTCCTCCCCCTATTTTATGCTTTTTGAGAAATAAAATTACAAAATAAATAGAATAAAGAGCACTTACTGATGGGTCACCATGTCAAGCTATAGATCCACTGTATCCTCTCACCATCCTACTACTCAAACTAGTAAACTCTAAGCACTTTGCATCGCTAATCATCAATCACTCCTCACTATTCGAGTTCACCGTCGTCAAAATAACCCCCCACGCTTCCAAAAAAGTTTAAATACACCTAAAAAACCCTAATTAGGTCTAATTCACCCCCCGACCTATGAATTAGACCCAATTCATCCCTCAACATATAAATTAGACCAATTCACCCCTTGGCCTACGAATCTAGATCCAATTCACCCCTTAACCTGCAAATTGAGCCTAGAAGCCCCAAATTGACCCAAATTTGATTCCAAATCCTAGCAAACCTGCCCCTCTTCCTATCCATACAATTTTTCATCAAAAAAATTATGTATTTTTCTTTTATAAACTGATTCATCACCACATCATCACATTCCATTTGTCTCATTGTCGATTCCTCATTTGGGGGTGTAGACATGAAAAATTAACTCATTTTCCTTAGTTTTCCTCCTTAAAAAGTAAGGTTATCTTCAATAGATTTTTTACCCTATAAAATCATCTCAAATCTTCTCAAATTTTATATTGTGAGATAGATCTTGAAAAGAGCTTTCCAACGGTATACTATATATCCAATTCTAACATCGTTTGAACCCTCAAACTGCAAAAACATTATGTACATATCTAGTTGTCATGGAAATCACGGGAAAACGTGCATCTAACTTTATAATATTTATTTAATTTTGGTCAAATACTGTTTCAATAGGAGTTTTTCTCATTGATTTTCTAAGCCCTAATTTGGGCTAGCAAATAATTTAGATTAGAAAATTACTAATCTAATGAGAACGGCTCAACAAAATGCTAATCCAATGAGAATGAATCAACAAAATGCTAATCTAATGAGAATAGCTCAACAAAATTATTAGATTAGTTTTCTCATGAAAGAGATAAATATACGGGCTCCATATCCCAAGTGAGAGGAAGAAAAGAAGCAGAGAGAGATAGAGGAAGAAAAGAAGCAGAGAGATATCGAGGAAGAAAAGAAGCTGAGAGAGATCGAGGAAGAAAAGAAGTATAGAGAGATAGAGGAAGAAAAGAAGCAGAGAGAGATAGAGGAAAAAAAAGTAGAGAGAGATCGATAAGGGAGAGAAGTAGAGAGAGATTGCATGAATGAATAAGGGAGAGGAATGGAGGAATTAAGGGCAATGATAGTGCTGAATTGAGAGATGCTTATGGATTAATAATTTTATGTTGTATGTGAATATCCAGAACAATTTTTCTCTTCCCTTTTCTTTTGCAGGTTGAATTCTTGAAGTTGATTGAAGATTGTTGTCGATCCTTTTCATTACTTTCAATTATCAATATTAAAAACTTGTGATACCCCCATTGTAAGAAAGTTTATTTTTCTTTTAATTATCCTGAAAATCATCGTCTTATTTATTTTACAATCATATTTTATATTTTATTTATTTCTCTTAAAATATAATATCACCTTCGGGTTGAATTTTATCTAAGTAAATCATATTTGCTTTTTCTAAATATTATATCATTGGATAGGGCTTGAAAATAGGTTTCCAAAGGTATATGATTTGTCTCATTTTGATAATATTTAGACCTCAAAAATGCTGAAAAACTGTATGCAGGTCTAGTTATCACGAATTCAGCCAGATCTATAAATTTATAGAAAATTAAATATGGAGGCAAATAATTGAATTTAAATTAAGTATTGTTGTTAAACCATTTATTCTTATTTTCTTCATCAATCATTGTATTGTTAGCACTCAGATATAGACTTAATTCATTTATAATCATCACCTTTATAGTCTTTGTTGTTTATTTATGTGTAATTTATTAAAATAATAATAATAATAAGTAATAACAACAATGATAATAATAATAAATATGGGGGCAAAATATGATTCTTAATATTGTCATATTAATGTTGCATAATCTTATAAGAATTTACACTCATTTTATTACTCTTTGCTGCATTTAATTATTATGCTTTGCATCAGATTATTAGATTTCATATTTTTCCAATGGTTATTAAAGAGCCGAGGGGATATCACTATTGCAAATCATGATTCACTGTGACCTATGCAGATCCCCCATACCTAAGTAAAATTTTAGTGTGTCATTATGAAAGTTATAGGTTTTGACAAATCTAGATGACCAAAACTGATTCAAAGATGTGAATTCGTAGTCCAGATCCAAATTTATTCAAACTTCAAATTACAGATCCAGGTAGGGTATAAAACCCAAATTCTCTATTTTTCACATCAAAAACCTATAATCTTCTTTATTTTACACACTCTTTGCATTAAAAAAGAAAATAAACCCAAAAAAAACATAGGCTTTAATCGCATTGGATAACTTGAATTTAAAAATTATAGAAAAACATACAAAAAACCCAAAAAATTCATCTTTACATCATTGCATTCTTGTTTGTATTTGCAAATATTTCTTAGATTAAAATATATTTGCACTTGTATTAATTGAATTAAAATTTCATATATGTTAGATTAATTGCATATTGGCCAAACTTAGGTGTATGCACGATTTGATAAAAAAAAACACATCAAAACAAATCCCAAACCTAGGCTTGAAAACTACCACAAAATGATTCCCAATGAACCCAACCCATTCATAAAAAAATCACCATAAGAGGGTATGAGCTCAAGTACCTCTCCTTTGAGGTGTAGGCCATCCATTCTCCCATTCCCCTCTAAGGTGCAAATCCATCAGCGTTGAGGAAAGGAGTGCGAGAATTTTTGGGCTACAAAGGGGTATTCATATACAAAATTCAGCTTTGTATGCAACCAAATAACCAAAAATCCAAATCATGGATATCACATCTATCTACAAATTTTTTTCTGAATATTATCTTATGATTATAATCTAAATCCCAACCAAATATTTGTTATATCACGATATTTGTGCATAACAATGGAGAGGTCACTCTAGGATTCATGATACACAATGAATAACACATTTGACTAACCTAGCACAACATTTATAGATGTCATTCTAGCATTCATGATACATAATTAATGATACATTTGAATAATCCATATGTTAACTAGCTCAAACGCTTTGACAATTGTCACCATGCACTCATCAATCGATCAACAACAAAAAAAAAGCATTTGTTCTATTTGTACTTTGGACCATCCTGCATTGGTCACAAAAGCAAAGTAGTCAAAATTTGCCACCCCAAGAAATCAGTATGACATCGAGAAATTTTATATAGACTCAGTAAAATCATCGTGTTGCATCTGCAATCATCCATTTCCATTCATTGGTATTGTTTTCCATTTTCTTTTCTTTGTTTTCTCTTCTTCCCCCTAGATCCCTTATCAATTTTGTATAGTCACACTTTGAGTGGCTACATACCTTTGGTTGGATTCCATTATCTTCTCCTATTGGCTATTGATCAATGTTGTATGGTCACGCTTCGAGCGGCTACATACCTTTTATTACATCCCATTATTTTCCCTTATCTTGGCTATCGATCAATGTTGTATGGTCACGTTTCAAGCAGCTAATACCTTTTATTGGATTCCATTATTTTCCCTTCTTCATATTCCACACACTCCATATTTTTATACTAAACTATGCTTCACATAGTATAGTACAAAAGAGGTAAATGTAGACACCCAAAGCCGCACATAGCTACCTCTACGTACTTGTAGATCCTTTTGGATACTTGTAGGTTTACATAGGCCATCCTAGACATCTCTAGGCTATTGTAGACCGGTGTAGACTATTGTAGATCACTCTAGACCTATATATACTATCGTAGATATGCATATACATGCATAGACTACTGTAGACATACGTAGACTAGCGTAGATCACTCTAGATTAGAATAGCATATCATAGATTTGCATATACCATTTTACTAGTTTATAGATACAAAACCCTATTAAACTACTCAATCCATGTTATAACCACATTGTATCCATCAAAGAACCACTCCTCAATCACCTAAGGCCATTTAAGCCCTTCCTAGACTTAATTATGACCCCACAGGACTATTAGTTCTCAAAAAGTCTTAATTAAAGTTAATTCTAATTCTTATTTTAAAGTGACTTCACTTAAAGTGCACTTTTTCAATTAAAAAGGTTAATTAGGTTCATAAACCCTAATTAGTCCTAATTATTCCCCCCCACATGTGTGTGCACTAAGTTGGTTAGAATATTTCTTAGGAAACCCTAACCTAACCCTAATCTAACCTTAGAGTTGACTAATCATATTTAACCCTAATCTCTCCTCACACATGTGTGAGGATGAGATATTTCCTTAGGGAATATGGGGATGACACCTCATAAAACCTAACCTAACCACCATTGAACCTGAACTTAGGGTTTAGTTCTCCTAACCACACCCCCTACACCTTAGGTTTATCTATAAATAGTGTACCTAATCCCTCATTCTACTGCTCTCTCTCCTTTTAGAAAAAGTATAGAAAATCTATGAAAATGTGACTAGAAGTACAAGCAAGGACATATGAACCATACCAATGATATTATATCACCTGAGGAACCCGTCCATATAGATATCTCTAGAAAAAACCACTTATAGGTCAATTCACCCCTTAGCCTATGAATCTAGCACCAATTCGCCTCTCGACCTATGATTTGGATTTACATGTCTCAAATCACCCCAAATTTGTTAGGTAAGCATCCTTTCATGTTTTTATGATGTTTCCCATATTTTTTAATGTATTTTAGTACAATTTTATTTTCTATTTTTATCATATTTCATCAATATGGGACTTAACCAAGGCAAGCCCCAAAACACTCTAACCCTATTTTTTAGGTCATAAAATAGGTGATAAAGCATCCACATCAACACTAGTGGTGGCCCACATACGTAGGAAGCCCACCTACATTGAGGAATCTCAAGAGCAGCTATCAGTCTATTTGATGTTCATTATGAAAGGATTCCCTATGATCCTTATTGTAACCTATGAATTCCATTTCAAATGAATAAAGAACAATTTTATGAACATTTGCATTTACTTTGTATTTATGTTTGATCAAATGGTAAATTTTGTATGTTTCATTGAGTTTAGATAATGGAAAAACAAGGATATATAATGTATTGCATTTCAAGGGTTTGAGGCACAATATACTAAGTGTAAACCATATTTGTGATCAGGGACACATAGTTACATTTCATCCAAGTAGGTGTGAGATTAGAAAGTCTAAAACTAGAAAAATTATCGCAAATGCACGTAGAACTACAAACAACCTCTACATGGTAAGTGAGATTAAAAGAGAAAAATATTTAATTTCATAATAAGATGAGATTTGGTGGTGGCATAGAATAATGGGTCATTTAAAATTCGACAACATAGTGAACATAAGCAACAAGCAGACTATTAGAGATTTATCCAAGCTAAAAAGGCCAAAAAACATAATTTGTTCACAATATCAACATGGGAAGAAAACTAGAACAAGATTCAAGTCAAAAGGATTTATGTCATATGAGCCATTAAAACTAGTGTACAATGACCTATGTGGTCCTACAAGGACAAAGAGTTTACAAGGTGAAAGCTACTTTATATTATTTATAGATGATTATTCTATAATTATTTGGGTAGCTTTCCTAAAATAAAAAATAGAAGCTCTTGAGAAGTTTAAAGCTTTTAAATAATTAGTGGAAATGAAACAAGTAAAAGGATTAAGGTATTAAGGTCAAACTAAGGAGGAGAATTTACCTCAAATGAATTTATAGACTTTTGTGAACAAAATGGGATCAAAATATAGTATTCAGCAGCAAGAACTCCTCAACAAAATGGGGTAGTTGAAAGAAAAATAAGACAGTTGAAAATATGGCCAGAGCCATGTTAAATGAGTCTAATATTTTTGATGGTTTTTTGAAAGAGGTAGTGCATACGATAGTATATATCATCAATAGAGTTCAAGTAAGAGTAAACCATCACAAAACTCCATATGAGATTTGGAAAGGGATACCAACCATAGTAAAGTACTTCAAAATTTTTGGAAGCAAATGTTACATAAGACGAGAAGAGAAAAACTTGGGCAAGTTTGACTCATTTGATGCTATTACCCTTCTCCTCTCAGCTTATTTTCTTGGCTATTCCACTAAGATAAAATTCTATAGATGTTATAACAAAAGGATACACACTATTATAGAAAGTATAAATGTAATAGTTGATGAGAAGATAGGGTCAAGAGAACCTGTTCGAGAAATTATGTATCAGGAAGATGAAACTTGTAAAGAATAGCTACATGAAGAATCAAAAGAAGAAGAAGAAACACAAAGAATTTTTTCTTAGACTCCATCTAGGTATGTATAGAAAAATCATCCAAAATATCTAATCATTGGGAATCCAGATGAGAGACAGACAAGGAGAAGGGTAATAGCATCAAATGAGTAAGCAAATTTCTCTTTGTTATCTAAGATTGAGCCAAAATATTTCAATGAGGCAAGTGAATATGAGTTTTGGATTAAGGTAAAGAATGAGGAACTAGATCAAATAGAGAAAAGTAAGACTTGGGAACTTGTACCATGAACAAAAGGTAAGAATGTGGTTGGCACTAAATGAGTATTCAAAAGCAAGTTAAATGAATATGGTCATGTAGTTAGAAACAAAGCAAGATTAGTATGTAAAGGATATGCACAGGTTGAGGGACTTGATTTTGATGAGATATTTGCTCTAGTTGCATGACTTGAATCTATAAGAATGTTCTTAGCCTTCTAAAGTTTCAAAAACTTCAAAATATATCATATGGATATTAAATTAGTCTTTCTAGATGGTGTCCTAGAAGAAGTTTATATTGAGTAGCCAAAGGGATTTAGCTTAACTGATAAACCAGACTATGTATGCAAATTGAAGAAGGCACTTTATGAACTAAAAAAATCTCCTAGAGCTTGGTATTCAAGACTAGATAAGTACCTTCAGGAACAAGGTTTTAGGAAAGGAATAGTGGATAGTAATTTATACATCAAAAATGAAGGTAATGACTTATTAATTGTGGTTTTTTATGTGTATGATATCATTTTTGGAGGGAACAATGATAAGATGTGTTAAAAATTTGTAAATAACATGTAGAATGAATTTGAGATGTCAATGCTTGGTGAGTTTATTGCACGTGGTAATAGGAGAAAATAAACTTAAGAAAATATATTGAAATGCGCTTTGAAAATCATCGGTTACATTGCTTAAATACTATAGGCTTAACAACCTTAGAAGAAATTAAGGGAAGTTAGGAAATGAAAGAAAATAGGGAGGAAAGATAGAAGGGAATTTGGTGTCAACTGCCTCGCCGCCCATGCCGTCCAATCTGTCCAGTCAGCTGTCGTCCAAGTCAATCTTCCTGCCCAGTCAGCTGTCGTCCAAGGAAGTAAAAGGGTAAGGTCCAAAGCTTACCGTTGTAAACAAATTTTTACCCCTTTTCACTGTGTCATTTTCCAACATTCTCCCCCTTAAAGTTGAGAGGCCTGACTATACAGTCTCTCAGCTTTATATATTGAGCTTTAGCTATACCTTTGGTGAAGATGTCAGCAATATTATCCAAAGTATTACAATATTGAAGCTCAACTATCTGTTGTTCCACCATATCTCGAATGAAGTGATACTTCATATCGAAATGTTTTGATCTACTGTGGTGGACTGGATTATATGCCAACTGAATGGCACTTATGTTATCACAATATAGTCGTGTTGGACCACTTTGACTTTCTCCAATCTCTTCAAGAACTTTTCTTAACCATAGGGCCTGAGTACTAGCATGAGTGATGGCTATATACTCAGCCTCAGTTGATGACAATGCTACAACAGTTTGTTTCTTGGAACTCCATGTAATTAGTCCTGATCCTAGACTAAAACAATTTCCTGATGTAGATTTCCTGTCATCTATGTTGCTGCCCCAATCACTGTCACTGAAGCCAACTAAATTCACAGAATTACATTTTTGGTAATGGATTCCAAAATCCAATGTACCTTTTACATATCTTAATATCCTTTTAGTTGCTTGTAGATGCAGTTCAGAAGGACTAGCCATAAATCTTGAAACTAGAGAAACAACATATTGAATATCTGGCCTAGTGTTGGTGAGAAACATCAGACTCCCAACCATGCTTATGTAAGTGGTCATGTCAACCTTTGATGCTCCATCTTCCTTGCTCAATTGGATCCCATGTCCAGTTGGAGTTGCAACTGATTTGCACTGCTCCATGGCAAATTTCTTTATCATGTCTCGAGCATACTTGTGTTGACATATGAAGATCCCTTTATTTGATTGATGCACTTCCATGCCTAGGAAGTATCGCATTAAACCAAGATCTTTCATCTCGAACTGTTTCATCATGGAGTTTTTGAACTCCATATTCATTTTATTATTACTACCCATAAATATTAGATCATCCACATACAAACAAACTATGAGAATGTCTACTCCATGCTTTAGGTAGTACAGAGTTGGTTCACTTTTGCTTCTTGTGAATCCATACTCACTAAAATAGCCATCAATACGTGAGTACCAGGCTCTTGGTGCTTGCTTGAGGCCATAAAGTGCTTTCTTTAATTTGTAAACAAGGTTCTCTTTACCCTGTTCTTGAAAACCTTGAGGTTGTTGAACATACACCTCTTCTGTCAAGTATCCATTTAGAAAAGCACTCTTTACATCCATGTGTTGAACATTCCATCCTTTATGAGCTGCTAAGGAAAGAACTGATCTGATTGTCTCTTGTCGTGCAACAGGAGCAAAGGTTTCCTCATAGTCAATGCCAAATTTTTGAGTAAAACCCTTTGCTACTAGTCTCGCCTTATGCCTCTCAATGCTTCCATCAGCATTGTACTTGGTCTTGTAGACCCATTTACATCCAACACATTTTTTTCCTTTTGGTAGTTGTACTAGCTCCCAAGTATCATTATTGTTTATAGAGGTTATTTCCTCTTTCATGGCTTCTTGCCATATATTTTGAGTACATGCCTTCTCATAGCTAGCTGGTTCTAGCTGTGTACTAGCCAATAAGGCATAATTAACTACATCTCCCATAGGATCATGGGAATCATCATCTCCATACAATTGTAAATTTTCAAGTTGTTGCAAAACTGAATTCATCTCACTAGCTTGACTTCTAGTGAATCTTCTCTGGAAATTCTGATCCAGCATTTGAAAGGATGGATGATGTTGTAATGTTCTTCTGCCTCTTGATGGAGAGTCTCTGTCGATGTCCATCGGTGAAGAACTTACTGATCTCTGTGGAGAAGGACTTAAAGTATTTGTTGAAGTACTTGATGTAGCTCTTCTGAATGGGTTTGGAGGGGGTGGTGTGCCTTTGCTTTGCTTTGGAGATACCTGTTGTACCTGTGAAGAACTTACATCGTGGGATTCATCATCAACAAAAATTCTTTGATGACCCCATTCTCCCCCTTCATCAAAAATTACATCCCTAGAGATTACAACTTTATGAGTTTTGGGATTGTAGAGTCTATATCCTTTTGTAGACTCACAATATCCTACAAATATACAAGCTTGACTTTTTGGATCAAGCTTCTTTCTTTTCTCGTCGGGAATGTGTACATATGCTAAAGAACCAAACACTTTGAAATGCTTTACATTAGGTTTCTTTCCGTACCATGCCTCGTAAGGAGTGACACCATCTAAACTAGAAGTTGGACTTCTGTTTAGAATATATACACTGGTTCTTACAGCCTCTGCCCAATACATATAAGTGAGATGCTTTGTCTGGAGCATTGATCTCGCCATCTCAACTATGGTGCGATTTTTTCTCTCTGCCACACCATTTTGTTGTGGGGTATAGGCAGTGGTAAATTGCCTTTTGATCCCACTATCTTTACAATATTTCAAAAAAGCTTTTGAGGAGTATTCACCTCCTCGATCTGTCCTAAGACATTTTACATAGTTCCCACTTTGATTCTCTACATTATTTCTAAAATCTATGAAGCAATCAAAAGCTTCATCTTTGTGTTTCAGAAAGTAAATCCAGCACATTCTAGAGAAATCATCTATGAAAGTGAGAAAATAAAAACTATTTTCGAGACTTTGTGTTTGCATTGGACCACAAATGTCCGAATGTACTAACTGTAGTGGATAGTTGGCTCTCCACGCTTGTCCTATCGAAAACTTTGATCTTGAGTGCTTTCCCAAAGCACATCCTTCACAGACTTCTTTTTGATCATGGATTTTGGGAAGTCCTGTCACCATAGCTTGATTAGTTAACAATTTCAAGCTAGCGGAATTGAGGTGACCATATCGCAAGTGCCAAAGGACACTTGGATTTGTTATGGCTACATTTGCAAGTTGAGCTCCTCCTGGCTCATTAAACTTGAGAGGAAATAATCTGTTCTTGGTCATGGGGACCTGTGTGATGACACGATTACAATTATTTTTATCAAAAATGATACATTGTCCTTCATCAAATACAAGTTTGTAATTATTCTCCATCATTTGCCCAACGCTTAGTAAATTGTGTTGGAGCTTTGGAGTGTAGTAGATGTCATGCACATTTTTTAGTCCTTCTTTAGTTGGAACCTCCATGGCTCCAATTCCCTCTACTTGCAATGTTTTATCATCCCCTAATTTGATTTGGGATTTATAAGTGGAATCGAGAGTAGCAAATAAATGTTCGTTACCACTCATATGGTTGGAACAACCAGTATCTAGAATCCATGTGTCAGATAGATTCTGTTCTGATTGGCCATATGTCAGAAAAATATTAGAAGCATCATCTTCTTCTCCATAATTACCATATTGATTGTTGCTGCCTTGTGAAGATTTTGACCAGCAATCACGAGCGAAGTGACCTGGTTTGCCACAATTGAAACATGTTGTTTTGGACTTGTCACTTCCTCGCCCTTGATTTCCACTTTGTCCTTGATTTGCACCTCGATTCTGATTTCCACCTCTTTGTTGATTACCTCCTCTGTATGAGTTGCCTCCTCTATTGGAATTGCCTCCTCGGTTTTGGTTGCCTCCTCTATTTTGGTTGCCTCCTCTGTATTGGTTGCCTCCTCTGTAGTTGCCTCTACCTCTACCTCTTTGTTGTCCTCTGCCTTGACCTCTTCCCCGTCCTCTTGCATTATTTTCATTGGAAGTGAAGGCCTTATCATCGCCTCCATAGCTTGTTGAAGGAGTTTCAGGAAACCTCTCTTCATGTGACATTAACGATCCGATTAGTGCATCGAATGTTAAAAGGGAAAGATCTTTAGATTCTTCTATTATGATGGCAATGTGATTCCATTTTTGTGTAAGTGTTCTCAACACTTTTGTTACAATTGTCTCAGGCTTGATTTCTTCGCCTAATGTACTCATTTTATCTACAAGTGCTTTTACTCTAACACAATAATCACCTACTTTTTCATCATCTTTCATCCGGAGATTCTCAAAATCTCGCTTCAATGTTTGAAGCCTTACCTGCTGGACTTGATTACTACCTTGAAATCCATCACTCAATGCTTTCCATGCGGCTTGTGCAGTTGTACAAGCAGCAATTCTAGGAAATATGCTTTTCTCCAATGCAGCTTGGAGATGAGAAAGAGCAGATGAGTTGCTCTTCTTCTCTTCTTTTCGAGTCTTTTTGTCTGCTGCACTGAGTGTGGACCAGTCTGTGGGTTCCGTATAACCTTCCTCTATGATGTCCCACAATCCTCTTCCTATGAGTAAGGTCTTCATATTTATAGACCAGTACTCATAGTCATAACCGGTAAATTCTGGGATGGGTAAACTATTGTGTGAAGCCATAGTTACCAAAAAAATTTTTATTTCACGGTTACAAAAAATACTTTGCTGAATGAAAGAAAGAAGAAGAAGAAAGAAGGAAGGGTTTACAAATTTAAGTCAAATCTGACTTGTTCTACCCTATCATTGACTGCTTGCTCCTCTTGATGTGGGGATGCTACCTCTTGATTTGCAAAATTATCTGCCACTTCTTCTTCGTCGTCACTTATTGGTATGATTTCTGGTGATGGTGGTTCTAGGATTTCCACTGAATTGTTGTAGTGTGAGTACTCTGATTCTTGTTGCGCTCCTTGGATGGATTTTGATTGTTCAAATTGACTTCTAAATGAATTATCTTCAAAATATGCTTCGTATCCTGAGTCGGGATGTCTTTGATGTGTGATTACAGCGTTTTGGAGTTGACTAAATACAATATTGAGTCCATAACCCCTTACCTTTTCATCAAACCTATCTGCACTTTCTCTTGCTAGAATTGCACATAAGGCATGATAACACCCATTGGGTCTAATCATCAATGCCTTTTACAAAATTAAGCCTCTTAGGCTTTATTACAACACTGTTCTTCAGTTTATGATTCCTTGAATCAAGTAAAACAAACTTTCTTTGTTACAATAATTGCCTCTTAGGCAATGTTCTTTTGTTCTCTCTTTTCCCCTCTTTTATTTTATTTTATTATATATATATATATATAAACTTATATCTTTTATTTAATAAAAAAAATATAATTGCCTTTTAAAAAAAAAACAATTATTTATAATTTTATTAAATAAAATAAAGTGATTTTAAATATAATATAAAAAAAATTCCTTAAAAAAATATATCAAAAATTGACTCCACAGGAATCGAACCCGCGACTCCTATCTGCTAGGCTAAGCTTCCTAGCCAACTCGGCCACAACCGTCGATGAAACCGAACAACAATAACACTTATACAACCTGATCAATTCAGAATTTCAAAAAAAAATATTATTACTCCGTCGTCGGGATTCGAACCCGCGACCTGCAGGGGGGTGAAAGATTTAGCGCTGGCTCCATGAGCCAGTCGAGCTACGTGGCTCGACGAGAAGGCAAGGGAAGCTTGCCTTCCTTATGCCCTTCTCGGCCGCCCAAAGGAAAAAAAATTTTTGGGACTTTAGTCCCACATCTATCCCGCAGAGAACAGTGAAGGTGTTTAAAACCTTCAATGGGCGAATAGTTACTCGATTGCCTTCGGGAAATCGGGACCGCCCTTTTTGCCTCCTTCAAACCTCTCGCCTTGCGCCATGTTGCCCGTCGCCTGTGCTTGCCACTTGTCTTGTCGTCTGTCTTCCTTCTGCCACGTAGTCCGAGCTCTGTCTGCTGTCTGCCACGTTGCCTGTGTCTGCCTTGCTGTGTCTTCGCCACGTGGCGCCTTCCGGTTGGTTGTTACTTTTGAGTCTTCTCCTCCTCGCGTGTTGTGTGCTTGGGCCTACTCGGGTCCTCTCGACCTCACCTCAACTTGCGATCCCTGGGTTCGCTCGGGGCTGTTCGGGTCCTCTCGACCTCGCCTCGATTCGACCTCGCCTTGGTTCGCGTGCGGGCTTCCTCCGACCTCGATATGCGGGCCCTCTTCGACCTCGCTCTGATACCAGATATTGCACGTGGGAATAGGAGAAAATAAACTTAAGAAAATATATTGAAATGCGCTTTGAAAATCATCGGTTACATTGCTTAAATACTATAGGCTTAACAACCTTAGAAGAAATTAAGGGAAGTTAGGAAATGAAAGAAAATAGGGAGGAAAGATAGAAGGGAATTTGGTGTCAACTGCCTCGCCGCCCATGCCATCCAATCTATCCAGTCAGCTGTCGTCCAAGTCAATCTTCCTGCCCAGTCAGCTGTCGTCCAAGGAAGTAAAAGGGTAAGGTCCAAAGCTTACCGTTGTAAACAAATTTTTACCCCTTTTCACTGTGTCATTTTCCAATAGAGTTGTCCTTCTTTCTTGGAATTTAGATTTCTTAAACAAAATTAACTAATTAATTAAAACATAATTAACTAATTAATTAAAACATAATTAACTAATTAATTAAAACATAATTAACTGATTGAAACATAATTATTTAATTAATTAAAACAAAATTAATTATATATAAATATGTAGGAATTAACCTAAATACAAAATATATGCTTTTTAATATTCAGATTCCCAAGAATGTAGATCATAAAAACTAGTAATAAGAACAAAACCACTTAACTCAAACTGATGGCTGATCCAAGCTTTAACTCTCCTTGCCCTAGTGAAGTCAAAACAAACCTATTCCTGTAAATACAAATAATGGACTAGAAAAATATTTGATTAGCGTTAGGGGGTCTTCTTAGGCCGCTGTAAGAGAGTCCTTGGAGGCACAGCATTCAAGCCCCCTAGGTCCAATTAGTTGACCTTTGCAAATAAAATTAGAAATTTACCTTTGGAGTTTAAATATAAAATAGATGTACAGAAATAGTATAAATATAAATAGAATATGCTTCTATGTTAAAATATGTAAATAGAAGTAATGAAATTTACATATAAGAAAAATTTCCCCCAAACGAAGCCCAGGATGCGAAATAACATGCAAATAATATGATGAGCGAAGTTTTACGGGAATCTACAAATGCAATACATAGAAATAACAAAGAGATCCTAATTACTAAATGTTTTTAATAATGATGCAAAGACAAAAATAAAAATATAATAAAAGCAATATAGTTCTTGACGAATGTTGAGGGAACAATGAGAAGAAGATGAGAGCCTCCACAAAAGGCACTTCATCTTTTCACCAAGATCACACCAATGGATCCACCAAGCCAAAAAAAAATCACGTAATATAGATCAAATTTGGAAGTTGCACTTTGGGGGTTAATAGCAAAACACACAATGAAGAAGAAGAAATGAGAAATTAGTAGAGAACAATCATATCGTAAGCAAGAGTGTGTCATTCATAAGTTCATGTTTGTAGCAGCATTCATGTTCATGTTTAAAAATTGACTTTGATATTTTTTTTATAGGCAAAGAAATAGGTCAAATAAAATCACAACCGATGCTAATAAACCCTAGGGTGGGTTTAAAAGGCAGTCCAAGTGGGCAAAAAATAATAAAATAAATAAATAAAATAAAATAAATTAGAAACATCAAAAACGTGCCCCATACAAGTGGGACACGACATCACACTTGTTGGACCCCCATGCGATTTTAATGCATTTAAAAATGTCAAATGAAGCCAAAACCTGTCATACCGTTGGAAAGATATTTTTGATCCTGATCTAACAGTATAGGATTTAGAAGAAATAGAGATGATTTAGTAGGATAAAAATTAGCTCAAATTTAATCATATATTTTTAAAGAGAAAACAAAAAATCTAAGGAAAATTATTCACCTTAGTGGGTCAATTTTTTGTGTCTACATTTTACCCCCTCTTTGATGTATTTAAGGCCAAGTAAATACATAAAACAAATATGTAGACTCCTATGGGCAATAAAACAACAAACATAGAGAAGGGGTGGCTAGGTTTGGACAAAGAGGTGGTGCAAAAAGGGGTATCACGAAGGACACTCTGGACTCTTGCACACAGGGCGAGACATTACTACCACTAATGCCTCTATGGCTAGGATGCCCCCTCGATTATCTAAAGGAAAAATACTTCGTTAAGAAACTAAAAAAAAAATGCAAAGAAAAAAAGAAGCAAAACACAAAAACATGAAGAACAAAGAAAAGAAAGAGCAAAACATAGGAAGATGAAGAACAAAGCAAGCAAACAACAAAGCAAAGATCACTGGGTACAATATGAACCTAATGCAACTAGCATGAAATGCATAGATGAATAGAAGAAGGGGAAAGCAAGAATAATGGGAGATAAAAGAAGAATAAGAAGAAAAAGAAAGATCCAAAGGTCAACCATTAGAATAGGAGAAAAATGAGCGGTCTAAGTCATAGAACTAGCGTAGGTTGCAAGGAACCAATGTAGTAAAATTCTATAGATCATAATAGAATTTAGACACATTATGGGTGTATCACTTACAAAAAATGTAAGAGAGTATGATCCACTATGGATGGTTGCTCCCTTATTGACTTCTATGAGGTGATTACCCGCTAGGATGTATGCCGAGGCCTACTATCAATGGCCAAGGAGCTTATCCTATAATGGGGTTTTGAGCCTGCTGAGTCAAAAGAGAGTATGATCCAATAGAAGATAAGAATGTAGTACCCACTAGGATGTATGAGAATCCTATGTGGGGTGTATAATATAATATAATATTGAAAGTATTAACCCATAATGAAAAGGGGTTGTAAGAAGAATAGTAGATGAGATAGAAGGAGTAATGTAGAATAAAGTGAAATAAAAATCCCTAGGGGGGTCTTACTAGGCATCAGATTCCTAGTGGGAAATGTAATGCATGTGAGCTATGACCTAACTAGGTGTCATCACATGCCATTGTTGTAAAACTCCCAAAAGAAGCTATATGAACAAGCAACCATGAACAAGCAGTCATACAAATATGACAAGCAATCATGCAAGGTTGTTTGTAGATGTCAAGCAAACATGTAAGGATGACAGATAATAGATGCAATATGGGCAAGTAATATGAAATGCAGAAGAAGTATGAATGCAACTACATGATGTTTGTGTTAGATTTATATGTTTGTGTATTTACGTTATGTTAAATTTATTTTATTAAGGAGATCTAAAATCTAAACAAAGCCTATATGCATTATGTCCTTTATCAAAGCAAAGAAGCAAGATATGGAGTATTGGGTTGAACATATCCTTAAACTCACAAAGGAATTTTTTTAAGGATTTTTTATCAACATCCATAGCTTGATAATAAACACATTTTCTAAAAGTACCATGCTTTTTGATATAAGAGATATCATTAAAAAATCACTAAGTTTATATTTATGAATTATATTTGAACAAACAGAATCAATCATATTGCAATGCATTACATTTGAAGGAAATAAATCATTACTAGTACATTCATCCACTGACATATTTTGATATTATATATATTTAGCATAATTCATAAGATGATCATCATCCTAAAAAGGCAAAGGTTGATTTTTATTAGGTATAAACTCTATACCACATCTTCCTGGCAAAATCTCAACATCCAAGAGTTCTTGAATACCCTTTTGTTGTGGTCTCAATCCTTTACCAACATAATCTATTCTAGATAGGATTTGTTTAGGAAGGGGATAATTAATTGTGAGATAACATTGAGCAAAAGAGACTTTATCGAAATATGGGTTACTACCATGAATATTTTCTTCAAAAATAGTTCCATCGGAGATAAAAGTACACGTGCCAATGTGTATAACATCACCCTTTTTATGAGGTAAGCCCATAGTTCGATGTGAAGGTGGTAGTTCAACTAGATCCATAAGAGGTTCTTGAAAAAAATGATTATCATGATTAGAGAAAGAATGATGAGTCTCATGTTCCTCATTTATTTTTAAACTTTGAATATGTTCAAAAATTTGATATGAGGAACATGAGGGAGTGTTGAGTGGTATTTTCACACACTTGTGAAAGTACACTCTCCTTTAGGATTTGGACCCCAAATCCCCTCTTGCAAAGAAGTTAAACGAACAAATTCTCCAAGGTCTCTGCTGTATTAGCATTTGCAACTGAGTATTAGTAATCTCAAATAAAGATATCAATTAAAATGCTTAGAACACCTTAGTGATTGCAAGTAATTGTAAACAAGGGGCAATGTTGGTTTATTCCATCATGCAGCTTTAGTGATTGTTCATTTTTTACTTTTTTTTTTTTAGATTTTATAATTTTTATGTATTTGTTTTAACTAAGTTGAACCTTCTGGAAAAATAAAATAAGATGAAAAGAAATGCAAAAAATTAAAAATTGAACACGTTTAGTCTGATGCTATCCTATTTCGACAAAACCGAATACGTGAGAGTTTCGTACATGCAACCTAGCCTATTTGAACTGCAAAACAAACACAATCAAAGTAAACTAGGTGCTAGCTCCTAGGGTTTAAAATAATTTTTAGATTGTAGACATTCACATGAAATAACCCAAAACAATGGCATGAATTTCATTTATAAATCTGAAATTTGAAAGGAGAAAAATAGAACAGTTAAAATGAAACATGCAAAAAATTTCTCATCCTTTCTTGCCCATAAAATGCAAATTTTTGAACAATTATGCATTAAAAATATGTCCTGTTACAATAGCGGAATCTCTGGTTTTTCTCAAAACCAGCAAAAGTGGAAGAAAAGCACTCCAAAGCAGGCCCAGAACAGCTAGTCACCATCAACTCTACAACTCTGCTCGCAGCGGTTTTTGACCCCCATATCAATCTGTGCCTCTGATTTTATACTTTTTGATGCGGTTCTCTGTTTCACCCTATGACGCTTCATTTCACCTCCCAAAATGCATCATTTCATATTCTAGATTGCTTCGTTTCACCTTCCTCGCCTTTCCATTGCTTTTGATTTTATGCTTGAGATCTTCTCTATGAATTGTAACGCCTCTGCAGTCTTTACACATGTACGCCATGTGTTCCACACTTTTCTGCATGTTCTATAACGACCCCATGTAAATTGTGACAAAAAATAGCATGTAGCTTTGCTCCTTTACTTAGAGCTGCGAAAACGCGACATGTGATATTGCGACATTTTCCTGCCAACAGCCTTGTCCGCATTCATGCACATCGAAAATGAGACATGTCACGATATCGCGATGTTTTTCTGTCAGCAGCTTTGTTTCTCCTCATGCATCACGAAAATGATACATGTCATGATATCGCAACACTTTTCTGCTTCGGGCCGCGTGGATGCAACCTATCGTGAAATCGTGATGCTTTTCTCTTTCGGGCTGTCTCGTTGCTTTTTGTCGCAAAATCGCGACGTTTTTTTGTTTTGGGCTGTCTTGCTACATTTGGCTACGAAAATGTGACATGTCACGAAATCGTGACATATTTTCCTTCCGTACCACTTCACTGTTTGGAGCTGCGAAAACGCGACCTATCATGAAATCACGATGTTTTTCTGCTTCGTGCCCCTTTGCTGCTTCCTATCGTGAAATCGCAACGCTTTTAGTGCCTTGCCCTATTTGATTGGTTTGACCGCAATTTTGTGACTTGTCGCAATTTCATGACAATTTTCCATTCTATATTTCTCTCTCCTCTTTGGACCGCGATTTCACAACACGTCGTGAAATCGTGACAATTTTTTATCAATGCCTCTTCCTGCTTGCCTGGTCCACGAAATCTTCACATGTCATGATATTGCGACGTTTTTTCATTTCAGGCCGTGATGGAGCAACATGTCGTGATATCGCGACAACTTTTCTTTTTCGGCAGCGACGGAGCGACATGTCACGATATCGTGACAACTTTTTATTTTCGGTCACGACAGAGCAACATGTCGTGATATCGCAACAACTTTTTATTTTCGGCCACGACAGAGCGACATGTCATGATATCACGACACTTTTTCTCCTTAATGAAATTTTTTCTTTTTCCTTTATTTTTTAGCATCTGGGCTACTGCAGTTTTCTTTGAAAGTATGCAAAAAAGGTGGGTCCCCAATTTTGGGGTGTGTTATGGATCAGCCACAACAAATGGTGACTCTACTGTCAAATGCTCTTGAGCATTTTGGTGAGAACCCAACCTGAAACATACAAGCTTAGATACAGGCATCAGCACATAGAAGATAAACAAATATCAACAAATCAAAAATACATGAAACATCAGAATCATTAAGTATCAGCTCGGTGTATGCAATGTATTTCATTCCCTATCATTTGAACTTGTTCAACATTCCATTGTTAGTTTCACTTATGATTTGTATGCAAGGCTATGATTTGTGCAGGATTTGATATATGATGAAGATGCTAGAGATGTAACAACCTACTTTATAAATGCTCAAACCTTCTAATATCATGGACAAACATATTAAAAATGTCAAACCCTATTAGGACCAAAAATATGTATACTGAATTAATTTACTAGATCCCAAAGTTGGTCATGTGTCACTACCATCTTGAACCCATGTGCAAGTGTGAGTGAAATCAGAACTTTGGGGAATAGGATTCCCAACCTAAGTGAGATGGGAATTTAACCCTATCCTTACTATTCTGATTTGGAGTTCATTACCTCATCTTGAACAAAATAATTTAACTTGTTATGGATGAAATGGTCAGGCTAGTCTATCCATATGAGCAATCAGTGGTCTTGCTTTTAGGCAAGACATGTTGCCACGCATGAGCATACTTAACCCCATAATCCATGACTTGGCTTCATTCATTATTTTTCTTTTATTTCTTGGACCTTTGGGATGACTACCCATCCTTGCTAGGGACATGTAGTACGATCCTTCCAATCCAAGATTTATGAAATGGGAAATATTAAATTTTTATTACTTGGACCTTTGGGATGACTACCCATCCTTTGCATAGGACACGTAGTACAATCCTTCCAATCCAAGATGGAGATGAAATGGAAAAAATTAGTTTTACTTTTATTGCTTGGATGTTTGGGATGACTACCCATCCTTTGCAGAGGACACGTAGTACGATCCTTCCAATCCAATCCTTATGATGAAACGGGAAAAATGGAAGCTTTGGGGAATCGGATTCTCAACCTAAGCAAGATGAGAATTAAGTCCTATCCTTACTACTCCATGTAGGTCAAATCAGAGCTTTGGGGAATTGGATCCTCAACCTAAGCGAGATGAGGATTTAACCCTATCCTTACTACTTTGATTTTAGGCTTTAAGCATTATGGGAGTGGTAAAAACCACTGTTTTACGAATTATTTTGCATGATAGGACAGACATGAAATATTCTTTTCACCTCACCTTTTCATCCAAGTATGGTTTTGACCATTTTGCTCAAGATTCTTTTAATGTGCATGGAATGTGCTTGGTTCAAGATAGTTTGGGCAGCAGTTCCCAACCTTAGGATCTTTTTAATATATGTTATGTAATAATCCTAAGAGGATTCAACACCTTCTCAATGATTGCACATGAAATGAAAATGTAACTGAGATGACATGTATATGCAATGTGGAATATGACATGAGATATGAATGCACTACTTCTTTTGGAATATATCATCGATTTTACCATAATGTACAAAACTGACAACTTCATGCATCACAAGATCCAAACGATAATATTTAAATGTTTGTGTTACTTGTGGAGCTTTCTACAACACAATTCCAATGTTTCATATTCTCCTAATTTTAGGCATAAGTTGACATCTCAAATTTTATTCTTATTTTTTTCAAAACAAACCAAACATGTCAAATGAAATCAAACACACAACTTAAATCCTAATCCAAATAGCAATCCCAAAATGAAACTTGAAAACACAAACTCAAACCAAAACCAAAATTTATATACAATATAGTACAAGATGATGCCAAGCTTGGACTATTACTTTCCTGGATCCCAAACATGATTAGAACATTTCAAAAGACATATGTCACAATACACATGCCAAATGTTGTAGGAATCCAACAACAATAAGATCAAACCAAGAAATGCAACAAATTTCAACTTGCCATGCTCACCATACCAATTTGATTTATTTCTATTACCAATATCATAGGTGATATTCAAATCAAATTTATTAGACCATGGTTGGTATTCAATTTTATTTTGTCCATTCTTTAAAGTGCAAGTTTCATCCTTCCATTCATGATTTAGAAGTAGGCTTTCCTTTTCAAATGTGAGATATTGCAAACAAGAGCCTATTTCTAAAAGTCTTGAATTCAAATTATTCTTCGAGATCTTAAAGCGATAAAAATCAATCAAAACTTGACAAACATCACCAAGATTTGACATTTCATCATTAATGACATTAGCATCCAAAGGGACATCATTTAATCCATCACTTAAAATTTTTGTAGCTATCACCAAAGGTAAAGATTTCACCTTGTCACCCATACTCAACCCATCATAATTAGAATTTACAACAACTTGATGAGTGTTAGTAGCTTTTTATTTTTTCTCATTGTCTTCTTCATCATCCAACACCTATTCAAAAACACCAAAGTTAGGCACCCAATCAAACATGCATCCATATTTTTCAAAACAAGAGCCTAGTTTTTCAAGATATGTGTCGCATGACACCTTTCCATGATCAATGGCTTGAGTTGCCTCAAAATCCATATTTTCATTAGGATCATCAATAGTATCAAACCCACACCACTTAGGCTTTGTAATTTCATCATTTTGAGATGGCATAGATATTGTACAAAAATTAGGTGGATCAATATTTTTGATTTCTTGTCCCTCAAGGGGAACAAAAACAATTGATTCTCCTTCTTCATCCATGGTAGTAAAATCAATATCCTTCTCCAAACTTTTATGAGATTACAATCCTTCTTCCAAAACATTCTCAGATTGTACAGGACTTGTAATATCCTCATGTGAAAGGGCAATTGTATCATCCTACATATCAATAGGCACACAAATTTCATTAGAAGTTTTGGAGTGAGCATACTCTTCCCAAGAATCATAATGATCATCTTTCAAAATAAAATTGTGATGCTCAACTATTTCTTCTTCATATTTTAATTCATCAACATTTTTCTCATCAAATTTATCTTCACCTTCCTTAGATTGTTCAATTACTTCCAAAATTGGGTTATTGCTTGTATTCAAATTGATAAGGCTATCATAATCCACATGTGTAACCCATGATTCACATTTAACATGATTTGGAAGGTGTGAATTTTCTATACCATTACTTTCAACCATGTCATCCAATGTGTCATCCGAAACAGATTCATCCTCATAGAATTCATCTTTTGGTGAGTCAAGGGTTTCCAATTTGTCACATGTTTCAATACTAGTTGGATCTAGTACTCCTCCCTTGCCTAAAATCATACTCTTATGAAAATCATTAAAATTGATTTTAGAAACATCTTTTGAATCAATATGAGTATTTTGAAGTTGATTCATACTTAAGAAATATGGTGGATCTTGCATAGTAGGTTGAGGATTTTGAAATTGATTGAAGCTTGGGAATGATTGTTGATTCTGAAATTGATTTACACTTGAATTTGGTTGAGGTGGATAAATCATTGGATGGGTAAAGGAGGTATTAAATGATTGAATATTATACGATCCAAAACCCACACCATAATTTTGACAACTTAATTGTTGCTCAATTGCCATTGCTTGAGTATAGGCTTGTGACAAAGATGTGATTAGAGGCATCCCTCGCAAATATGTGGAAGTGAGTGAGTCAAGAGCATTGACATATATTTGGAGAGCCACTTCTTCTTGCAGAACATAAAATGTCACTAATTGAGTGTATAATCCAAATAACCTTTCATAAAATGACTTCACATTTTCACTTGGTCCTTTTTTAATAGTGAAAAACTGCTCATACATGCGGATTGGGTCAACTTGCTTTTTGTTGAATTGATTAAGAAATGTTGCCTCTAGTTGATCCCAAGAAGTGATAGACCCTAAGGGCAGACTTGTAAACCAATCATATGCCACTTTGTCCAAGGTGTAAGGGAACATTTTACAAACCACATCATCATACCAAATTTTTAAGTGATTCACAACAAATTTGAATGCTTGAATGTGTTCTCTTGCAGTATTTGTCTCATTAGACAAAAATTGAGGAAGACATCTCTCAAAACCAACAGGAAAATAATGTTGAACTCCTAGTATGTTCAATGGGCTACCTGTCATCCACGGTGAAAACATAGCCATTAGTGAATCTTAAAGAATATAACTTTAATACCCAAAAAAAAAATTCTTTTATTTATTTATTTATTTATTTATTACTTTTTTTTTCTTTTAAATTAAATTAAATCACATTATTCCTGTATGAACAATCAAAGCGTTAGAACAGTGCATAGCAATTCATGTCCTCCTTTTAACAGTACAAAGTTGTAATATTAAAAGAGGGCTAAATATAATAATCAATAGGGCATGAAATATTCAAAATTTAAATCCCTATAGCATTTAAATCAATCTAAAATAAACCAGCTTAGGCCCTCCTTCCAGCACCAAAATGTTGAGTGGTGTTAGAGGAGGCCGAATATGCTAATCAAATGGAATTGAAATATTTAGCAATGTAAAGCTCTTAAACAATTATAAACCTGTAGCATCTAAAATCATGATAAAATAAACCGGTTCAGGTCCTCCTAGCACCAAAATGTTGAGTGGCATTTTCACACACTTGTGAAAGTACACTCTCCTTTAGGATTTGGACCCCAAATCACCTCTTGCAAAGAAGTTAAACGAACAACTTCTCCAAGGTCTCCACTGTATTAGCATTTGCAACTGAGTATTAGTAATCTCAAATAAATATATTAAATTAAAATGCTTAGAACACCTTAGTGATTGCAAGTAACTGTAAACAAGGGGCAATGTTGGTTTATTCCATCATGCAGCTTTAGTGATTGTTCATTTTTTACTTTTTTTTTTTTTTAGATTTTGTAATTTTTATGTATTTATTTTAGCTAAGTTGAACCTTCTAGAAAAATAAAATAAGATGAAAAGAAATGCAGAAAATTAAAAATTGAACACGTTTAGTCTGATGCTATCCTATTCCGACAAAATCGAATACATGAGAGTTTTGTACATGCAACCTAGCCTATTTGACCTACAAAACAAACACAATAAAAGTAAACTAGGTGCTAGCTCCTAGGGCTTAAAATAATTTTTAGATTGCAGACATTCACATGAAATAACCCAAAACAATGGCATGAATTTCATTTATAAATCTGAAATCTAAAAGGAGAAAAATAGAACAGTTAAAATGAAACATGCAAAAAATTTCTCATCCTTTCTTGCCCATAAAATGCAAATTTCTAAACAATTCTGCATTAAAAATATGTCCTGTTACAATAGCAGAATGTCTGGTTTTTCTCAAAACCAGCAAAAGTGGAAGAAAAGCACTCCAAAGCAGGCCCAGAATGGCTAGTCACCATCAACTCTACAACCCCACTCGTAGCGGTTTCTGACCCCCGTATCAATCTGTGCCTCTGATTTTATACTTTCTGATGCGGTTCTCTGTTTCGCCCTGCGGTGCTTCGTTTCACCTCCTAGAATGCATCATTTCATATTCCAGGTTGCTTCATTTCACCTTCCTCACCTTTCCATTGCTTTTGATTTTATGCTTGAGATCTTCTCTGTGAACTGTAACGCCTCTGTAGTCCTTACACATGTACGCCACGTGTTCCGCACTTTTCTGCATGTTCTGTAATGGCCCCATGTAAATCATGACAAAAAATAGCATGTAGCTTTGCTCCTTTACTTGGTGTTGCGAAAACGTGACATGTCATGATATCACGACATTTTCCTACCAACAGCCTTGTCCGCCTTCATGCACAGCGAAAATGAGACATGTCGCAATATCGCGATGTTTTTTTGTCAGCAGCTTTGTTTCTCCTCATGCATCACGAAAATGATACATGTCATGATATCGCAACACTTTTTTGTTTCAGTCCGCGTGGATGCAACCTATCATGAAATCACGACACTTTTCTCTTTTGGGCTGTCTCATTGCTTTCTGTCATGAAATTGCGACGTTTTTTAGTTTTGGGCTGTCTTGCTGCATATGGCTGTGAAAACGTGACATGTCGCGAAATCGCGACATATTTTCCTTCCGTACCACTTCGCTGTTTGGAGCCATAAAAACGTGACCTGTCGTGAAATCGCGATGTTTTTCTGCTTCGTGACCCTTTGCTGCTTCCTATCACGAAATTGCGTCGCTTTTAGTGCCTTGCCCTGTTTGACTGGTTTGACCATGATTTTGTGACATGTCGCGATTTCATGACAATTTTCCATTCTATCTTTCTCTCTCCTCTCTGGACCGCGATTTCACAACACGTCACAAAATCATGACAATTTTCGATCAATGCCTCTTCCTGCTTGCCTGGGCCGTGAAAGCTTGACATGTCACGATATCGCGAAGTTTTTTCATTTCAGGCCATGACGGAGCAACATGTCGCGATATCATGACAACTTTTCTTTTTCGGCAGCGACGGAGCGACATGTCGTGATATCGCGACAATTTTTTATTTTCTGCCACGACAGAGCGACATGTCGTGATATCACAACTTTTTATTTTTGGCTGTGATAGAGCAACATGTCGCGATATCGCGACACTTTTTCTCCTTAGTGAAATTTTTGTTTTTTCCTTGATTTTTTAGCATCTGGGCTACTGCAGTTTTCTTTGAAAGCATGCAAAAAAGGTGGGTACCCAATTTTTGGGTGTGTTGTGGATCAGCCACAACAGGGAGTTGTTGAAGAAATAGAAGGACAAGAATAATAATCTAATTGGGCTAACTCAAATTATAAACAAAATTTAAATGGTCGAGTGTCACTCGGGATAGTCACAACCTAATACTTAAATTCATATTTAATACACTCATGGAAAATAGAAGGGACATCCTTCATTGCATGAATTCAAGGTCATCCAAGAAGAAGATTAAAATATGTAGGACAATGTACCACATAAAATAAAGTATCCAATATTTTTGGTCCAACTTTCAAAGGAAGAGAGATGACACCACAAGCCTCTTGGGACTCATTGTTGAAAGCTTTGATAATGATATCAGACTTTGTTAAATCTTCCTCTTTTAATCCAAATTTTTGAAAGAATCAATATGTACATAAATTGAGGGAGGAACCATTATCAATCAAAAATCTTTTGATAAGGATGTCCCCAATAAGTGCGATGATGTAAAGTGATGAATCTCCATTAAATTTTGAGGAAGGTTTATCATCATCTTAGAATGAAACATGATGTATCCCAAAAGAACTTAGAGTGTTAGTGATAGATAGGGGAGGAATGTCTGGGGAAATAGACTATTGTTTTAAAAATTCCATTAAAGCATTTCTATGATCTGGAGAATTCTAAAGAAGTTCAAGCACTGATATCTTTTTTGGAGTATTAGCTAACTATTGTTGAAGATCAAATGAAACCTTTGGTTGTGGTTTCAACACTATAGGTGGAATCCTTGTAGCTGAATCTTTTTTCTGACTTTTTGTTGGAACTAAACTAGGTTGAGATGTAGAACTCTAACCTTGCTGAGTATAAACTTGTTTTCTTGTGGTTACCCCAATCACTCCAACTACATTATTATGACATGAAGAGTCACCTTGGTGAGCTACTTGGTTGGCTATTTGATGATCATGTTTTGGTAGGGGATCCTTGAATATCCCCATGTATCGAATTGTAGTTAGAGTTAAATTACTTGTGGCTTGCAAATTTCCTAAGTCAATACGCCCAGCATCAATCAAATCTTGAACCACATGTTTTAACTTCTTGCAAGTATTTGTCTAGTGACCTTCTACTCTGTGATAAGCACAATGTTGACCTGACTTGTACCAAGGAGCTGAAGTATCTGGCTATCTAACAGGAGGTAACTCAATTGCCTTAACATCCAATAATTGTTTTAATACTGCTTCCATAGGTATACTAAGTCTTGTGAAATTCCTTTGAGGAGGTTTTTGAAGCACTATCTTTTGTAGGTTGTTGTTGACATTGTTAACAGGCCTACTATCATTATCACCTCCTGTATGTCTACTCTTATGTTGAGACTTAGTAAACTTTTCTTCTCTATACTTAAGTTGACCTCTTTTAATAAGTGCTTGTTCCACTTTTCTGGCTAAGTCAATAGCTTGATCTAAAGATGTAACAATAGTAGTCTCTAATGCATATGATAGTTGTTCTTGCAAATTACCAATAAATATATCAATCATATCTCTTTGTGACACATGTTGTCTTAAATTTCCAACTAAACTTCTCCATTGAGCTAAAAATTCTATAAATATTTCTTCCTTGTTTTTTTTAAGTCATACAAATCTCTCATAGTCACTTCCTTTTCAATGTAAGCACTAAACTGATGAACAAACATTTTTGTTGTCTTTTCAAAACTTGTCAAAGAATAGTTGGGTAACCGATAATACCACTCTAATGCAACTCCACCAAGACTCTTTGGAAATTTTTTCAATAGAAGCATATCATCATAAAAAATATCATGGCAAGCTATCCTAAAGCATCTGAGATGCTCTATTGGATCCTCTATCCCATTATAGATTGGCAACACTGGCATAGGAAAATGCTTTGGATAAGGTCTTGCAGCAATAATAGGATCCAAAGGTTGACTACACATGTTCTTATAGCTATATGTAAACCCTGAAGGTTGCATCATATCCATCCTTAAAACTAACTGATTCACCACATTTGCTAAACTCTGCACATCTGAATTACCACTGTGTATGTTCCCCAGACTTCCTAAAGGAGGGGTGTAAGTTTGAAGTCCTGATGTTTGGTTTATGTTAGACAGATTTTGATTATATGTGGTATAGAATGGATAGCTAACATTTTGTGGAATAGAAGCAATAGTGTTGATATAAGAGGATGGAGAAGGAAATTGAAAACAATTGGTCATACCATTACTAGTTAAAGGGACTTGTGGATTCCTTTCAACATTAGTGGTATTAGTAGTGGTATGAGTTACTTGATTCCTTAGATTATTATGATTCATAGATTGAGATGTAGAAATATTATGTTCAACCATAGGAGAATTATTAGGATGAGGAGGAGTAAAATTTCTCTCAAGATGGGCTTCCTTCTCAATATACTCCATTAATTTATCCTTATGAGCTTTCATAAATTCCCAAATATGATCAAATGATGAAAATACATAACTACCATTAGGACCATTAAAAGGATCAGGATTGATTTCAGTTTCTACCTCTATCTCTTCTTGTTCTTCTGGATCTATGTTAGGATCTTCCCTATCAATCTGGTCATCTTCCAAAGGAACATAATCAGACTCTAATTGTCTTCTCTGACTTCTAAGGAAAGGAGCCATTAGAAGTAGTGAAAAACAAATAGGGGAAAATACTAACCAAAAATAGAATTTTAATTTATTTAAGTTCTTTCAAACAAAATTAATGATCTTGTTTAAAGTTTTCAAAATAAAATGAGGTGTTCACGTCGGGTTCACCAAAGATGTAGAGGGGGAAAACTACCCTACCACGTACGATTCCCTGAAAAAAGAGGAGACCTGGATCCGCTGGGAAGGAGTCCTTTTGTAGGGGTGAACCATGGGGGTATGTTGTACTCTACACTTGGTTAGCTAAACAAGTATTGGGGGGGGTTCACCAAGAACGGTTTTAGGACTCGCTCCAAGTCCTTTTCGGGATACAAGAGAAGGAGACTCCTCGGGATATACAAGAAAAGTTTTAATGTGTTCACTTTAAACAAACAACTTAGGTTTGGCCTCACTAATTTTAAACTAAGAAGACAAATAATAATATTAACAAAAATTAAATGGAAATATAAACAAAGCGAAAATTAACTAACAATACAAAATAAAATGGAATGCAAATATAGACAAATATAGAATACAAGAAATGCAAAATACAAGAGTTAACCTAATATGATTATTTTCTTTGAATGAGGCTAACCTAGGGTTTTGTTTCAAGCAGTTTTTAAAACAAAATTAACAAATTAATTAAAACAAAATTAATTAATTAAAAAAAATTAACTAATTAAAATAGAATTGCTTAATTAATTAAAACATAATTAACTAATTAATTAAAACATAATTAACTAATTAATTAAAACATAATTAACTAATTAATTAAAATAGAATTAACTAATTAATTAAAATAGAATTAATTAAAGATAAATATGCAGGAATTAACCTAAATGTAAACTATATGCTTTTTAATATTCATATGCCTAAGAATGTAGATCATAAAAACCAGTAATAAGAACAAAATCACTTAACTCAAATCGATGGCTGATCCAAGCTTTAATTCTCCTTGCCCTAGTGAAGTCAAAATAAACCTGTTCTTGTAAAGACAAATAATGGACTAGAAAAATGTTTGATTAGCGTTAGGGGGCCTGCTTAGGCCATTGTAAGAGAGTCCTTGGAGGCACAGCAGTCAAGCCCCCTAGGTCCAATTAGATGACCTTTGCAAATAAAATCAAAAATTGACCTTTGGAGTTTAAACATAAAATAGATGTACATAAATAGTAAAAACAAAAATAGAATATGCTGCTATATTAAAAATACGTAAATGGAAGTAACGAAATTGAAAGATCAGAAAAATTACCCCCAAGCAAAGCCCAAGATGCGAAATAACATGTAGAGAATATGATGAGTGATGTTTTACAGTAATCTACAGATGCAATGCATAGAAATAACAAAGAGATCCTAATTACTAAATGCTTTTAATGATGATGCAAAGACAAAAATAAAAATATAAGAAAAACAATACAATGCTTGATGGATGTTGAGGGAACAACGAGAAGAAGATGAGAGCCTCCACAAAATGCACTTCATCTTTTCACCAAGCTCACACCAACGGATCCACCAAGCCGAAAACAAATCACGCAATGTAGATCAAATCCAGAAGTTGCACTTTGGGGGTTAGTAGCAAAATACACAATGAAGAAGAAGTAATGAGAAAGCAATAGAGAACAATCAGATCATAAGCAAGAGTGTGTCGTTCATGAGTTTGTGTTTGTAGCAATGTTCATGTTCATGTTTAAAAATTGACTTTGATCTTCCTTTTATAGGCAAAGAAATAGGTCAAATAAACTCACAACCGATGCCAATAAACCCTAGGGTGGGTTTAACAGGTGGTCCAAGTGGGCCAAAAATAATAAAATAAATAAATAAAATAAAATAAAATAAATTAGAAACAACAAAAATGTGCCCCATAAAAGTGGGATGTGACGTCACACCTGTTGGACCCCCATGTGGTTTTAATGCATTTAAAAGGGTCAAATGAAGTCAAAATAGGTCATATCATATACCATTGGAAAGCTCTTTTTGAGCCCAATCTAACGGTATAGGATTTAGAAGAAATGGAGAAGATTTAGTAGGGTAAAAATTGTCTCAAATATGACCCTATGTTTTTAAGGAGAAAACAAGAAATCTAAGGAAAATTATTCACCTTAGTGGGTCAATTTTTTGTGTCTACATATTGCAATAGTTGCTTGTTTTACACAGGTATTATGGATGAAGTGAACTTTAGAGGACCTCGAGATAAAGCATGATCACCCTATTCCCATACTGTGTGATAATACAAGTGCTATAAATATCTTAAATAATCTAGTAATGCACTCCAGGACCAAGCACATTCTGATCAAATATCATTTTTTGATAGAGGAGGTGATAGATAAGTAGGTTAGGTTGGAATATGTTACTACAAAGGAGTAGATTGCAGATATCTTCACTAAGCCACTTCCAAAAGAAAATTTTGAGTATCTTCAAGGAAAGTTGGGAGTATTTCTACTCCCACCCCAAAATTAACCACCTCAATAAGAGGAGGTGGGGAGGGGGCTGAGCTAAGAGTCTTATATTTAGTCCCAAAGGTGGCCCTTTCCCATTGATGTCAAAGGGGGAGATATTTGAGTAAGGGGGAGAGCTTTTAGTTAGGGGGATTAGTTTCTTAGGGGAGCATATTTGAAAAAGGAAAAAGGAATGGTTAAGGAAAAAGGGTTTCCATAAAATACAAAGGGGGATATTGTTGCATATTTTGAGTAGTTGTGTTGTCATTGATGTCAAGAAATAGTGTCAGTGATATTATAAGTCAATGCAAGGATTTGACAAAAGGAGGGTTAAAATATTTATATTTTAAGCCCAAGAAATTTGGTTTAAAGCTTCACATGATTGGTCAAAATATTGACTAAATACCCCTAAGGAAGGAGATACCTAGGCCCAAAGGAAATAATATTATAATATTTATTATTATAATATTAAAGGTTGTTAAGATAAGGCCTAAGGGAAGAAACATCTAGGCCTGATGGAAAAATATTATAATATTCATTATTATAATATTAAGTGTTAAAAATAATGCCTAAGGTTATTTATAAATTATTTATAATATTTATATTATAAATTAATTTATAAAATAATTTAATTAAACCCTAAGTTAGGGTTGGGTGCAAAATATTTCATTTTAATATTTTCTTTCGACATTGAGCAAAAATAAGATATGGTATTTATACCATATAGTTTGGATGCAATAATGTAAGTCTTCGAATTAATTTTGCATGTTTGAGGATTAATAAGTATTGATGCGAATTTTTGAGTGCAAAAGGACAAAAGCCTTTTATTTTAAAAATGCAAGGGAAATCGTGGAAGGTTAAATCGACTAAGGCTCAAATCCTTAGCACAAATCAAGTGGTTGGTCTAGTGGCAAGAGGAGGTTGTGTAAGGCATTGGGTGAGCAGAGGTCTTGCATTCAAAACTTGACAGTAGTGGAGGTTAAAGTTTTTGCACGTTTGGTTTTTGGTGCCAATGAAGGTGATAAGAAGTGCAAGGTACTTCCTTGGTCTTGTGAGGGCACGTAGCCCGTGTGGCTACCTAAGATATGGCTAAGGCACTTGTCGAGCAGGTGAATGCGAGTTCGAATCATGTGGAGTGCAGGTTGTTGGTTAAGGTGCACGAAAATTAATTTTTGGTGGTGGCTAAGGTATGAATAAATAATTTTTTATTTTTACCAAGTGTTAATTAAAATTTGGAGTTTATAAGGGTTTCCAAGGATTTATGTTGGCAAAATTTGAAACTAATGTTGGATTAAGAGTTGGAGAAGATAAGGTGCATTCAAGTACTTTATGATTGTAATTTGAAATTTATTTTGAGAGTTGCATTTTGATTAAAATATTTTATTGAGTTGAAGTTAAAAGGAGTTATAGGGAGATTGTCATTATAATTATTTTTGTGAGTGAATGATTCATTGATTGAATATTGGTTTTTAAAGGAGTAATAAGGTGTATTTGTGATTTGTCATTTTATTTGTATGATGAAATATTTGTTGGTATAAATATTTCTATGGAGGTTTTGAGATAGGTTGTTGCTATCTAACCTAGAGTTGGCAAAAAGAATTTGGTTGTGAGTAAAACAGGTTTTGAAGACATATATCCATCAAAACAAAAGGTATGGGCACATCTTTCTTATGATTGAAATTGAATATTGTAAAATGCAAAGGTGGAGTGAAAAGGATTGTTTGATAAGCATTGTTGGAAATGTTTGAGTAAATTTTTATATGCATGATTAGTGAATGTTTAAGAGAACATTTGAGTTAGAGATTGAGGATTGGTTGAGTTAGGGTTTGAGACTCACATTGTGCATTTTGGTTGGAAGTAGTGTGAAACACTTGAATAGGGTTTGTAAACAAGTTGTGTTTCATTGAGTGAATGATTGAGTAAAGTTGATTGAGCATTGGTTTTGAGTGATATTGAAAGTGAATGTGCAAACATTAGAAATCAGATTTGTGAAAGCAATAGACTTAATGATTGAGTAGAACATATTGAGTTTTTGATAGAGTACATCATTCTCTATATATTCCAAAGGTTAAAATAATTCTGAATAGAATATGTCTAAATTACTTCAAGTTAAAGAAATTACTTTGAAGATTATACAAATCAATTGATAGTATTATGTGCAAGAATTGAGATTTATTGAGCATATCTTGTGAGATGTTTTGAGCATGTGTTTGAGAAGATTTGAGTAAGCTTTTGTGAAATCTTAAGGACAGTATTGTGTAAGATTTTGTGAAAGCTTAAGGACAATATTTTGCAAGCTTTTGTGAAATCTTGTAGGCATATTTGAGGTAAGTCTTAGTGAATACTTGAGATCAGATTGAGCAAGTTCTTGAGAGGACTTGAGAGTATATTTGAGGCAAGTCTTGGTGAAGACTTGAGAGCAGATTTGAGGCAAGTCTTAGTGAAGACTTGTAGGTAGATTTGAGCAAGTCTTGGTGAAGACTTGAGACAACATTGAGAGCATAGTTGATTGATTTATTTATTCAATATTTGTGTTAAGGCTTGGGGAAAATCTAAGTAGATTTGATTTTTGATTGGATCAAGATTTGTGTTAAGGCTTGAGGATAGATTTAAGTATAGATTTTGGTGTATATTTGAGAGCATATGTGTACTAGACTTGATATAGAGTTATAGCAAATTTGTACTAGATCAAGGATAGTTTTTGGTGCATACTTGAGATAGATTTGAGAGAAATATTTGGAGGTGATAGAGAAAATAATAGTAGTCTTAAATGGACAGAGATCCATTATCTAGGGCAGTGAGGATAGAGGTCTTTTAAGTGAGGACAGAGGTCTTAAATGGAGAGAGATCCACAAGCCAGTGCAATGGGGGCTATAGTCTTCTAGAAGGTCATCAACAAGAGTAAAGGAGATTGGTGTCTCCTATGGATAGAGTTTCAAAAATCACAACATTAGGGGATTGGTGTAACATTTGGATAGAGGTCCATAAAATTTGTAATAGGGAAGTGGTTCCCAAAATATTTATTTAAAAAAAAATAGTAGAAATATTTTCTTCGTAGAGTAGCCCACTTTGGGTGAACCACATTAAATCATGTCTCTCATATGTGTGATGATTTATACAATGTTTACTACTTTGATATTGCTAATGCTATTTATTGGACTAAAAAGTAAAAAAAAATATCTTATACTTTTCACCCCCCCTCTTAGTATAAGCGTATGTTTTTCATATTCATTGTATCAAAATTTGATATCCCTAAGAGGGATGTACATGTAACTGATTGTCATGATGAATTAATAAAAGGAGCCATTACATTTCTCTTAATTAATTGTAATTGTATGTTTTATTGATTTATATTTGATATTATGATGCAAATACAATAAGGTGCATGCGTTCTAGCATCATACATATGATGATCACAGTGGAAACACCCAAAATTTACATTGTTTACTAATTTGTTGCATTTTTTTTATATAGGTGCAACCACTTTGATCGATAATGACTAGCATATCCTAGCTACACTTGAATACAATGACCATATTTAGAGCTACCTTGAGTAAAAGTGACTGGAAAAAAAACATACAAACAACAGATAGGTAGATCATCAGTAAACTTGGATTTCAGGTTGGTTGAAATTTTCTATAATTTTGCTTCTTTGTTTGTGTTTTTATTTTCTAAAATGCAGTAGATGAATGTTAATTAGAGAAAATAGAGAAATTTTAAAGTAAAATTTATAATATCCCTTAGGTTATATACTATCTATTACTAGGAACAATGGTCTATAATTATAATCTACCCTAGTATCCAGCGGTCTAGATTGTATGTTAGGGTTTGCATGCTTGAGGTCCAATTAGAGGCTATTTTTTTATAAATAGTCTTGCATTCTGTAGATATCATCTAGCCTTTAGATGTGCATTCTTTGAAATGGAAAAGTTCTTTTTAAGCATACAAAATATTCATTTGAGTGCTCTATGATGCATTTTATTTTCATGCAAAATTAAAAATAACCACCACACACCACATCACACTTAAACATTAGTGAGTTGGACTTCATACCCAACCACTAATAGAGACTAACGATAGTGGAATTCATCTTCATATGTTGGCTTGCATGATACGAACTTGATTTATTAGCTAATACTAGATCCAATAACCATCATAGCTTGTGGGATAGAGTACATATTTCTCTTAGTAGAGGTATATCACTTATCGTAGGTGAACATGGTGAGGACCAGTAGGAACTATGCTCCCTAACCAGGCATGGTCTTCATATCCATATTGTGGTGGGTTTACATGATCGAAATTTCATTACTGGTTGTCAATCTATTACTATATGGTGAAAACCCTTACACTATACAAGAATATCATCAACAAAAATGCAAACACGATGAGAGATAGTTTATGTATTCAATAAACCAAAACTCATGAAATAGTTTAGGGCTCACAAAGAATATTTAAAAGAGATAAACACCCTTGTATGCTTTGTATTCCCTAAAATTTACAAAATATATAATTCGCTTTATGGTCAACACAAGGAGAGGCCGACCTCGACACACAATCAAGGTGGAGGCCAAAGCTCCAAGACACACATAAGATAACACGTTGGAACCTCTACCACAAGATCCTCCTGAATGATGTTCGATGAGTATCTGAGGTAACAATTCGACATATGGGAGTTTTATTCATAATACCCTAGTTAGAGGACATAACACACACTCCTCATGATATAGAACAGAGGGTGGCTCAAATCCCCCAACATCCCATGGTAGACATAGAGAAAACCTACCCAATTAGGGGTAGGAAGATAGGTCCATCTCAGAGCACAGACCCTTAAGAATTCCAAACCCTGATGAACTTGAAAGGTTCACGATAGATCTTACCACACTTGGAGTTAATGGTATGCCCCCAAAAAAATCATGGAAAACTAGGCAACTTTATGGACTAGAAGAAGTCCTAGGGTAACTAGGGTATAGAGCCTCTTGTACTCATTATCGCTCTACGATTTCACATGGTGAGAGCATACATAGGCATACCACTGAATTAGGTGAATTCTCAAACCACTCCCTTAGAAAACATGCCCCATCCACATAGGTGGGTATAGAAAATAAAATACAACAAAACATGAATATCATCTACATAGAAAAGAGAAAGAGTATGGTAGATAAGTCTATTGGGGCTTATATTAATGAAGCCCCTTGAATAGAGCTACACAACCAGAGGCCTCACACTATCGATCTTATAGATCGATCTCAAAGGTTGTCTTCAAAAAAGAGATAACATATATTCCAAGACCAATTAAAATATGTGTGTGTAGAGCATGAGTGCCTTGAGAATGAGGATACTCAATGTCAAATGTTTCTTAAGTAACATTTGTATGAGTATTCAATGTGAGAATGACACATATTGGATCAAAAGGAACATGAGGAGAGAGAGGATAGGTTAGATCAAGCTAACCTACCCCCTCAAAGTGAGTATAGGGAGTGTGATAAAATATGTGATGTGTCATAGCTAGAACTATACCCTAAGCAAGCTGAAATTCATACTCATCATACGACCCAAAACATGTAACAGTGCCAAGTGCTATAACAACCTGGACATACCCAGTACACAAAGTTAGAAGGAGATGAGAAATATCAATAGTATCTCAAGATCTCTTTAATAGATGTGTATTATGAGCCTAATACTCCATATTAGCCTAAAAATAATCTACCTCCAGTAGCTACATAGAGGCCTCTTAGGGAAGAGGAGATTTTATTCTCACAAGTGTACAAAGCCTTATTGAAAAAGGTGAGAGCTATTGAGAAACAAGGAACAACTTATCAAAATCCTACCTTGAATAAAATTCACAATGAGCCTTTGTGCCCTTCAGTTCCTAGCCCAATGTATCATGATAATTTTGAGATGCCCAAGTTGGACAAGTTCCAAGGTGATGAATATGCACAAGAACATGTGATGAGCTTCATGAACATGTGCTTCTAAATCTAAAGTAACGATGCATTGTTACTAAGAACCTTCATAATGACCCATTCAAGACCCACCCTAGAATGGTTCAATTAATTGAAGAGGCACAATATTACCAGCTTTGAACAACTGGCAAATGCATTTCTTGAATGATTTTCCTTTAGCATAAAGAAGAAAATCAATTTGACTAACTTGGCATATCTAAAGTAGTATGACAATAATCCAGTCATAGATTTTGGTAATAGATGGAGAAATATTATGGCAAAGCTGACATTTTCCATTCCTACTCCTGAATTGATTTGAATGTTTACTAAAAGCTACGCAAAACACATCTCATTATTATTACAATCACAACAGTACCAGACATTCAAACAATATTTGGTGCAAACCAAGGTCATAGAGGATATCAAGTTACAAGAAGGTGACTTGAAACTTTGAACAAAAAAGGAGTGGAATAATAAAAACACAAAGAACCAACCTCTATAGACCAATCCTACACACGTAAATTAGGTTATGTTGAATCAAAAAAAGGGTAATCAAGGCCAACAACCACAAAACTATCAAGGTCAACCTCCCCTATGTAGTACAATCAATGTAACAACAAGAAGTAGGGTAATAAAAAAGAGCAGCACCCTCCTTGCCAGTTTACACCATTGTTTGAGAAAATGGCATCAATATTCAATCAATTATGCGAGGCTAACACCATAAATTTACTCAAATTCAAATTGCTCAATCCTAAACAACCTAAATTGAAGGAATTTAGGGAAGATCAATATTGTTTGTACCATAAAAAAAAATGGCATGATATGGAAGTATGCCACAACTTTAAGCATCTGGTACAAAACATGATTAATAGGAGTGCATTAATTATTGAAAATTCTCTAACTCTAGACAACCAAAATATGGGTATATTCAAAAATACCCTACCAAATCATGACCCATCGAGGAATAACACTAGACAAGTAAATCAAGTGTGGATCAAACCACCCACACAAGGCTTTATCAGCATGGTGAATGTAGTCATTAGAAATATGAGGTATAATCAGCCATATCCTCCTACTTTAATAAAAATTCAAGCTACACCCCCTCAAAGGCTAGTACAAAATAACTTGCCAAACCCACCAACTAGCTCGGTGGTCACAATAAGAAATAGGCTTATTCAAAGCCTATAGATGGCCTCAACAAAGCTATCAATTTATGAGATAATACAATAGTATCCTAGGCACAAGGATATACTAATGGACTTTATGAGGTCCATAGAAGTGTAGTCCCAAGATCCATAAGCATTCACTAATTTTTGGGACATGTGCAACAGTGTTAAGAGTCTATCATTCAATTCTATGATCATAAAATCAAGATAGTCTCTATTGCTATAGAGGACCCACCGCTTCACATTATTGCATGTGTAAACCACACACCCTTCAAGTGGGTGTTGATTGACATAGGATATTCTATCAATATTATTACCAAAAAGGCCTTGGCATATTTAAAATTGCCTAAATCACATATTGTGACCTCAAATTTCACACTATGACCATTTAACGATGCATTATGATCGATGGTGGGTACTATAATTATGTCTATTCATGTGGGATTGAAGACCATACCTATGATGTATCACATGCTGGAAGGTGCAATGCAATATAAATTTCTCTTAGGTAGGCCATGGATAAGAGAGATACAATGTGTACCATCGATATTATATCAATGTATAAAATATGTACATGAGGAGCAAGTGCATGTGGTTCCTTTAGATGAGGAACCATTCAAGTATGTTAATCAAGTAGATTTATTAAGATATTTTATCCTCACATTGATGCATCTGTATGTAATATGTACATTGCCTATTTGGCATCCAACAAGTAAATCAAAGGAAGTGTACATCGTTCTTTCAACATTGGTACGACGACCATCTTCACATACAACAATTGCTTCTACAAATCCTATGACATCGATAATTCTTGGAAATGATAAAAATATAAAGGTAGTATTGGAGAAAAAAGAGACTAAAGAAATGTCCAATCTAGCAACTGTTGAGGTCCCAAATCCCATGGAGGATGGAAACTCATAGAAAGAAGTTGATGAGGTGTAGACACTAAAATCATGTAAATCGGATAAGACTGCCAATGCGCCACTTGCGCCACTCTTATCGACATCATATGGCCCCATTGGGCAACCCTCTAGGGTAACATAAGGCTCCATAGCACTTTTGGGAAGGTTTCCACCAGTTTTGGGAGGTTTTGGGTCATATCTTTATGACCGTCCCACCCTGGGATGGTCATAGATAGTGACCGTCCCACCCAGGGATGGCCACCCAAAACCATCCCTGGGTGGGACGGTCCCCAAATAGACCTTGCAAAAGTCAAAGGGCACATGAAATGGCAATCAATTCCTACCATTTCTATGCCCAATCATCCAAAATTGATTTGGAGGCTATCATAGAGACCAGAAACTCCAAATTAGAGGCCCCAAATGGGCAACCTCTTCCACCAATGCATGGCAAAGGTTTTGACAAGTGGTGGCACTTGCCTTGCATGCCAAAACTTGCCCCTTTGCCTCATATGCCCTATTTGGGCTATAAATTGAGGTGTGCTCACCCAATTTCAAGAGAGAAGAGTTGAAGCATAGACCACGAAGTGCTGCCCAATTCTATCCTCACATTTGCTATCACATTTGCCCTAGTATTTTCCTTGAAACCCTCTTCATTCAAAGGTGCTTTTAGGGGCATTCCAAAATACACCAAATACATTCCAAAACCTATCAAATTGGAGAGTAATTTGACCATATTTTCTGACACAACATTTAGGAGAGTTCCAAACCAAATCCCCTTGGAATTGGTGGTAAATTCCACTCAGTTTGGTAACCGTCCCACCCGGGGATGGTTAATAGTGGTAGTTGCACCTGCTAGGGATGGTTACAAAATAGTTAAGAATTTTAGTTCAATTCCACCATAGATCATTTATAAATTTTTATATTAGCCTTGCATTCAATTTTGGTGAAGTTTGGAGTTGTTTTGATGGGTCAATTAGGAGTTTTGTGATTGCAGGTCTAGTTGTCCCTATTAGGGATGGTCACTATTTTTGCTAACAATTTCCTTTCAATTCATGCTCATATATTTACAAAACCATATTAATAATATCATATTATATTTGCAAGTCATTTGGAATTGTTTTGATTTATTACAAATAAGTTTTATTATTTCTAGATGCATGCTTTCTATGTTTTCCTAGTTATAAATCAATAAATGCATATGCTTTTAATCTATTTCAATATCTTGTGTGTAGGTGTAGGTATTCTAGACATGAGGGAGGAGCTAAGAGGCACATAAGGATAGGCCCAATACTAGCTCTCAATTGTGGGTTGCGAGAAGAACACTGGAACATGCCATCAAGCTCATGGAGGGATTTGATCCCTTTGGAAAATTGTAAATTGAGATGTATCAAATTATGAAGCCCTCAAAGGGGATGTAATGTAATCATTGGAATCATTGAATAAATAAATACAAGGAGAAATCCCCCTCTTTTATTGCAAATTATTCTTCATTTCAATAGTTTACATATTTATGCACATTTCCCTTTGAATGCTTGTTTTAATCTGCTTTTACATTTCAATAAAGAACACTAAAGGCATGCCATTTTTTATGCTTCTTCAGTGGTGATCATGGTGGTTGAAATTATTCATTATCCCCTTTGAATTTTTCAATTTTGACCTCCTTTTTCTATTTTGTAGGTTGCAGGTTTTGACCATTTTAAGCAGAAATGAACCCTAATCTGCTAGTTGAACCTGCCAGGGATGGCCACATAGGTGACACACCCTAGGATGGCCCCAAAATTTCTAACCATCCCACCCTAGGATGGTTACAAAACCAGAGGGTTTCTATAAAAATTTGCAGAAACAACAAGTTTTAGGTCAGAAATTACACCTTTCTCAACCTTCAATTTGCATTTATATTGTTCAAATAAGCTTAAATTTCAAGTTTTCTTGTCCTCTTTGTGCATGTGAAGGTTAGATATCATACTTCTAAATTTTGCATTAATAAAATCAAGAAAAATAGGAAAATGAACAGTATTATGTATGCTTTTTGTTTGGTTTGCCTGCTTGCAACTTACCAAAAGGGTTAAGTTCATATAGTTTGTCAATTTTTGTAGTTTCCTTTTATACATACTAATGATTCTGAAAATAAAATGTACTTTCATGCATTTAGTGAATCATCATTGAATGTTGTATTATTTTATTTCAATCATTTTAAAAGGAACAAACACACACCATGATCTTCTTAAACATTAGTGAGTTGGAATTCATTCCCAACCACTGATAGAGTTCAATGATGATGGGTTTCATCTCCATCCATTGACTCAAATCCCATGTACCCTATTTTATTGGCCAATACCAACTCCAAGATCTATCCTAACCATGCAAAATAGCATGCATTCCTCTTCGAAGGGGTGTATCACTATGCACGGGGTGTTGGGTGAGGATCGATAGGACCTATGCTCCCTGATCGGGTATGGATTTCATCACCATACTTTGGTTGGTTCACGTGACCAAAATTTCATTATCGATTGTCGAGCTATGAGTGTATAGGTGAAAACCACTTAAAATTTTGAGTATTACATCAATGAAAATCAAACACGAGAAGTATTTTCTTTACAAAAGCAACACATCTTGAAACAACAACAAACAATTTAGGGATTCACATCTAAAAGACTTAAAAGAGATAATCACTTCTATTCTTGTGTGTTTCTATTGTTTGTTTGTTTCAAATTCATAAAAATTGTAAAGGAGATAATCATATAGTGGTCTAGAGTACATAGCTATGGTATATACCCATAGCCAAGCCCATTTAAGGGTGGACATTGTAGGGAGTAGGGAAGAGGACATAGAGCATCTTCGCCTTGATCCCAAGGACATGGTCATACCTCCTTGGTGACCACCTACTCTTCCTAGCCCTAGAGGGGCTGAAAGGAGACCTAGCCAACAAGGGACTCCTATATGAGGCACCCCCATAGGTGATAGTCTCAACTTAGGAAATCATATCCCTAATCATCGAGTGGTAGATGAATGGATGGTTAGTCCTAGAATAGCAAGAAGGGGACCTAGCCAACAAGGGACTCCTACATGGGGTACCCCCATAGGCAATAGTCCCACTTTGGGGAATCATTTCCCTAATATAGATATTTCTAATGCCTTCTTTCGAGAAGAGTCACCATGCAATGAGGCACTTCCCAATAGAGCAATCCCATGCATTCATGTGCCTGCTCGGTCTACTCCTCACACTGGTGCATAGGATCAAGACTTTTCACCTAGGGTAGGGTTGAATGATCATCTTATGCTTTCAAACCACCCTTCCCCAAGGTGCCAAAATCATGATGAGTATGATACTCATCACCATAGGTGAGCTAATTCTACCTTACCTTTCCTCATTTATGAGGGAAGACCTAAGGAGGATCCATATTATCCTCATTCAAATGTGTCAATGCAAGCATGATGTGCCTCTACACCAGTAGCTTATCAAGAACATCTATTTAGGGGTGAGCCTCAAGTCAATGCAGCTTCCCTCAATCGAGGGAAAGCTGTAATAGATCTCACAAACCCTCCTAAACAAGATAGATATCAAGGTAATAGTGCTAAGGCACTTAGACCTAATACAACTGATCAGATCAATCAATTAGTAAAGAAGTATGTTGACCATCATGCCAAGTTTAATCAACTTAGGTCTGATAAACAACACCTAGATCTCTTAGAGCAGTGACAATAGTTAGAGAGAGAAATACTTGAACGACAAATTCAAGAGACTTTACATAATGGAGTTCCTACTCCAAATACGCATAGACAGGAGGCTCACCCAAGGCAACCAAATTTCCAACAAGATAGGTCTCCTAGACCTAATCCAATGTTGCCTCCTAGACCTCCTAGGCCTAAACAAAATGTATATGATAGGCCTAATATAGATCACCTTCAAGAGGCTTTCATTCCTCCTTGTAGGCCCATCCCAGAAACACCTTATGGGGCTTACGATGACTTGGAACAAAATGAGGATTATGTAGAAGCACCTTTTGGAGGTATGGATGATGTCAATCAACCACCCCAACATATGCTTAATATTCCTCATCCACCTCTAAGGGTTCAAAACAAAGAAGAGGAGATCAAATCCTCGGATGCGTATCAAGATTTTCTTGAATGCTTAGAAACTATAGAAGGTAAGACAATAGGGAATGGGCTTCAAAAACCCACCTTGCATCAATTGTAGAGTCAACCACTACACCCATCCATTCCTTCCTTGATATACCCTGAGCATTTCAAAATGCCAAAATTAGATAGATTCAAGGGGGAAGAAGATGCTCAAGAGCACGTTACTAGATTTTTAAATCTGTGCTTTAGCATACAGGACAATGATGCATTGCTCCTGAGAACTTTTCTAAGTACCCTCTCTGGTCTTGCCATTGAGTGGTTCAACCAACTTCCAAAACATAGCGTCTACACATTTGAACAATTTGTTGATGCATTTTTGGAATGTTTCACCTTTAACACCAAAATAAAGGTGACATTAACTGACCTCATGGGGTTAAAGCAGTACGATGATGAGTCGATTACTGAATATGGAAATAGGTGGTGGATGCTTTTGGCTAAGCTACCCTATCTATTGCCAACATCTGAGTTAACTTGGATGTTTTCAAAGAGTTTCTTAAAACCCATCTCTTTAATATTGCAACTACAACAATACCCCACCTTGGAAGATGCTCTAGCATAGGCTAGAAATATAGAGGAAATAAAAATCCAAGAGGGAGAAATAGCCAAGCCTCGCAAAAAGGAGTGGACAAAGAATCCTAAAAGTAGCTCGACACCTGCAAAGCCAGCAATGGTCAATCAAGTGGCCATAAATATCCCTGGGCCTACACAAGTGATGCCTCCTCAAAAGGTGAACTATCAGGCCCAACCTCCTCCTACGAGCTATAATAGTAATGGTCAAGTGAATCAGGGATAGAATCAACAACGTCGCTCTAAGAGATAATTTACTCCCTTCATTGAATCCATGGATTCTCTATTCGATCAATTGTGGGTTGCAAAAATGATTAATCTTCCAGATATCAAGCCCATCGATCCGGATACAGGTAAACCAAAGCCTATGGGATGTCGAGAGGATCAATATTGTAAATATCATCGGCAAAGTGGCCATGATTTACCAACATGCTATGGTTTTAAACACCTAGTACAAGATATGATTGAGAGGCATGAGCTTCAAGTAGATGCTCCACTAGCCCCTAACAATCAGTAGATGGGTATATTCAAGGACCCATTACCAACTCATGAGGTACAGGCAACACCTACTAAACCGATGAATGAGGTGAAGACAACACCCCCTTTGCAAGGGTATATTGGGATGGTGAGTATTGTGACCAGGAACAGAAGATATCCAAGCCAAGTTGCACCACCTACAGCTTCGAGTGATGTTCCAACTACATCGTAACCTACACCACCTATAGTACAAGGCCTTCCACCTAGGCCAACATTAACAATAAAGAACAAGCTTGCACAGAGCTTGAGGACAACATCAGTGAGATTGTCCATCTATGAGCTAATTCAACAATCCCCTCTGCATAGGGAAGCTTTGATGGATATTCTAAAGTCAATAGAGTTGCAACCATAGGAGTCTAACTCCTTCATTGATTTTGTGGGTCATGTGCAATAGTGCAAGGAACCAGTAATAACATTTCATGAGCATGAGCTTAAGGAAATAGCAAGTGATGTGGTAGATCCTCCTTTGCACATCATTGCATGTGTAAATGATGTACCATACAAGAGAGTGCTCATAGACACTGGTTCATCGAGTAATATCATAACAACTAAAGCATTAAAACACCTAGGATTGCTAGCATCTCATGTTGTTGCATCCACTTACACTCTTTGCACATTCAATGATGCAATATGCTCCATCGTTGGTACCATAGTCCTACCCATTCAGGTGGGGTGCAAAACCATATCGACATTGTGTCATGTGTTGGAAGGTGAGATGGCCTATAACATATTGCTAGGTAGACCTTGGATATAGGATATGAAGTGTGTCCCATCCATTGCACATCAATGTCTCAAATACACTCATGAAGGGTAGGTGCACATAGTCTCTATAGATCTAGAGCCCTTTAAGTACTGCAATATGGTGCAACAGATGCCAGAGTCGATATTACCTTTGACTCATGTAGACTTCTGACTGAATGCACCTATTCAAAGTCTACCCACTTCACCATTACCTTCCATTTCACCATCTACATCTTCATCCATGCCATCCTCATCATTGGCAGCTTCAGAGATGCCTTCGACATCATCAGATCCTCCATCAAGGAACATGTCGAAGAGGCCAATTGATGAGAGCCCACCTCTAATTTCCACCATATCCATGGAAGAGATTCCTTGTTTAGTAAATGAGGAATCATCTCAAGAGGTTCACATTGAGTCACCTCAAGCCTCACTTCCATCTCATCCACCTTCACCATCCCAGGTCATAGTGCATATGTCTAGTACAAGGATAGGAGAATATCTAGTGAGAAATGTCACAATGGTTCCATCTATAGAGATAGTGCAAGATATGGGGTGACCTCATATTCCCATAGGTAGCATCATGCCTCTTGGTATACCACCCTATCAAACTAATTTTATATATGGGGGTATAGAGTATGGAACCTTGCCAACTCCTTAGAAAGAAGAAGATGATGAACCTTTTTCTGAGGACATAAACTATATGTCAAATCTAGATTATGCATTGTGGTATTTACATCATTATAATTGGCATGGTTTTGGTTTAGGCTTATATGAGTAGGGTCCTCATGTTCCATGTCAGCCCCAATATCAGCTACCTTATGATAAATCTGGGTTGGGACACAATAAGCCAGTACCATTGGATGTTCTCATAGATAGTCTAGAACACCTATGTCTAGGTTATCAGGATAAGCTTGCACATGATCCATATGCCAATCTGAATCACATTCATTCATTGGGAGATTATTTTCCCATAGACATGATAGATCAAGGGTTATCCAGTGATGTTTCTCAACCTCATGAAGTGGGGGAGAGCTCACATACCTTGAAATATAATAGTGAGGAAGAGGATCAAGGTCCTCCTCATGAATGGATGAGTGATGATGAAGAAGACTATGGCATAGCACCCATAAACTATCCAAGCTCAGATGATGAACATGAGAGAGTGTTCCCCTTGGATGATGAGGATGAGTATTATCTTTGCATGTTATTCCCCATCCAAGGCCCTATATGATGCCAGATGTTGCCACATGAAGAGCAAGCTCACCCTCTTCCACAATGACCACCACCATTCATTCCACTTCCACCAGAACCACCCCTATGAGTTAAGAGACTACATCAGATCTCTAGACCCACTCACCCTTGGAAGGGAGATCATGTATCCATCAACATGATTTCCATAGATTTAACTACACCATTGAGAGATCTGAATAACCCATCAAAGTCATTGCATCTCGACCTTGAGGTAATTGAATTTGATCGAGGAGATTCTCCCCCATCACCATCAGAGTATTGGCCTTGCGAGGAAATGTTACAACCATTTCAATTTTCTCCAAGAACTACTCAGGATGTTTTTCAAGCTGAGGTTGACCATGAATTTCCTATGGATGAAGCAAACCCAGCTGATGACATTCACTTGATTCCTACTCCACATCAGTTGGAAGATGGGTCTCATATGTCAATTGAGCCAACAATTGATAGGGATATCGGTACAGATCTCGATAATCCCCATATTATCAAGCTAGGAGAAGGTCTATCTCTAGTTGAACAAGATGATTTCACAAAAGCCTTGAAAGAAAGGATAAAATATTTTGCTTGGTCTTATAAAGACATGCCAGGACTAGACCCAAATCTAGTCATGCATAATCTTACACTAGACCCAAAGATCAAACCAGTTAAGCAAAAGTTGTGTAAGATGCACCCAACAGTAGCCTTAATGGTGAAATATGAATTGCAAAAGTTGTTGGATGTTGATTTCATCATCTCAGTAGACTATCCACCATGGGTTTCAAACATGGTACCCATCAAAAAACCTGATGGGAGGATTCACATTTGCACTGACTTTAGAGATCTCAACAAAGTGAGTCCTAAGGATGAGTTTCCCTTACCAAACATTGATGCATTGGTAGATGCCATAGTAGGACATGAAATGTTATCCCTTATGGATGGTTTCTCTAGATATAATCAAATTTATATTAATCTAGAAGACCAAATAAAAATGGTATTCACAATGCCTTGGGGGACATTCTATTATAAGGTCATGCCTTTTGGCCTTAAGAACATTGGTACCACCTACCAACAAGCCATGACATATATCTTCCATGACTATATGCATAAGATTTTGGAAGATTACATGGATGACTTATTGGAAAAATATCTATTGTGCCATGAGCATGTCAATGTATTGTGCAAGGTTCTAGATCACCTCATTGAGCATAATGTTAGGCTTAATCCCAAGAAGTGTGTATTCGATGTCACATCTGGTAAACTCTTGGGATTCATAGTCTCTAAGTGAGGCATAGAAGTAGACCCAAATAAGGTCAAGGTAATCTTAGAAATTCCTCCCCCCACAACCATTAAGTAGCTACACAGCTTGCAAGGAAAGGTCACATCCATAAAATGCTTCATAGCACAATTATCGGATAAGTGTCGACCCATGAATAGGTTGCTACACAAGGGGGTCTCATTTCATTGGGATGAAGAATGTCAAGATGCCTTTGATGAGATCAAACAAATACCTAGCTTCACCACCCGTATTGGCTCCTCCATGACCAGGAGTGTCATTCTATCTTTACATCTCAGCTACTGAGTTGGCATTGGGCACCATGTTGTCCCAAAAGAATGAATTTCATAAAGAATAGGCTACATATTATATTAGCCATACACTAGTTAGCTATGAAATAAAATATGCATACATTGAGAAGTTATGCTTAGCAGTGGTCTTTGCCACCAAAAAGCTATGCCATTACATGCTCAATCATACCATGTATGTAATATCTAAGGAAAATCCATTGTGATACATGATGAGTCGAACATATCACAATAGTCGCATGATGAAATGGATAATGTTGTTGATGGAATTTGACCTAGAGTTCATTGGATAGAAATCAATCAAAGGATAGGTCATAGTCGATCAACTAGCAGAGGCTCCTCTCTAGGATGACCAGCCTCTCAATGTAGAACTTCCCAATGATGGAGTGTTTCATATCTCAGAATCACCTGATTCTGAAGAGCCTGAGTCACAGGTGGACATAACTCTATTTTTTGATGGTTCTAAATGTGAGCAAGGGGGTGGCATAGGTATCATGTTTTTCACACCACAAGGGGCTCCCATACCTCTTTCATTTAAACTCGATTTCCCATGCACCAATAACAATTTTGAGTATGAAGCCCTCATCATAGGCCTTCAAATGACAATCGCCATGAAAATCACTAAGCTAAACATTTTTGGTGATTCCTTGCTCATAGTTAATCAGGTTAAAGGGATATTCCAGTGTAGGTGCCCAGTATTGCAAGCCTATAAAGCCCTAGTGGACAAAATTTTAGTAAAGTTTGAGTGGTATGATATTGAGGCACTCCCTCATTCATCTAATCATTTTGCAGACACGATGGCCTCCTTAGGGTCGCTAATCCCATAAAACCCTTTAGATGATATCATGACTATTCAAGTAAAAATGCTAGTACAATCTATGACTAAGCGTGATGAGCATAATGCCACACTAGATGTCCACATGATTCATATTGAACCTTCACATGAATGGTTCTCTCAACTACACAATTATTTGAATAACATCAGATGGGGGACTCTATTCCCTCAAAATTCTTTTGATACTAGCACAATGCTATATCTCCAAGTTCATTCTCAATCAGCATTTGCAAGAGATGAATATCAAAAGGATTACATGATTCATACAATTGAGGCTTCTTCAAAGCAATATTGGGCCATACAAATTAAATATTATTTAAAACTAGGAAATATTCCTCCTGGATTGTCGCATGCCGCAAAGTGAGCATTTAAGAAAAAGGTGGCAAAGTATGTCTTATTAGGAGACATAATGTATCATCAGAGCTATGAGGGTATCCTCCTTCATTGCTTAGACTCACAGGAGTCATCTTGGGCCATTGCCCAAGCACACGATGGTACATGTGGTGGCCACTTTAGCGGCATGGCCATCGCTAAGTGCATTCTTTGCATGGGCTATTATTGGCCAACTTTAGAGCAATATTGTTGTGCTTATGTAAAGAAGTGCGTGAAGTGTCAACATCATGCAAATTTGACACATGTACCTTCATAGGCCTTACAACCGATTCAATTGGTTTGGCCATTTGCACAATGGGGGTTTGATTTAATTGGGAAAATCTCACCTACCTCCTTAGGCCATCACACATTTATCATAATGGCTATTGAGTACTTCAAAAAATGGGTGGAAGCAATTCCCCTTACCACTATGACTGGACCTCGCATCATGGAGTTCATGCTACATAACATCATATGTCATTTTGGTATTCCATCCAAAATAATATCGGATAATGGAACATCCTTCAAAAATAAGGATGTGCATGCATTAACAACAAAGTATAACATAAAGCACAACTTTTCCATGCCCTATTATCCACAAGCCAATGGGCAAGCAGAGGCATCAAATAAGATAGTAGTAGCCATCTTGAAGAAAACCATTAAGGAAAATCATAAATATTGGCATAATCAATTACCTCTTGCCCTTTGGGCCTATCGCACTAGCATTCGGATGCCCACTGGGGCAACTCCATTTTCACTAGTGTATGGTGCTGAGGCTATCATACCTTTAGAGTTAGAGATTCCATCATTGTGCATTTCCATGCAAGAATTCATCGATGATGATACCGCTAGGCAAGCTCATTTAGATCAATTAATATTGCTTGATGAACGACGTGTCAATGCTCTTGAGCATCTACGTGTTTATCAAGAATACCTTAAGAGAGCTTACAACATGAAAGTACACCAGAGAGACTTTTAGGTTGGTGATTTAGTTCTAAAAGAGAACCAACAAAATTCAAATTTACCACCCCATCTATGGGATAAATTTATGGCAAACTGGTTAGGTCCATTCATCATTACAAGTCAGATTGGACCTAGAACTTATCACTTAGCATCCATCAAAGGAAGTGAAGAGCCTAAACCAATGAATATTAGTCATCTATAGCCTTTCCATGCTTAGAGCACCATAAAATACCCCTAGGTGGTCTATGACCATCTAGGTCAACCTAAAATACCCCTAGGTCTATGACCATCTAGGTCAAACCAAAATGCTCCTAGGTAGTCTATGATTATCTAGGTCAACCCAAAAAGCCCCAAAGGTATCTATAAGCCCTTTGGTCACCATAAAATCCCTAGGTAGTCTATGACCATCTAGGTCAACCTAAAATACCCCTAGGTGGTCTATGACCATCTAGGTCAAACCAAAATGCTCCTAGGTAGTCTACAATTATCTAGGTCAACCCAAAAAGCCCCAAAGGCATCTATAAACCCTTTGGTCACCATAAAATACTCCTAGGTAATCTATGACCATCTAGGTCAACCTAAAATACCCCTAAGTAATCTATACCATCTAGGTCAACCCAAAATACTCCTAGGTAGTCTACGATTGTCTAGGTCAAACCAAAAAGCCCCAAAGGTATCTATAAGCCCTTTGGTCACAATCCTAGTGACCTATCAACCTAAAATCCCCTAGGTGGTCTATGACCATCTAGGTCAAACCAAAATGCTCCTAGGTAGTCTATGATTATCTAGGTCAACCCAAAATCCCCAAAGGCATCTATAAGCCCTTTGGTCACCCTAAAAATTCCTAGGCAATCTACGATTATCTAGGTCAACCCAAAATGCCCCAAAGGTATCTATAAGCCCTTTGGTCACCCAAAAAGCCCCAATGGCATTCATTAAGCCCATTGGTCAACCTGTATATACATATATCAAAAATACAAAAACATCATTAAAATCATCAAAAACACAAAAATATTGCATTGCATTGCATTTCATATCATTTGCATTATAACACTATGTGCATTAGGCATATTCATTATTGCATTTTTAAAAGTTGATCATACATGTCTAGCACCAGGTATGTACACTAGGCATCTATCAAATTCAAGGTTGTCATAAGTCAGTTGTACCACTTATTTACATTACATATACCATTTACATTTACACTCCATATTATATGTCTGTTTCCCATCACTTAGCCATTGTTTATAAGACATAGTTAAGGTTTTTTGGTCACTCAGCCATATCTAGTTTTCTTTTCAGATTTTGTAGAAAGCTATCATGATTTTTAGAAGGTAGAATCCTGCTTAGATTATGCCTTGTATACATCAAAATCCCAACACATTTTCACATTAATAAATCCAAGTCTAGCACAAGGAAAGATGAAACTACAAAGTGGTCTAGGTTACTTTAAGCGAAAAAGGTTATCTCGCTCATCCCCCTATGTGAATGGTTCAAAGATGCTGAGAATTGACAAAAGGACAAGTTCCTCCTTACCCATAAAATCCCTTGCCTCACACCAAATTGGGGCAAGTATCCAAAAGAGAAAAATAAATAGTGATTATTATCACTTCAAAATATGCAAAAAGAAACAGTGGTTTTTACCATTAGAAAAAGCAAAATAAACAGTGGTTCTCACCACTACCAAAATCCCTTGCTCAACAAATAAAAATGAGCAACTCCCTTGAAATATTCAAAATTAAAAGAAAATAAGGGAGTCTTGAACTTGAATCCCTGGAATTCTCAGCATTAGAGAACCATAAGGTGATCCTCATTATAGGTTTGGTGGATAGCCTACCTGGCAATGGTGGTATCCTTACGCATGATGATATGTCTGTCACATAAGCAACTTGCTTGTGTCTAGACCAATATTTGCATGTGGATGAGCTAGATTTTTGTAGCCTATACTACCTAGTGGTCTAATCCAACTAAGTACAAAACTCAGGATAATGAGACTCACAGGGTGATCTCTAGTACAGATGGGTTGCATAAATCCTATTTGGAACTTGTAACACCTTAAAATTGACCCATTTACATAAAATATAAAAATATTAAAAATTAATATCTATTGCATTTATTACCTCACAATTTGTGCTTAGCCAATGAGATCATACTACAATCAGTAAAATCATAGTACAACCTACAAAATCATAGTATGATTTTGGCATATGATCGACATACGATTTATACGATCGTAGTACGATATTGACAATCATAATATGATCTTGCTTAGAAATATAAAATTAAACTTAGAAAAGTGGCAAATTTAGTTTTAACATATTTTATCCCTGTCTGAGCAACCATGCAAAAGGTACGAGATTGGATTCACTCAATCATGCTCATATTGGAAGATGTTGTAACAAAATTATTCACATCCCTATCCTGGTTATACTGCCAAGCCTGTTTAACTAGGCTTTCCTCTCTTGAATTCCTCCTGGAACTTAGAACACATTGATATTATTTTGTATTTAGATCTATGTATTTATCTGTTGCATGTAGGATTGGAGCATATTGTCGTAGATTGGAGCAATATGATATCGAGATCATGGTATGATTGGACACGTTTGGTGTACGATCTTGCTCGATAGGTTATGATATTTCTATTATTTTTATGATCTGGACTATAGTGTGCTTGGGGGCAACTCCTAAATCTAGTTTTGCATATTTATGACTATCTATTTATATTATAACTTTAATTTATCATTTTTTACTTCATTTAGATTTAGTATTAGCACATCATCATCCTTGGAGTTCACCAAATTCATATCTAATTACATAATTTGCATGGTTTTAGATCATATACATGTTAATTCTTACTAATACTACATTCAATAAGTATTTTAGGAGTTAATATTTACTCAATAAAGTTTGTAGTATGTTCTATTTTCTATTTTCTACCCTCTACCCATGAATCTACAGGTTTCTGGTAAAATCAAAATAGTCGGTACTTGATCATATTACGATCTTGTAGATCATAATACAATCCTGTGATTCGTAGTATGATATTGACTAGTTGCTTACAATCTGGCCTGCATTCAAAAATCAAAAACTTCATCAGAATTTTGGATACAAGAATCTGAAATCACTTTTAAGCATTGTATTACCTCTCAGAATTATGTTTTCTACTACTTTTTTGTTTGCATTTGAATCATATTTGCATATAGGTTATTATAGTTGCATATTGGCCAAAACTAGGTGTATGCATTATTTTATAAAAGGAACACATAAAAAAAAAATCCCAAAACCTAGGATCAAAAACTGCCACAAAAATATTTCTTGGTGAACCCACCCAATTCATCAAAAAATCACCATAATAAGGTATGATCAAGTACCTCTCTTTCAATGTGTAGACCATCCATTCTCCCATTACTCTCTAAGGAATGGATCCATTAGCCTTGATGAAAGGAGTGTGAGAATTTTTGGGCTAAATTCTTTTGTGAACCCGACGTGAAACATAGGCTTTCTTCTAATTTTTAATAGTCATAAAAAAAAACACTAGTTTAATTCACATAATTTTGCATTCCATAGATGATAGATTATAACATAAGAAGAGTTGCTTGAATTAATGTTAGTACAGTACTAGCAAACCAAGAATTTTTCTTCATTAGGTAGTGTGCCATACCCTGATATTTGGAGAAGGTTAGATATTATAAGAGCTAAAGAACCTGAACTTAAGAAAAATCATAAGGTTTGACTTGTCCAAAATCCTGGATCCCGATAGTGCACATTTTTACTTTGACCTTCAAAGAGCCTGTGATAGGTTGCTAGAATATAAGAGAGCTATAATTTCTCCAAGTATTTATTCCTTTGAAGATCATATTGAGAATGCAATAGTAGTACATAAATTTCTATCATGAGTAGAAAGTCAAGAGATTGTTTTAGACAATAAGAGAAGATTTAACAGAGTTCCTAGAGTTGTGCTTTATTGAGAATATTATCATGAATTACACTTTTATACATCAAATTGTGAATTTGATTGCATCACTATAGCACATTTCATAAAATTTCTAAAAGCCAACTTCCAGTTTGAAGAACACTACTTGTCACCAGATCAACTAGAACTTGTTAATGATATCTATAGGCTTTTTCAAGAAAATTAAAGTATATCTATAATATTATAGTTGTGTTTAATTTATTGTTTGCAATATAAAAATGACAAAAACCCAAAAACAATCATATTATATTATTTTTTAGTTAGGTATATATAACATATATACCCCAAAAATTTTAGCACATATATAGATAATATATATCTACAAGAGAGAATATTCTAAAACAAGATGCCTAAATTAAGAAGTGGAAAACAAGTAGAACATGAGCATATAGGAGAACAAGACCCATAAAACCCTGAGGATGAAGTTCAAATTGAATATTATGTATCATCAGAATCAGATGAAGAAAATCATGATAAAGAAGAAGAGGTTTTCTATCATAGAACTCAAGTAGATGAAGAAGGAAATCTTAAATTTACCTCCACACAACATTTCACTGAGTTTCTAAAAGACAATATAGATATCATTAACCATGTCATACAAATAGAAGCTCAACTCCCTATGGGGGATTATTCAATGGAATCTTCCATAGAAGCTGCTCTCCGATTGAATAGAAATCCATTAACATATATGAACAAAAATAAAAATCAAGCTGGTCCATATCAAAATATAAATCAGAATTTGAATTAGAATATAGCACAACTGCCACCAGTAATAGATTCAAAATACAAAAAAAAACAACCATATTCTTCTTCTCAAAAGGTAGCACAGAGAATTAAGAAGATGCATAAACTTAGTTAGAATCAACAAAGGGTTAAACAAAACAAAATTCCCTATCAGCTTCATAATACTCCTCCTAGTAACACTTTGCATAATAGTGTTTCAGTTGGAAATCATTATACAACAACACCAACTTAGTATCAAAGACACAACAATATGATACAAAAAAACCAATTTTGTGGACAACAACAGGGACTTGAAGCTATGGTTAAAAAGTTAGCTTATCATCTAGACTAGATGGATCCCTACCATCCCTCATACAGTTATCAAGAGATGTGTAGTTAATCTTTAGATCCTATTATGGTAGCTCAACCTTATCCTAAGCATTTCCCTATGTCTGTCCTCCTGATATATAAAGGAACTAAATATCCTATAAAGCATCTTCGCATGTTTAGGATAGCATGTCATGATGTTTCTCATGATGATTTATTGCTTCTAAAGATGTTTCCTAAAATTTTGGGAGGCATGGCCCTAGAGTGGTATTATCAGTTACCCACTGATTATTTAATAAATTTTTAGGAGACAGTAGAAATATTTTTCCACCAATTTAGTATCTATATAGAGAGGCATGTGACCATTAAGTATTTATACAACTTGAAACAAGGAAAAGATGAAAGTTTTGCTGAATTTTTGGCTAAGTGGAGATAAATTTTGGGTAAATTACGCTTTGCATTACCTCATCATGAAATGTTGGATATATTCATAAGTAATTTGCAAGAAAAACTATCTTATGAACTTTCTACTACTAAAGTAACCACCTTTGATCAAGCCATTTATTTAGCAAGGAGGGTAGAAGATGCCCTCATTAGAAGAGATCAACGTAAGAAGAAGGATGAGGAAAAAACTTCTAAAAATCAATATAAGAACAAACAAGTAGTGGGTGATGGATTTACTCATAGTAGAAACAATTCAAATGTTAATATTTTTGAAGTTGTAAATAAATTTGTATTAAAATTTTGTGATAAACGACCAAGAGAATTTACAATATTAAATCAGCCCTTAACCATGATTTTACCTCAACTATTGGAACAAGGCTGAATACGGTTGCCTAAAATTAGACAACCTAATGCAACCATAGCTGGGTTTAGAGTTGATTTACATTGTAACTTACATAGAGTTTATGTTCATTCAACAAACTCATGTAAGATATTAAAGCACATGATACAAGATTTAATTGATAATGAAAAATGGAAGTAGAGAATTTCCCTCCAAGAAATGCTCAAAATAATACACATGTCGAACTACTGAATCTCTAGTCACTATTAGACCTCTAAAAAATTACCAATGTACATATTTAGAGAGTGACACAAAAAGTGAATCGAGAAGTGAATTAGAGATTGCTTCAAATAGTTCTAAATATGAATCAGATCAAAATTACCCCTATTATAGATTTATCAGTTCCAAAAGAGCCATTTCCAAGAAGTGTAACTACTAGATCATCATCTCAATAATGGCTTTCAAATGAGAAAGTAGAAAATTCTAGACCCTTCTTTGGTGATCTGTGACATAGTAACATTGTAGGTACCATTGGATTTGTTACAAGATAACAAGCACAAAACCAAAATTCTCAAGATCAAAGTCAAAATGAGAAAACAACTCCATTTATATTAAAAGCTCCTACTAAAGCAAATAATGTAACAAGTTCACAACAAAGATCTCCACATGATATTAATGAACAATTAGATACCATCATAGTGAGAAAGTCTCTTTTGGATCTCTTAAGGACTTCATCCACACATAGGGAAGAATTAATGACAACTTTAAGCAATATGATGGTACCTGAATATATTGAACCTAATGTTGTAGTAAATGTTGTAACTTTGGATAAAACAAATTTCATAGATTTTAGTGATAAAGATATTCCTCCTTTGTATGGATATAATCCTTTATACATCACAGCATTGATTTGAGGTGTAGGAGTTAAAAGAGTCCTAATTGATAATGGATCATCATTAAACATATGCACATATCATTTATTTCAAATATTTGGTTTTAAAAAATAAGATATGAAAAATACTAAAATGATTATCAAATCATTTAATGATGAAACTCAAGAAACATGTGGAGTCATGAAGATCCCATTGGAAGTTGGTCCAAGTATTTTGGGTACAACTATGTTTTTATACCTTTATTTGCATCACAACATTCTTTTAGGTAGAACTTGGATCAATGCAATGAGAGTAGTACCTTCTACATTACATCAGTGTGTCAAATTTGAGTTTAAAATTAAATTAGTCACCATTCATGGTGATCCTTTGCCATTTGATATGTGTGCTTTGGTAGAACCTATAGGAGTTATTTTCTGCCTACTATGTATTTTATTCATCCTAGTACACCCTCATCATCAAAACCTTCTAATTCTAAATCATCATCACATTCTAAATACACATCATTAAAAACACAGTCTAAATCATCAACATCAATAAATTCTACATCATTATCATCATCAGCTTCTGAGCCTATATCTAATCCATTTTCTAAATTTGTAATAATAGACCCACATCCTGAGTCTACAATATTTAAATTTACAACATCTAAAGAACCAGTTAAGTAGGATATTCCATCTACTTCATATGCCATTTCGAATGAAGTATTACCAAATTTATCTTTCATGCTGGCAACTATAGAAGAAGTTAATTTTGCTACCCAATATTATTTTGTATTATCTAAGTTACCACCATCTCCCCGAACATTAGGCTTACCAAAGAAAGGAAGTATTTTTCATATCAAGAGTTGTGACTTTATATATGCAAGGTATGATTGGGGAAAAATTACAGTTGTAGAATTTACAATTTATCAATATGGATTTGCTAAGTGTTATTTCTCTAATGGATATATAAAATCAAAACCAATGATGTGTAATATGGGTTATAGAGGTAAAGGTCTAGGACCTCATGAAAAAGGTATAAAAGAACCTTTGGAGGTTGAATAATGGCCTACCTGATGTGGTATTGGTTATATTCCTACAAAAATAGAACCCTTTCCATATGAATATGATGACCATATTATAACATACCAAGAGTATATAGAACAAAAATAGCTTCTTAAAAGAATACATACTTGTAATATGTTGACTATGGTGTATCCAAAAATGATTGCTTCTATGGATGAATGTTTAGAAGGGGATATTTTCCATGATATATCTATTGATGAAGTTTTTAGAAATAAATTCTTCTTTTATGGATCAATGCCATGTGTAGCTCATATAGAAGCTACTACTCCTCAGGAAGAGTTAGCTAAATGCACATTAGAAGAATTAAAAGAAATGGGTGTGTCACCCACACCACCCAACTTTGAAAGAGATTTGAATATTATTGTAGAAAATATTTTAAAGATCAATATTGGGACAAAGGAGAACCCTCACATGGTCAATATTGGATCAGAATTAAGTGAAGAAAAACAAAAGCTATATATTGAATTTCGTATGGAATATTATGATGTTTTTACTTGGACATATGCAGATATGCCAAGACTAGATCCTTCTATGGTTATGCACCATTTAGTAGTGCGTCTTGATGCTAAACCTGTAAAGCAAAAACTCATAAAAATGCATCCTAAAGTAGCATTATTAGTTAAAAGTGAGTTAGAAGATCTTTTGAATGTAATTTTTATACAAGCTATTGAATATGCTAAGTGGATATCAAATGTTATTCCAGTAACTAAGAATGAAGCTACTAAGATTAGGTTTTGTACGGATTTTAGAGATATTAATGTTGCACGTCCTAAAGATGACTTTCCTCTCCCTAATATGGATCAAATCATAGATTTTGCAGATGGGAGTGGTATTGTGTCCCTTATGGATGGTTTTTTAAGATAAAAACAAATTAGAATAGCCCATGAATACCAAGCTAAAATAGCCTTTATTACTCCTTGGGGAAAATTCTATTGGAAAGTAATACCCTTTGGATTAAAGAATGTAGGTGCAACTTTTCAGAGAGCTATGGCATATATTTTTCATGATATGATGTATGATATTTTGCATTATTACATGGATGATATTATAGCTCTTTCAATAAAATAAGATGATCACATTAATAATTTAAGAAAAGTGTTTGATAGATTAAGAGAATATCTTATACGTTTAAATCTAGACAAGTGTGTATTTGGAGTAAAATTTGGAAAATTATTAGGAGTCATTGTTTCTATGCGAGGCATAGAAATAGATCCTCTAAAAATTAAGGTTATTCGTGATATGTCACCTCCTATAAACATATCAGAGTTAAGAAGATTACAAAGAAAATTACAAGCTATTCATCACTTCATTGATAAATTGGTAGATAGAACAAAATATTTTCTTAAATTACTCAATAAAAGTATTTCCTTTTAATTGGATAAGGAATGCCAAGAAGCTTTTGATAGTATTAAACAATACCTTCTCAGTCCTCTAGTGCTTTTTCCACCTAAATTAGATTGTCCTTTCATTTTATATATTTATGCTTCGAAACTCGCACTTGGAGCTATGTTGTCTCAAATTGATGATGAAAAGAAAGAATGAGTCACATATTATATAAGTAGAACTTTAATAAGTTATGAAACAAGATATACTCCATTAGAAAAGCTTTTTCTAGTTGTGTTTTCTACACAAAAGTTGCATCATTATATGCTTAGTCAGAAAACATATGTCATTGCTAAAATTGATCCATTAAGGTATTTATGAGTAGACCTTATCTATTTGGACACAAAACTAAGTGGGTTCTTGCTCTTAGTGAGTTTGACCTTACATTTATTAGCCAAAAATCCATAAAATGCCAAATTATAGAAGATCGGTTAGTTGCTACACCTATAGAGTCTACTCATCCCATGAACATTGAATTTCCTAATGAGTGTCTTAATTTAGAAGAAGCTCATTCAAAAATTTGGAAATTGTTGTTGGATATTTTGAGTCCCTAAGTCAAATTTGTCATTTATGTCACCAGATGAAGTCATCATTAATGTCAAGGACTTTTTCAAGAAACAAAGGTGTCAAGGTTGTCATTTGAAATCCAGGAAGAAGCTTCTAATAACACCAAATGTCAAGAGAATCAGTGTAGTAGTTAAACTTAAAATGGGTCCATAATATTTTAACTTTATATGGAATCTTAGTTTAAAAGGTGTTTCATTAAAACCTAAGGAGGCTTATTGCAAAGTTAAAAAGGAGATATAATATTAATTTTATAAATTATTTAAATTCAATGTGAATTCAAATTTTATAAATAAATATTTAAGCAAGTTATGAGTGGACTTTTTGAGTAGATTTGAGCAAGTTATGAGTGGACTTATTGATCATATTTGATCAAGTTATGAGTGGACTTGTTGAGAAAATTTGAGAAAGTTCTGTGTGGACTTGTGGAGCAAATTTGAGCAAGTTTTGAGTGGACTTGTTGAGTAGATTTAAGCAAGTTCTGAGTGGACTTGTTGAGTATATTTGAGCAAGTTTTGAGTGGACTTGTTGAGAATATTTGGGCAAGTTCTAAATGGACCTATTGAGAATACTTGAGCAATTTTTGAGTGGACTTATGGAGCAAAGTTTGGTGTAGATTTGAGGATAAGTTTGTGCCAGACCAGAGACAGATATTGACTAGATTTATGATAGACTAAACGACTATGTTTAGTGCAAATTTGAGATATTGAGTAGCACATATCTATTGATAAAAAAATAAAAATAATTGGCTATGAATATTTCATAAAATAAGAGGTTTTTACAGGGAGTCCGTAACAGCACACGATGAAGTACGAGTAATAGTCAATGGGCTCCAATTATAGCTTTACCATAAACCTCACATTTTTGAGATTGAATCAAATGCAAGCATGGGAGAGACTCCATCTTATTTTAAATTCATACCATCCATTTGATGAATGTTCAAGTATTCATCATAAAAAAAAGGAAAGATGACATGGACCTATTTTGCTTAACATAAATTTTCTTTTATTTGATAGTAATATCCAGTGGATAGAGATCCATTACCCAAGGTAGTGAGGATAGGTATTTTGAGTGGGGATAAGAGTCTTCAGTGGAAATATATCCACAAGCCAGTGCAGTGGAGGTAGTAGTCTTCTAGAAGATCACCATCCAGAGTAGAGAAGGAGTTCTCCTATGGATAGAGATCCATAAACTTGATTTAGGGGATCAATATCACCTTTGTATAGAGGTACATAAATATTGTAATACGAAAGGATTCCCAAGATATTTATTGAGAAAAATTTAGTGAAATATTTTCTTCGTGGAATAGCCCACATTGGTTGTGTAGCACCCTAAAATTGGCACAGTAAAACTTAGCAAATAATTAAAATTACATTAGTAATAATTCAAATTCAAATTTTAACCCCAAAACTGCTCCCAAACTTCCTGCTTCCCGTTTCCTCATTTTCCATGCCATTTTTAGAGTTTGTTTTGTCTGTTTGATGATATCATCGCCGATCAGATGATATCACCTCAGATCGGATGATTTCTTCTGGAGAAGAACGTCCAGACGATCTCGTCCCAAACTGATTTGTGCATAGTTAGCTTCTGTTTCAACGACGTCTCTAATCCGGGCAGAAGCGTGTCTGCACCGTTAGAGACCTCCCCCATTGGAGATCTTCCAAATTAGGATGATCTCCAACCTCCTAACCTCCCTCCTAAGCCTATTTAACCTTAGGACCCCCTCTTGGCATTCCCCCGGGCTGAAATTCCCTGTAACACGAATTCTACATGCCTTAGACTATCTTAAACCACCATTTGCATTTGTATTTTTCCAAGTTTGTTTGCAGGAACTTCATTGTTTTTCAGCCGGAGCAAGCTCAGATCATCGCAGATGATCTTGTTCAATTCGAGATGATTTCGTACCAATCCGAGATGATTTCGACTACAGTCAACATTGGGGGCAATCAGTGCCCAGGGTTTGCGTTTTCTCACTTTGTTTGTTGATTTATCCTGCATTTAGTTAAATTTGTTATTATTCCTTATTGTTCTTGCATCTTGGAGTTCACCCATATAGCTTAAGTGCACAATGAAGTCATAATTTGTCATTAGAACGTCATAATCTACTTGAATTTTTATTTGTGATTATCACCTTAGCATCTATGTTGCCATTTTACACCATTTTTCTCTGTTAGAATAGTTGCATTTCTGGTATTTTGTATCTATTTCTCTGTTTGCAGGTCTTTGACGAATTCATCTGATGAATTCGTCAGATCTCAGATGATCCCGTCAGATCTCAGATGATCCTGTCAAATTCCAGATGATCTGGACTGCTTCAAAAATCAGAACCTTCATCAGACATCCGGATCAGGTATGATTCTTTAATCTAGCTTATTCTTTTTGTTTTCTATCCAAATCTATTTTTTGTATTTATTTAATTTGCATTTTCATAATAGAACACTTAGATTCATCTGGCCAAACCTAGGACTTGGATGTTTAAAGATAAAACTGAACACATTAAACACATTCCCAACCTAGGCGTGGAAACTGCCACTAAACGTTTCCTGGTGAACCCCACCATCCGTCGAAAAATCACCTTAATACCCCTCCCCCGAGAGGCGGGACCTTCAAAGGGCCTCTCAGTCCGAGGTACCATCCCATCCTTTTCCCATCCCCCTTTCGGGCGTGGATCCTTTAGCCTGAAGGTAAGGGTGCGAAAATTTTGGAACGATACATTTTGGTGAACCCGACGTGAAACTAAAACCTTTTGAAAACAAAAACAAAAAAAAACAAAAACATAGATGCATTTAAAATCATTAGAAAAATACTAAGTTGCATATCATGTCTAGATGGTAGCTCCTAAGAAAATATTAGCAGTTACTATAAATGTTGAAAACCAATTAGCAGCCATAGAAGTTAATTATGTGCTTAGTGTGCTTGAAACAGATAGAAACCAACTTCTGTGGAAAGAACTTGATAGGAGGCTAGGTGTCATTTCATCTAGATCAACCGAACTTAGACAAATCAAGAGGTTTGCCCTAGATAGGATCCTGGATCCTCATCAACTCATTTTTTATCATGAACTTCAGAGAGCCTGCCATAGGTGGTTAGCTTATAGGAGAGCTCTTGTGTCTTCAAAATTGTTCACCTTCGAGGAATACCTCGAGAACGCAGCTGTTATACACCAATTCCTAGGTCATGTAGAAGATCAAGAGGTCATTCTTATGGATAGGGAAATATGGAGGAGAGTTCCTCGAGCTGTGTTATATCGAGAGTATTGCCACGAACTCTATTTCTACCAACCGGAGTCTGAGACAGATAATATCACTATAGCACTTTTTGTTAAATTCTTGAAAGAAAATTTCCAATTTGAAGAAGAACACTTCATGACTCCTGAAGAACTTGAGCCCATTAATGACATTTATAAATTATTTATAGAAAACTAGATCATTGCTTTCATTATTATTTCTTGCATTTATTGTGTTGTTTGTTATCTTTATAATATTGTTACAAAAACAAAAAAATAAAAAAAAACAAGAAAAATAGAAAACATAACAAAAACCCAAAACATTTTATTTTAAATACTATAGTAGGTATATAATTAAAATATATACCTTGTTGCATATATATATACAAGTATATATATATTTTCTGAAATTTAAAATTAAGCACAATGCCTAAACTTAGAAATGGTAAACAAACCGAACAAGAAGAAGAAGATTGGTTGGGAGGCAAAACTACAAACCCAAATGTCCTTCCTGAGGATCCAATTCCGGAAGGAGAAACTCTAGAACAGCTAGAAGATGACCTGGGTGAAGACAATGAACAAGAAGACAATCTTAAAGAGGAAGGATCCTCGTCCCCTAGAATAGCTCCAGATGGAACTATTGCTTTTGATAACTTAGATCATTTCTGGAAATTTTTCAATAATAACATTGGTGCTCTTAATATGGCAGTTCGTATTGATAAAGGACAAATTAGTGACACTCAAGCAGCTATGGAAGATATGTTTAACATACACACTAATCCCTTGTCCTTTGTTGATCAAGAAAGTGATAAAGCTGGACCATCCAATAGAGATATGGTCACTATGATTCAGAACATGCCAAAACAACAGGTTACCCAACCCCCTAAGGAACCTGTTATTGAGCCTAAAATCATTCCCACACAAAAGAAAACTTCCTTCACTGCTTTACTTCGCCAAACTATTGATCAATATGCTTCAAATCAACAAAAACCTAAAATGAAGCCAAACACCAATTTTCAACAATCTGGGATACAACATAATACAACTTCAAAATTTCTTCATAACACCCTTCCTACCAACAATTTACGCAATAGCAATATAGCATCTAATCTCCATGTCCCTCCATCATATGCTCACAAATCCCATATTAATGCCCTACCGAACCAATATGGTGGGCAAACCAGTAATCTGGAAGCCATGGTGAAATAGTTAGCTTCGCGCATGGACCGAGATAGATCCCTACCGTCCCTCGTACAATTATCGAGAGATATGTAGTCAACCTCTCGGATCCCATAGTTGTAGCACAACCATACCCTAAACACTTTCCCATGCCCGTCTCGCCTATATATAAAGGAACTGAAGATCCCATAGAGCATCTTCGTATGTTTAGGATAGCATGTCATGATATATCACACGATGACTTGCTATTACTAAAAATGTTCCCGAAAAGTTTAGGAGGAATGGCATTAGAGTGGTACTATCAATTGCCCACTCATTCTTTGAGAAATTTTGAAGAAACAACTGAATCGTTTGTCCATCAATTTAGTGCCTACATCGAGAGGCATGTCACCATTAAAGATTTGTACAACTTAAAACAAGACAAAGATGAATGTTTTGCTGATTTCTTAGCTAGATGGAGGCAGATTGACAGGAAAACTGCACTTTGTGCTACCTTATAGGGAAATGTTGGACATTTTTATTAATAATTTACAAGAACAAATATCTTATGAGTTATCAACTGCCACCTTAACTACCTTCGATCAAGCTATAGACTTAGCTCGAAGGGTAGAAGATGCTCTCATTAGGAGAGGTCACCTCAAAAAGAAAGATGATGAGAAAACATCCAGAAATCAGTATAAAAACAAACAAGTTGTAGGTGACGGAGTCACTGATAGCAGAAACGTTGCTAATATCAATACAACGAAGACAACAGAAAAATTTATATTAAAACCCCATGATAAACCTCCTCGAGAATTTACTAGATTAAATCAACCTTTATCAACCATTCTACCTCAATTATTAGCACGAGGCTTGATTCAATTACCAACTATCTGGGAACCTGATCCAACTATACCCGAATACAGAGCCGATCTACACTCGTGACTTTCATAGAGGACCTGGACATGCTACAAATTCTTGCAAAATATTGAAACATAAAATACAAGACTTGATTGATAATAATGAAATGGAGGTGCAAGCTTTCCAACCTAAACAAAATGCTCCTAATAACGCTCAAAAGACCATTCCCCAAAATCAAAATCAGAATGCTAATCAATCATTGGATATATTTCAACATCCTTTACCAAACCATGGTAAAGAAGTGGCCAATCAAATCGAACATCATAATGTTCCCCCTCCTACCCGATATGTAGGGACTATTAGCGGACAATTACCTGTTCAGGATCCTCAAATATTTGACACAACTTTATCCTTGGTCACGACCAGGCCCCTACATAATTTTCAAACTCCCGATCCTAGTGATGTAGAATCAGATATTGAAAGTGAAGTAGACATCACCTCAAACCAATCGAATAGCTCTGAAAATGAATCAGATCCTATTCAACCTATCACAGATGCTATGGTTCCAGAAGAACCATTTCCTAGAAGAGTTACTACTCGACCCTCTTCTAATCAATTCCTTCCTAATGAACAAGCCATAAACGCTCAACCGAGACCAGCTCAGCGTCTTCAATATAACATTGTAGGTACCATCGGAGTCGTTACCGGACAACGAGGCTCAAAACTCTCAACAAGATCAAACTCGGAATGATGGATCAGCTCCATTTATTTTGAAAAATCCCAATAAAGGGAATCATATGTCTAATGTTCAACTTAAGCCTCCTTACAATATTAATGAACAATTATCCAACACTACGGCCAGAATTTCCCTGTTGGATTTGTTAAGATCTTCTCCCACCCATAGGGATGAGTTAATGCTTACATTAAGCCAAATGATGGTACCTCAAAATATTCAACCTGAAGCCATGTCCAATACTATCATCACTCGAGAAGTCGATTGTATTGACTTTCGGGATAAAGATATCCCACAACACAGTTTACATAAGGATAATCCCTTATATATTACTGCTCTAATTGGAGATGTAGTTGTTAAAAGAGTCCTGATTGATAATGGTTCATCTCTAAACATTTGCACTTTTGACTTCTACCAACGGTTTGGCTTTAGAAGTGATGAAATGAAGAAAACTGACATGATTATCAAAGCTTTCAATGACGAGACACAAGAAACGTGTGGAGTCATTACTATACCCTTGCAAGTTGGTCCTCGAACCCTAGATACAACCGTGTTTATTGTACATTGCCCTGCATCGTACAATATACTTTTGGGTCGCCCTTGGATCAATGCGATGCGAGCGGTTCCCTCCACTTTACACCAATGTGTTAAATTTGAATTTAAAAATCAGTTGGTCACTATCCATGGTGACCCTAGACCCTTTGATATGTGTGCTTTGGCAGAACCTGTTGGAGTGCAATTTTGCCCCGCTCTGTCATCCACACATCCTAATTCTTATTTTTCATCTAAATGTGTGAAAAACACACACATAACATCATCTACTCCATCAACTACACCTATACATTTAACTCAACCATCTTCTGAACAAACCACACTAGAACCTCAAAAAGATCTTAAATCCACAACCAATTCTTCATGTTCCATCCCTATCATTTCAAAACCTATAGACCCATTCATTAACACTTCCACATTATCAACATCTATCATACCTTCCACATCTAAAGATATAGGGAATGATCCTTCTACATCTTATGCTCTTTCTGATGAACTTTTACCGGATTTATCCACAATCTTAATATCAGAAAAAACAAATGCTTTTATGCAAGATTCAATTCTTTTAAATAACTTGCCACCATCTCCTCGTACTTTGGGCCTCCCACAACCTATGGGAAGTACTTACCAAGTCGGGAGTTGTGCTTTTATTTATAAAGGATATGATTGGGGAAGAATACCCAGGAATATCAAAACTCATCATGAGGGATATGCACGATGTTATTTTACTAATGAATATATTAAAGCTAAACCCATAATGCTTAAAATGGGATATAAAGGGAAAGGCTTGGGACCTTTCCAAAATGGCATGAAAGAACCAATCGAGGTAGAACCATGGCCCGCCCGATGTGGTGTGGGCCTATTTCCTAGTAAGGGTCAACCCTTCCCTTTTGAAGATGATGATCAACTCATATGTTATCAAGATTATCTAGATAAACAAGATTCTTTGTGTCCAACGAATCAGCCATTTACATGTAATATGCTATCCATAGCTTACCCTGAATTGATTGCTGAATCCGATGAGGAGTTGGAAGGAGATATTTTCCATGATGTCTCCGTTGAAGAGTTGTTACACAATGGTTTTTATTTTGATGGTTCTATACCAACTATAGCCCAACTTGAGGCCACCACTCATCAAGACAAATTATCCAACTTAACTTTAAAAGAATTACAAGAATTGGGCGTTTCACCCGCCCCACCTAATTTTGAAAGAGATCTACACATGGAAGTAGAAAACGTCATTAAAGTTAACATTGGAACTGAGGATAATCCTCACATAATCAATATTGGATCAGCATTAAGTCAAGAAAAACAAGATGAATACATTGCATTCCTTAAAGAATATGAAGATGTCTTCGCTTGGACATATGAAGATATGCCAGTTCTGGACCCTTCTGTAGTCATGCATCATCTAGTAGTCCATCCGGATGCTAAACCTGTTAAACAGAAACTTAGAAAAATGCATCCCAAAGTGGCCTTGCTAGTCAAAGGGGAGTTAGAAAAACTCCTGAATGTTATTTTCATACAAGCTATTGATTATGCTGAATGGATCTCGAATGTAGTTCCAGTCACCAAGAAAGAAGCTACCAAAGTTAGGGTTTGCACGGACTTTAGAGATATTAACGTTGCATGCCCTAAAGATGATTTTCCTCTTCCAAACATGGATCAAATCATTGACTTTACTGTCGGGAGTGGAATGATGTCCCTAATGGATGGATTCTCCGGCTACAATCAGATCAGGATAGCTCCTGAAGATCAGGCTAAAATAGCCTTTATTACCCCTTGGGGTACCTTTTGTTGGAAAGTGATGCCATTTGGTTTAAAGAATGCCGGCGCAACATATCAATGAGCTATGACTTATATCTTTCATGATATGATGCATGATATCCTACATGATTATGTAGATGATATTATAGCTCGCTCTATTAAAGAAGATGATCATTTAGATGATTTGAGAAAAGTATTTAATCGGTTAAGAGAATACCTTATTCGATTAAATCCAGCCAAATGCATATTCGAAGTTAAGTCCGGTAAGCTATTAGGGGTTTTAGTTTCTTTACGTGGTATCGAAATCGACCCTCTCAAAATTGTGGCTATCACTGATATGCCCGCACCTACCAATATATCGGAGTTACGAAGTTTACAAGGTAAGCTTCAAGCCATCCGTCGCTTCATCGATAAGTTGGTGGACAAAACCACTCCCTTTCTTAAGCTCCTTAAGAAGGATGTCCCTTTTAACTGGGACGACGAATGTACAGAAGCTTTTGAACTTCTCAAACAATACCTCCTTAACCCACCTGTGCTTTCACCGCCTAGACCTAATCGCCCATTTCTCCTATATATTTTAGCTTCAGATTTTGCTTTAGGAGCTATGTTAGCTCAGCTTGATGATGAGAAGAAAGAACGTGCTAATTATTACATTAGCCGAACCCTCATTAGTTATGAAACCCGTTATACAACATTAGAGAAATTATGTCTAGCAGTCGTATTTTCTACGCAAAAATTACGTCATTATATGCTCAGTCAAAAAACGTATGTCATTGCTAAATATGATCCCTTGAGGTATCTCATGAGTCGACCTTATTTATCGGGTCGCACAACAAAGTGGGTTCTTGCTCTAAGCGAGTTTGAACTCACGTTCATAGGACAAAAGTCTGTTAAGGGTCAAATCATAGCAGATCAATTAGTTGTTGCACCCTTAGAGTCTACCCATCCCCTCATCATTGAGTTTCCTGATGAATGCCTTCAATTAGAGGCAGACCATATTGAACAATGGTCCTTATACTTTGATGGAGCCCGATGCATGAGTGGGGCTGGTGCGGGTATTATTTTAATATCCCCGCAAAAACATCTTATACCTTTGTCCTTTAAATTAACATTTGCTTGCACCAATAATACTATCGAATATGAGGCTCTAATCCTTGGATTACGAGCTGCCTTGGCATTAAAAATCAAACATCTGCTAGTTTTTGGTGATTCTCAGCTTGTCATAAACCAAATTAATGAAGTTTATCAGACCAGAGATGATAAATTGCGCCCATATAAAGCATATGTTTTGCAATTGTTATCCTTGTTTGATAAAGTTACTTTGGAAGCTATTCCATGAACTAGCAATCGTGCAGCTGATGCTATGGCCGCAACTGCATCTCTTTTGCCCTTGGAGTTAGATGACGAATATGCCACCATCATTATTCGTCGACTCCAGGAACCCGCTTCAAATAAGTCATGTTTAGAACCTTTGGATGTGTTTCTAATCAATGAAACTACTCCTGAACCTTGGTATATGGATATAATTGATTTTCTCCAAAATGGGACTTTCCCTGCCAATTCTAATAGAAACCAACGTCGGTTATTACGTCGACGAGCAAGTCGATTTGTAATAATTGGCAATACTTTATATAGGAGATCTTTTGAAGGTATCCTATTGAGATGTTTGAATCTAGAAGAATCCAAATCAGCTTTAAGTGAAGCCCACGATGGATCTTGTGGAGGACACTTCAGTGGTAGTGTCATTGCTAAAAAGCTCCTTAGGATAGGCTACTTTTGGCCTACCATGGAAAAGGATGCACATGATTATGTGCGCCATTGCGACAAGTGCCAAAAACATGCTGACCTTGTCCATGCGCCTGCACAAGAGCTGCAGGCTATTTCATCTCCTTGGCCCTTTTCAAAATGGGGCTTAGACATTATTGGCAAAATTAATCCTGTGTCATCTGATGGACACAAATTCATCATAACCGCCATTGAGTATTTCACGAAGTGGGTTGAAGCTATGCCTTTAGCTTCCTGCACTGGAACTCAAGTCTCTAAATTTATTTTTAATCAAATCATTTGTAGGTTCGGAATTCCTGCAAATCTCATCTCAGACAATGGAACTTGTTTCAAAAATAAAGATGTTAAAAAATTATGCCAAAAATATAAGATTCAACATCGCTGGTCCACTCCCTATTATCCTCAGGGTAATGGTCAAGCAGAAGCATCTAACAAAACCTTAATCAAAATTCTCAAAAGAATGGTCAATAAAACTGGCCATGACTGGCATATTCAATTATATCCAACTTTGTGGGCCTATCGAACTAGTGTTCGAACTCCCACTGGAACTTCACCTTTTGTCTTGGTTTATGGCGCTGAAGCCATTTTTCCCTTTGAATTAGAAGTTCCTTCTTTGGCTCTACTACTTCAAGATACCGAAGTAGGAGATGAATATCGAGCTGGCAGACTCAATCAGCTGGAACTTCTAGATGAAAAGTGCATCAATGCTTTAGAGCACCTTCGTGCCTACCAAAACAAGCTTAAAAGATCATATGCCAAGAAAGTTCGTCATCGATCCTTTGAGGTCGGCGACCTTGTTTTAAAAGAAAATCAAAAAAATACTAATGCAACTAAAGACCTTAAAGGTAAATTTGAGCCCAACTGGCTTGGACCATATATTATCACTGCTAAATTTGAATCGAGAGCATACAAATTAGCTACCTTAGATGGTAAATATTTAAAAGAACCTATGAATATTATGCATCTTAAGCGATATTACGCATAAAATTTGGTCATTTCATCATTTGTACATATTTTGCATGTTGTCTCATTTTAAAAAAAAAAATATAAATATAATATATATATATATATATATATATATATATATATATATCAAACTGTTTAAACAAAAACAAATGAAAAAAAATAATAAAAGTCAAAACAACAATATTATTGACTCTTTTGAAACCCAAAAAAAAATAATAATAAAGAAGAAAGAGAGAGTCAAAATTATCAAACTCTTCACAAATATTTGTTGTATATATTTCTTCTTCAAGTATTGCAGTTATATTTTCAAGTTATTTTGGATAAATTAGCATTTATTTGGAATCCCCCACTATCACAAACACAAAAAAATAAATATCTTGATTTTATCTGGCATGATTACTAATCTCTCTTATATCAAAGTACACAAAATTCAATTAAATAAAGTTTGAGCACGAGAGAATTGATGTTGTTATTTACTTAAACCAAGCATATCTTTTCACAATAAAATGATTACATTTGTAATTTCCATGCTATGTTACATAGTAGAAATGGTTCTTGAGCGAAAAGTTTCCCCTGCTATCCTATCATGCACATGGTCTAGAATCTTTGAGAATTGGCAAAAGGACAAGCTCACCCCTACCCGGAATAAAAATCCCTTGCTCTACAGCTAATCCGAGCAAGTATCCCTAGTATAGGAAGAAAAGAAAAGTTCAAAAGAAAAAGAGAAAAAGAAAAAGGTTATTTCAGCATTATCTCAAATATCAAGTCACAATACAAAAAAAAAAAAAAAAAGCAAAAGCAAAGAAAAAGAAAAAAAAGGCAAAAGCAAAAGCAATAAAATCCCTTTCCCTACCCCTTGAAAAGAAAAGAAGGGTTGATGAGCTTGAATCCCTGGAATTCTCAATTATTCGAAAACTGTGAGGTAAGCCCCATAACAGGTGGTTTGTGCCCAACCCGCTTGGCCTTGGGTAATCCCTAGCGTGGTGATATGTCTGTCACATTAGCGACCTTCTTTTGTACAGACCTATGTCTGCTTATGGATTAGCTAGCTCTTGATAACCCGACCTACATAGTAGTCTCGGTATGGTTATATGCATCTAAATCATGGTTAATGAACACTTATTTGGTTCATTCAAATCACTTGTATCAAATTATCTTGCTCAAAACTTGGTAAATGAACAATGCAATTGCACACACATTTGTATTTGAGAGATTTTGTGTATCATTATGATAAATCAAGATTGGTAATGAACTCACATACGCACATGGGATTCCTTATAAATCTAACTTTTGTCTTTAAGATACTTTGAAATATTTTTGCAAATTGTTTGGAATAAATTCATTTTCTTCTTTGAAGAACAGTTGTTTAGTATAAAGACAACTACATGCATTATCAAAAAAATCAAAATCATTTTCAAAACATGCAATAAAGTTACATTTATATATAACTTTTGACTTTCGCGACGATGGTATAGTTCCAAAACTAAAATTGGAATTTTATGCCTAGTGCAAGTCCTCGTCTTCATATTTTATGAAGACCAAAATTACAAATCAACCATGCAATAAAACTATTATTTTCTTCTTTGGATTTCGCGATGATGGTATAAGTTTATACCTAAATATTCTATGCCTAGCGCAAACCATTGTACCAATTTTATTTTCCATTTATTTAAAATCATAAAAACATATGACTTAAATCATTATGTTACACAATTATGCTTTAAAACAAACAAACACCTATTCTATTTCATGTCATTATGTCAAACTTCAATTTTGCAATGATGGTATAATTCCTAGGGAATTATCCAAAAAATTTATCACACTTAGGAATTTATGCCTAGCAAAAGTCATTTTAAAATATTTCATGCATAATATTTTCATGGAAATCTGAAAAACAAATCATCATCATCATCATCATTTGCATCATCACAACAAAGTCTTAAGACAGTCTCTTAAGCACTCTTTTACTTTTAGCAATATTTCTATACTAGGATTAGCTTGACGACCGAGTGAGCGGCGACTCCATGAAATGGTCTATAATAGCGACAATGTCCTTTGAAATTATTGTTAAAAGTCCCTTTTATTTTTATCAAATTATCACATCACAAACAACCAACTTGTTTACATCAGATTATTTCATTTAAATTTTAAAAAAGCATGACATTCAAACCATCATATTTCCAAATGGCATAATTACATGAATCATCGAATCAATCAAATCAAAACATTAAAGCATCATACAAATACATAAGACAAGTCATATGATCAAAAATATCTCATCTATATATATCTCAACAGTATATGTACATCATCTCAAAACTAGATTGGTATGCCACAATCTGTACCTAGGCATACTCAATCCCCTATCAAAAATAATAATAAGCACTATAATCAATCTGTGTAGTGCAATCTATAGCAGCTAGCCTCGAGAACCCCTCGAGCTCTCAGCCTCATCTCCTCCCCTACCCTGAGGTGGACGAGGTGGCCCCATCATAGTCCGTGTGGTGCTATGAGTCCTGGACTCTGATCGTGATGATGTCCTCGATGACCTCATCCCGATAGGCTCCGCAATATGGGCCGACAATGGTAACCTCTACCCCTCTGGCACCATATGGTGGTATAGTGTCTGATAGAATGTGACCTGGGCAATAGCCCATGCTAGATCCTGAGTGCTCGCCCCTCTGCTCCATGCTCTGAGGCATGCTACCTCATCTCTGAGCTGTGTGGCCTCCTCTCGGTGTCGTGCAGCCTCATCCTGTAGAGTCTGCACCTCTGCCTGGAGACGGACAGTCTCCACTTGGAGAGTAGCCATCTCACTACTCTCTCCTATGTCCACACCCTTGCCCTTATCGGGCGATGGTGGTCTCTCTCTCCATGGAGAAGGGGGTCTCTCCTCCCTCCTCTCCCACTGTCATGGCCTCTGCTGAGCCTGTGGTCTCCTCTGCTCTCTCCCATCGTGACCCTGTGCCACCTCAATGGCCGCCTGGCACCGCCTCCCCATCCGATGCACAACTATGTGAATCGGACCCTGAGCCCTCGTCATCCGAGGAGGGCGGATGCCTGTGTACCAGGCATCATAGCCATCAGCTACCCCAATGTCGTCCCCATCCATCGGCTGAATGGGGGCATCATCTATGTCCGGACCCCAGAAGCACTGCATATCTGGAGCCCCGCTAACTGTAGTGTTATCCCGGATAGTCCAAGAAAACTCGTAGTCTCTGAGGGATGGGATCCCCTACTGTAGACCGAACTGCCTCAAAACTCGGTCATAGCGGTGGAGCTCCACCTCTCCCCTCTCCATCCTTAGCCAACAGACTCGCCTGACATGAGCCAGATCCTGTCCATCCTCGGCCCACCCTGGATGATCTCTCCAAGGCCTCCAGGTGATCTAGTCGGAGACAAGGTCGTCAAGTAGTCTCCGGGACATTGGCAGATCTATCCACCGTTATGACCCTCTCCGGAGCCACCAGTAGAAAGCTCGGGGCCTCTCCCCATCAATCCCTCATTAGTGGGAGCCCTACCGGCCTCCCCACCATGATGTGCTCCCAGCACCAAACCTGTAGTAGAGATGTCATAACCAGACATCGGCCGCCCTTGTATACGACCCCATGCAGGATCCTATACAATCGGCATAGTACAAAGCTCCCCCAAGCAAACCTATATCCATGGTCTCTCATGTCGCAGACCACATCTGTCAGTAGCCATGGTACTCTGCATCCACTTTGATGGCATAGCAATAGACCACCTACAACCCCAGCCAAAACCTGTGTCAGTCTAGATGCCCCAGGCATCTGTCGTAGAGATTCGATGTTCACTCCGCCCTTCTCCAGGGCGAAGCTCGGATCTCCGCATAGTCGCATCATCGCGTGGCCCTGATTGGCCATGGGAGTGATTAGCCGTCCTTGTATGGGGATCCTCAAAATCCTCCATACATCCTCCAATGTGGGAGTCATCTCCCCTGTCGATAACCAAAAATAGGAAGAACCCGGATACCACCTCTCTCTGCTAGGGCTGTCAATAGCCCCATATCTGTAGAAACCTGTGGCATCTCTGCCACATGCTGCAAGCCAACCTGAGCCAACTGATCTCACTCTGCCTGAGATAGAGTGGCCAAGTCATCCCTCAACCTACCGTATTTCCATTCTCTACTCTTTAGTAATCCTCTCTGCAACATAAACAACAAAACAATAAAAATCATTAATAAAACAATCATTAAAAATGCAAGTAAAGCAAAGTTCAATTTCATAAATGATGATATCGTCCACTATTGGACGATATCGTCCCAAATTTGAGCAAATTCGTCTTCGATTTTGCCAGTCGAAATCGTCCCCTTTTTGACGAAATCGTCCCCATTTCGTCGATTTCGCCTCTGGACGAAATCGGCGATATCGAGACGATTTCGACGAAATCGAGACGATTTCGTCTCGACGACGTCGACGGCCCAAAAATGGCCGCGATGCTAAAAAATTATCAAAATTTAATCTAAAAAGCATGAAATTCAAAATTCAAGCCTTCTAAACTAAGTTTAGACCCTTACCCGTAGCCCGCGTCGGACCTCTGTCGATCTGTGCGCTGTCTCGACCATCTTGTCTGTAGAGCTCCACAAACCAGAAAATAAAAAAATGAACAGTAAAAATGAATTAGGGTTTTTCCCTATTTTTCTTAATTTTATTCAAAAACAATTAGCAACAAATTTAATTTTGGCTTTTTCGCGTTTTTACCTCAAACGTTCGATTTGGGTAAAAACACGGAGGGGGCATCATAGTAAGCTGTCATACGATTCGACCAAGAATCGTCGCCTAAAAATGGGAATAAATTTTTGCTTTCTCGTAGATCGAGAAGAACTCATCTTTAACGCATTTTCCTCAAAAAATTTGCTAAAGAGGGGGCAAAATGTAGCACCCTAAAATTGGCGCAGTAAACCTTAGCAAATAATTAAAATTACATTAGTAATAATTCAAATTCAAATTTTAACCCCAAAACCGCTCCCAAACCGCCTGCTGCCCGTTTCCTCATTTTTTGTGCCATTTTTAGAGTTTGTTTTGTCCGTTTGATGATATCGTCGCCGATCAGACGATATCGCCTCAGATCGGACGATTTCATCTGGAGAAGAACGTCCAGACGATCTCGTCCCAAACTGATTTGTGCATAGTTAGCTTCTGTTTCAACGACGTCTCTAATCTAGGCAGAAGCGTGTCTACACTGTTAGAGACCTCCCCCATTGGAGATCTTCCAAATTAGGATGATCTCCAACCTCCTAACCTCCCTCCTAAGCCTATTTAACCTTAGGACCCCCTCTTGGCATTCCCCCTGGCTGAAATTCCCTGTAACACGAATTCTACATGCCTTAGACTATCTTAAACCACCATTTGCATTTGTATTTTTCCAAGTTTGTTTGCAGGAACTTCATTGTTTTTCAGCCGGAGCAAGCTCAGATCGTCACAGACGATTTCGTACCAATCCGAGATGATTTCGACTGCAGTCAACATTGGGGGCAATCAGTGCCCAGGGTTTGCGTTTTCTCACTTTGTTTGTTGATTTATCCTGCATTTAGTTAAATTTGTTATTATTCCTTATTGTTCTGCATCTTGGAGTTCACCCATATAGCTTAAGTGCACAATGAAGTCATAATTTGTCATTAGAACGTCATAATCTACTTGAATTTTTATTTGTGATTATCACCTTAGCATCTATGTTGCCATTTTACACCATTTTTCTCTGTTAGAATAGTTGCATTTCTGGTATTTTGTATCTATTTCTCTGTTTGTAGGTCTCTGACGAATTCGTCAGATCTCAGACGATCCCGTCAGATCTCAGACGATCCTGTCAAATTCCAGATGATCTGGACTGCTTCAAAAATCAGAACCTTCATCAGACATCCGGATCAGGTATGATTCTTTAATCTAGCTTATTCTTTCTGTTTTCTGTCCAAATCTATTTTTTGTATTTATTTAATTTGCATTTTCATAATAGAACACTTAGATTCATCTGGCCAAACCTAGGACTTGGATGTTTAAAGATAAAACTCGAACACATTAAACACATTCCCAACCTAGGCGTGGAAACGCCACTAAACGTTTCCTGGTGAACCCCACCATCCGTCGAAAAATCACCTTAATACCCCTCCCCCGAGAGGTAGGACCTTCAAAGGGCCTCTCAGTCTGAGGTACCGTCCCATCCTTTTCCCATCCCCCTTTCGGGCATAGATCCTTTAGCCTGAAGGTAAGGGTGCGAAAATTTTGGAATGATACAGGGTGAACCATGTAAATTGTAGTGTCTCTATTGTGTATGGTTATTTATGCATTTCTTTTATTACTGCTATTGATATTGATATCTATACATTGCATAATATTAATTTGAAAAGAAAAGTAAAAAGTTGTCTTATACTATTCACCCTCCCCTCTTAGTATAATATTGTGTTCTTCAATTGGTATCAGGGTGAGTTCCTTCATAAGAGTTTAACAACTTGAAGTAAAAGCTAACAAGAACATAATGGATCCTAAGGAGGTGCCCTCAAATAATTCAACACCATTATTTGATGGAAGTGACTATGTGTATTGGAGTATGATGATGAGGATCTACCTGATGGTAGTTGGTAGTGATGAGTCATCCAGTGATAAAGAAGCTAATTACGATAGAAAAGATAAATATTCCAGAATATCTAGAGATATAAGATCTATTAAGTGTTTCAATTGTGGAAAGTATGGACATTTTGCAATAGATTATCAAGAACCCAAAAACAATGATGGTGAAAAAAATAGGATCACAGGTATAGGGAATCAAAAATATATAGGCACAAGAAGAAAAACAAGGATGCACAAAATAGACAAGGAAATAAGTTCTTTCAAAGGTAAAAGAGGAGCTACTATGTGGATAAGGTAAGTAAGTACTCAAGTTATAGTGATTCTAGTTTTTCAGACAATGATAGAGATGAAGTCCTATTGATGATTGAAGAAAAAGAGCAAGTTAAGAAAAAGACTCCAGTTATTCTCAAGTATTATATGTGGTAAATTTTGGACATCTCGAAGATGATTGTACAAGGGATGGTTATAGTTTCAGTGATGATGAATATGAGAATGCAATTGAAGGACCAGATGAAAATATTCTAATGGCATTAGAGGATGAAAAAAGTTATCCCATAGAAGACAAGTCAAAAGAAAATGAAGAAGCAGACAAAGGTAAATAAACAGAGAAATATTCAAAAAAGGATGGTTATGATCTCAAGGGAAAACTTATCTATGATCTTGACATGGTAAAGAAGGTAAGGAAGCAACACTCTAAACTTGAAATTTAGTTTCAAGAATGTGATGAAGAGAGAATATTGCTCATAGAGGATTTAGAAAAATCAAAGGCTAAGGCAAAGAGGTTCAAAGATAAGTTAGAAGCAAAAATATTGGAATGTGAAAAGTTAGCACAAAAAGTAGCACTACTAAGAGAATATTTAGAAGACTCCAATATCAAGATGAAAGGTTTCAAAAATAGCTCAAAAAACTTGGATAAGTTCATCAAGACACAAAAGACTACATCAAGCAAAATAGATCTTGGATTTGAACAGGATCAAAATAAATGGGAAGGAGAGTCAACTTCAAGTTTTGGAGGAGAAGAAACTTTAGATGAAGATACTTCAAAAGAATATAGTGTAAAAGAAAGTGAGACATATGAGGATGAGTTGGACAATAGAGAGTTCAACAAAAATAGGAACAATGCAAAAAGAAGATACAAATGAAACGACAATCAAAATAAGTCAAAAGAGACCAGGAGACCAATGAGGTCAAGATAAGAAAAATTCAATGGAAGATGTTTTTCATGTCATAGGTTTGGGCACATGGCTTCATAGTGCAAGACACGGGAAATACAGTAATATGGGAACAAATAACTTTTCCATGGTTATTGTTACTCATGTAATCAGTTTGATCACAAGGCAATGAATTGCAGGGTTCATGATAGAAGAGGATATGGATTCACTAGGAGAAATCCTAAGACATTTGCATCTCCAAGGAATAATAAAATTATGTGTTATAAGTGCAATAATGATGGTCACACAACAAAGTGGTGTAGAGTAGTCATTACAGAAATAGGTATGAATAGAAACAGGAACAAGAACAGGAACATGGATATGAATAGGAACAGGAATAGGAACATGGATATGAACAGGAAAAGGAATAGGAATAGGAACATGAATATGAATAGGAACAGGAATAGAAATAGGAATGTAGAAATGAATAATAATATGGACATGGATAGAAATAGTCAAAGGAATTAGAAAATTTAGATAAGAAGAAAAGAGGATAAAGGTAAAGAACAGTTCTTTTTGGGAGTAGAAATACTCCCACCCAAGAATTAACCATCTCAAAAGTATGTGGGGGAGGGTCTAAGCTAAGAGACTCATTCTTAACCCCGATCCCCAAAGGTGACCCTTTTCCATTGATGTCAAAGTGGGAGAGACTTGATACTTGAAGAGAGAATTGAGCTAGGGGGAGCAATGTCCCAGGGGGAGCAGGACAAAAAGCAAGTCATGTTTTTAGTAAAAATAATTTGGGTTACCATCAATGACAAAGGGGGATATTGTTGGATATTTTGAGTTCCTAAGTCAAAATTTTCATTGATGTCACCAAATGAAGTCATCATTAATATCAAGGACTTCGTCAAGAAATAAAGTTGTCAAGGTTGTCATTTGATATCCACGAAGAAGCTTCAAATAACACCAAAGGTCAAGAGAATTAGTGCATAAGTTAAAGTTAAAAGGGCTCCATAATATTTTAACTTTATATGGAAGCTTAGTTTAAAATGTGTTTTATAAAAACCTAAGGAGGCTTATTGCAAAGTTAAAAAGGAGATATAGTATTTATTTTATAAATTATTTAAATTCAATGTGAATTTAAATTTTATAAATAAATGTTACTTATACCAAGTTATGCAATGAGAAGGACTTAATAAGCTCAAAGGTTTCTAAAATAATTAATTTATAATATTTTAATTCAAAATAATTTAAATAAATTATAAATTAATAAATTCTAAAGTGCCCACATTCTATAGTTGGAAGAAATTCGAAGCATCGATGTCATGTGGTTTAAAGAAAATTCGAAGCACCGACGTATTCAAACAAAGGTGGAAATTATTATATAAACCATGCCCAAGGGACATTAATTTTTTATCCTTGCTCGAACGAAAAAATTGCATGTGAATTGGAGCTCGTGAAAAAGACTGAAATTTGTGTTTGTTTATGTTAGTGAATAGAAATAAAATAAAAGATGCATATCAGTTGGAATCCATCCAGGCAATGTGGCCTAGTGGTAAGAGGGCAGTGGCTAGAGTGCTTGGATGCAAGAATTCCAGCATTTGAAACATGGCGGTTGTGTCTTATGGTTATGTTGGATTGAAGGTGCCAAATATGAGGCACATGTTTTACAAAATGCAAGGTGGTGATACTTTTGAAGCACATGGTGCTTCCCACACTCCAAGCTTGCACGTAGCTCGCACGATGGTTGGATCCATAGCTAAGGCATTGGTCGTTGGCTACATTGAGGGTTTGAATGCCTCCAAAGGTAAGGTAATTAAATTTTTATTATTTTTAATAGTGCCTAAAGTTGGTGAAGAAGTGAAATTTACATTGCCTTAAGGGCACTTTATTGCAATGTAAAGTAATTTGAAAGCATTCAAAGGGGAAATAGCATAAATATGTAATCTATTGAAATGAAGCAAAGTGTATAATAAAATGATGGATTTATCCTTCTATTTATTCATTAATAGCTTCAAATGTGATTACAATACATCCCCTTGAGGGATTTCATATATTTGATACATTTGTCCATTACAATGTGCAAGGGATCTCATCCCTTGCAAGGCCTTAAAGTGATGTAATATATAGTTATGTAAATATCACATCCCACAATTGAGATCTATCCTTCAACCTATTCTTCTTGTCTTCTTAGCTCCTTCCTCCTATGTAGAATACCTACACCTACACACAAGGGATTGAAAATGATTTAGTAGCACTTGTGTTATAGAACAAAAGCATTGAAACCATAGAAAATGAGTTATTCTACCAACATAAAAAATAATCTATAACACATGGAAATTAATATAGATACTATATGAATGCAATATAATCTAATCTAAATGCAAATGAGAAGATTTGGAAGAAATATTAAAGGTAAAACTATGCATAAACAATGATCGTCCCTGATAGGGACAACTAAACCTGCAACATTGGGGACCTCAAATCTGGCATCAAATCTACTCCAAATTGCACCAAATTTGGACCAGAGGTTCATATAGGCATTCCTAAGGGGTTTGTGGAGGAATTTTACCCAAATTACTTTATATTTTGTGGTTTACCCTAGGTGTGATGATTACAGACTATTGACCATCCCCAGGTGGGACGGTTACAGATTTGGCTTTGTTTTGTCACCTATGCCAATGCGATTTGGTCCAAAACTTGTATGGGAGTATTTTTAGTAGATGGGGTAAAATATAACTTCAATTTGGCTGGTTTGGGATATGTGGATCAAGTATTATTACCCCTAAAATTGCATTCAAATGAAGAGGGTTTCAAGGCTAAGGTAGGGTGAGTTTGGTTTGCAAAAGAGTGAGGGTCAAGTTGAGTAGCACTTCATTACTCAAAATATTCAATCCTTCCTACTTTGAAATGGGTGTTTTCACCTTCTTTTATAGCCCAAAAGGGCATCTAGGGAAAAGGGGCAAGTCTTGCCATGCGAGGCAAGTGCCGCCATTTGTCACATTGCTTGACATGCATTGGGGAGGGAAGGTTGCCCATTTGGGGCTTCCAATCTATTGTCCCTGAGTCCATTTGTAGGTCCCCAATCAATTTGGGATGATTGGATGCATTAATGGCAGTATTTGATTACCATTTAGCGCATCCTTTGAATTTTTCAAAGGTCCAATTAGGGGTCATGCCACCCAAGGACGGTTATGGATGGCCATCCCTGGGTGGGATGGTCACCAACTGTGATCGTCCCTTAGTGGGACGGTCATTAGGAGGTGCCCCAAAACTGCCCTAAACTGGTAGTAAACCTCCAAACTAAGTTTTTGAGTCTTATTCAAGCCTTTTCCTAGCCTAGAGGGGTGCCCAATAGGGCTATATGTTGTCGATAAGATGGCATATGTAATGCACTAATAGTCTTATCTGATTTACATGATTTAGGTGTCTATAGATGCCCCATTTTGGGATGCGTTATGTGTAATAAAGCGTTGAGAAAAATAGATCACTAAATCATAAAATTATTAAGTTTATTCATTAACCTAATCAACTTTGGATACATCCATTGTGGAAAGAGCACACATTCTTGGAATCCTTGCTATTGACATAGTCAAAAGATCTATTTTGGGTATACCTTTCAGCCATGTTGTAGTGACAGTATTATGGGGCTTATGGAATACGAGGTCTTGGTGCCTTGTATTGTTGTAAACATTTTCATGGTTCAATTCCTAAGGTTTCAAGGAGGTCAATCCTATCTATGTTTCTTATGCTGATTGTTTGCCCCAGCATGGGCTTGAAAATTTATCTTTAGCCAAGATTCTTTTGAATGCATGGAATTTACACTTCTGAGTGTTTTAATGTTGATTCAATTTTTGAATTCATTATTATGACTACCCCATAAAGCGATGATTCAATGAGGATATGGCCAATTATAAAGTGATGAGTCGCTTGACACATATGACTTAATTGGGGTAACTATCTATTTTTCCCAAGGTACTATATACCTGTTTGGAGAGGATTTTTGACTGTTTTGATGAATAGTTTTGGAGGTAAAAGGCTAAATATTTCATTCCCATGGAGTGGTCCATCCATGGAGGCCTTATTGGGGACTAAAATAGACACTTTATATGCATCCAAAATTACTATAGGTTCAGTCTTGATCTCTCCTATTTTGGTGACCATTCTACCTTGTTTTTGGTGGGTTTTTGACCATATTTTTTATAGTTTTAAGGTTTTTTAGTGCAATTTTTGTGTGACCATCCCAAGGGGGGTGAGTATAGTATTTATGAACATCCTAGGGTGGTATGTCCAGCCAACTATGTACTCATCCACCTAGGGGTGGTCGATTTATTTGGATTTTTGCAATGTGAAGTCTGACGACTCACTTTTATTCTAGCCCATGGGCAATTTTTGGATTATGATGTATCTTTTGGTCCTATACATACATACATACATACATACACATATATATATATATATATATATATATGTGTGTGTGTGTGTGTGTGTGTGTGTGTTTATATTATCATAATATGTTTCCTTATTGCTTTCAGAGATGTATGTAATGCGTATATTTGCTATATGATGTTATGATGGATGTCTAACATGGATGCATGTATTTATCCTATGATGTGATTTGATGATATGTAGAATGCAAATGTGAATGCATAATGAAAATGGATGATGTGATTTAATTTTGTATGATGGATTTATGATGACTATTTGATGCATTATATGCTAGCACCATAGACTGTACAAAATGTATCTTTGTTATTTTCATGTTATTCTAACATTTTATGTAATGGATTTGGGAATTTTAACAAATATGTGACAACATGATGTAAAATGAAATGGATAATGTAATATGATATGATATTATTGGTAATTTTAGGAGACTCAAACACTCTAGTTACCTAATCAAAAGTCATATAATAACTATACAAGATATTTTGACAAAGTATGCACCTATTAAGATAACCAAGATAATCAATATCCATGTGTGTGCATGTGATTTCATTACCATGATAATGCATAATATTACTCTAGTGCAAATGGGATTCACTAAGCTCATTGAAACTAGAGATCATTCTACGAGTCTCATTAGCCTAAGTTTTTTACTTAGTTAGATTATACTATTAGGTAATCAAGGTTACAACAAGATAGCTCTTCCACATTCAAACATTGGTCTATACCTAAGCAAGTTTCTTAAGTGATAGACATATCATCATGTGGGAGGCTACTACCATTGACAAGTAGGATATCCATCAAACCTGTAATGAGGATCACCTTATGGTTCTCTAATGTTGAGAATTCTAGGGATTCAAGTTCAAGACTCCCTTCTTTTCTTTTAATTTTGACTTTCTCAAGGGAGTTGCTCATTTTTATTTGGTGAGCAAGGGATTTTAGTAGTGGTGAGAACCATTGTTTCTTTGTGCTTTTCCTAGTGATAATAATCACTATTTCTTTTTGCATCTTTTGAAGTGATAATAATCACTATTTCTTGTTGGAGTACTTTGAAGGGATAATAATCACTATTGATTTTTCTCTTTGGGATACTTGCCCCAGTGTAGGGCAAGGGATTTTTTGGGTAATAAGGAACTTGTCCTTTTGTCAATTCTCAGTATCTTTGAACCATTTGCACAGGGGGATGAGCAAGACAAACTTTTTGCTTGAAAGTAACCTAGACCACTTTATAGTTTTCATATTTCCTTATGCTAGACTTGGATTTATTAATGTGAAATGTGTTTGGATTTTGATGTATATAAAGCATTATCTAAGCAGGATTTTACCTTCGAAAAATAATGATAGCTTTCTATAAAATCTGAGAAGACAACTAGATATGGCTAAGTGACCGAAAACTTTAACTATGTGTTACTAAAAATGGCTAAGTGACAAGAAACAGACGTATAATATGGAATGTGAATGTAAATTATATATGTAATATAAAAAAGTGGTAATATTGACTCATAATAACAATTATTTGAATAGATTTCTAGTGTACAGACCTAGTGCTAGACATGTAAGATCAATTTAGAATGATGCATAATGCAATTATGATTATGCCTAATGCAGTTTAGATGAAGTGCAATGAAGCAATATTTTTGTATTTTGATGATTTTAATTATGTTTTTTGAAAAATTTGATATATATGTATATACATGTTGACTAATGGGCTTAATGAATGCCATTGGGGTGTTTGGGTGACCAAAGGGATTATAGACGCCTTTGGAGCATTTTGGGATGACCTAGGCGATTGTATACTATCTAGGAATGTTTTATTTTGACCTATATGGGCATAGATTGCCTAGGGACATTTTATGGGGACCAAAGGGCTTATAAATGCCTTTGGGGATTTTTGGATTGACCTAGATGATCGTAGATAGTCTAGGAGCTTTTTTATTTGACCTAGATGGTCATAGACCACTAGGAGAATTTTGGGTGACCTAGATGGTCAGCGACACTAAGGAAATTCCATAGACCACCTAGGGATATTTAGCTATGACCAAAGGGCTTATATATATCTTTGGAGCATTTAGGGTTGACCTAGATGATTGTAGATAGTCTAGGGATATTTTTATTTGACCTAGAAGGTCATTGACTACGAGGAGATTTTTGGGTGATCTAGACGGTCAGGGATACTAAGGAAATGCCATATATTGACTAGGGGTATTTGGTTGTGACCAAAGGACTTATATATGCCTTTTGGGACTTTAAGGTTGACCTAGATGATCATAGATTGTCTAGCAGCTTTTTTATTTGACCTAGATGATCATTGACCACTAGGAACACTTTGGGTGACCTAGATGGTCAGCGGCACTAAGGAAATGCCATAGAACACCTAGGGGTATTTGGTTGTGACAAAAGGGTTTATAGATGCCTTTGGAGAATTTAAGGTTGACCTAGACAATCATAGATTTATTAGGAGCTTTTTTATTTGAACTATATAGTCATTGACCTCTAGGAGCTTTTTAGGTGACCTAGACTGTCATCAACACTAAGGAAATGCCATAGACTACCTAGGGGTATTTGGTTGTGACCAAAGGGATTATAGATGTTTTTGGAGAATTTAAGGGTGACCTAGATGATCATAGATAGTATAGGGGCTTTTTTATTTGACCTAGATGATCATTGACCGCTAGGAGCTTTTTAGGTGACCTAGATGGTCATCGGCACTAAGGAAATACCATAGACTACCTAGGGGCATTTGGTTATGACCAAAGGGCTTATAGATGCCTATGGAGTATTTAAGGGTGACATAGATGATCATAGATACTCTAGGGGTATTTTTATTTGACCTAGATGTTCATTGACCGCTAGGAGATTTTTGGGTGACCTAGATGATCATTGGCACTAAGGAAGTGTCATAGACTACCTAGGGGCATTTGGTTGTGACCAAAGGGATTATAGATGCCTTTGGAGCATTTAAGGGTGACCTAGATGATCATAGATAGTCTAGGAGCTTTTTGTATTTGACCTAGATGGTCATTGACTGCTAGGAGCATTTTGGGTGACCTAGATGGTCATAGACACTAAGGAAGTGTCATAAACTTCCTAGGGGCATTTTAGGGTAACCAAAGGGCTTATAGATGCCTTTGGGGCCTTTTGTAAATTTGATTACATTGTGATTCTAGGAGTAAGGTGCAATACCTTGTGTACCCCCAACATTTTTGGTTATCAAAGGAATTAAGGAAGGTGCAATACCTTTAGGATCCTCAATTTGCTTCATTTCTTGTGATGTGATTAGTGGGGAAGGTGTGATACCTAGGATACCCCCAACATGTAGTGTTTTTGATGAAATGTTATTGGCTTGTATAGGAGGAGTGAAAGAGACTAACTCCCCCCAGTGTGGTAAAGGTTTATGGGTAATACCACTATCTTGATGGGGTAACATGAGTGACCCGCTTGTGGATACAACTTCCTTATCAATAAGATATTGGACCACATGTCTAATTTTATGACAATTGCTAATGTAATGCCTTCTTATTTGGTGATAGAGGTAAGAATGATCCTCCCTATATCTTTTAGATCTAGACATATTTTGGTTGACCAAAGGTATGTCTAGCAAGATGATTGCCTTTGCTTCCTGTAAGTTGTGAAGTATTGTTGACATGGGCTCAGCTAATGGAGTCCAGGTATCATATTGAGACTTTAGATGAGGTGAACACGGTCACCATATTTTATGAGGTGATGGGGTTCTATACATCTTAGTCACCTATTTAGGTTTTTCTTCTCGACTCATAACTGTAGGTAACTGGTCTTGACATATGTCAATATGTTGATTTTTGATTTGAAGATCATTCTTGTCAAGCATATCCTATACCTTACTCTTGAATGCAATACATGACTTAATGCTATGACCATTCATTTGATGGTAAGGATAGTGGTGGATCTCTTGATACCACATTAGTTTGTTCCTATTAGGATACAAAGGGCATATATATGGTAATATGATAGCCTTGGCCTCACATAATCGATTAAAGAATGATACCAAATATTCATGCAATGGTGTATATATGCGAGGTTGATGGTGTTGTATTTGCCCCTTCTTTTATCGAGGCTTAAAATTATATTGCACAGGAGGATATTGATCCTGAAAATTAAGGGGTTGAGATTTTGGGTGACTTAACTATCTCTCAATGCTTGTAATTTGATTTAAGATCTATTGTAAATCATTGTGTTGGTGACTCACTTGTAACTCAATATTGGCTAACCTATCCAAAATTGTTTGAGTAGATGCAGATGGTTCATGGTGATATTGTTTAATGAGTATATCCATATGCTCTTATTCTATATTTAGCTCATGCTCTTGTTCCACCTCAAAGTATTTAGTTGTGACAACTATATTATCTCCACTTTCATGTAGTGGGTACACATGTTCTTGATATTGATGAGATGTTGAATGATATGGAGTAGGTGTGATTGAATCCATCGATGATATATCTTGTGGTATGGATGGAATTTTGGATGGATTCAAAAGTGATCTAGATGTATTTAGAGGACTTTGGTTCTTCATCATCACACTGATAATTCCTACAAACTCATGGGAAGATGTATTAGCACTTGGACCAGTCATAGCCACTTTTTCAACTTCATCAAGGTGATCTTCTTGGCCCCCATACTCAAGGGGTGCATCAAAAATGCTATCAATGAGTGGAAAATTAGTAGGAGGACAACCTAGATCCTTTATCAACTTGATGATATTCATGAATTTACTATGCATTCATCAAGTTTAGGATTGGTCAAGTGAACTGTGTCCTCAAGCATGGTGGATGAAGATGGTATGATATGATCTGATTCATCCATATCCACCATGGGTTACTCCTTATTGGTAGGAGTGGGAAGGTCTTCTTATAATGTGTCAAAAATAGCTAAGAGAGCTTTTGCATATAGCCTTTTTGACTCTTCCTTGTTTGAAGAAACATAGGATGGTACTCATGATGGTGGTGAAGGTAGCTTCATAACTAACCGCGGGGTTGAATATGGACACTAGATAGGATCATTGAGTTTAGTATCCAAAGGTGTGCATGGATGAATAGACTCTTGTTGATGATCATCCTTATTGTAATACTTGAAGGGGTCTAGGTCGGCATCAACCACATTTTTTTGGTAGATAAGATACTATAGCATTAATACCAGGTTTTACAGGTTGACCCAAAATTTTTTACAAAAATAAACCCAGGGCTATTGATGAATATGTCCTTACTAAGGATCCTATATATGTAAAATCTACATGCCGCCAAAGCTATTACATCCGGTAAGGCACATAGCCTGTTATAAAAAATAAACTTCCCATACAACATTTTGGGTATACCCCAAGAAAACACACCTACATCATAATTACAAAAACATAAATAGACACGGATCTCTTCCTTGAAATAGTTGAGAAACAAAAAGTTGCAAATACACATAGCAGAGTAGTGAAAAAAACTCTCACAAGCTCTGTATTGACAGTTACTCTTAATAATTCTTTGGTAATTTCTTTCTTTCATATATGACATGCTTTGGGACCACATACCTTCTTGGCCAATCAACCTTGGATAAGTGAACTTGCTAGCTAGATTTATGGTGGTGGCTATCTGGTGGTCCACATGGCTTTGGTTCGAAGTCTTATATTGTCATTTCTTTCCTATCCTTGTTATTATCAACCAACCTCAAATTACTAAGATGACTAGGAGCCATGTTATCTGACATGTGACTATCCCCAATAGTCTTTATGGTATTTCCAAGAAGCATCCACGAATACTGATAGCTCGGATAATTTTTATTGTGTCTGTTTCAAAAAAGAGGTAGGAATACTCCTAGCCTTCGAACTTACAGTGCCTTCCCTATTGGTAAATTTGACTATCATTCTTGGCATTCTTGTTGAATAATCTCCTCTACTTCACTCAGTACATCGTGTTCCCATTTGAAAAGTCTGTCACCATCGACACCCAAATTGGCCAACTTATTAGCAATTTTGTTAGCTTCCCAAAAGACATGTTGGGCTTTTCTGTCATGTCTTCCTTGGAAAAGGATCCTATCCTCTTCAACAATTGTTTTGATCCTCCAAGGAGGTGTTTTCCAATTATTTAGGATATTTATAACATTCATAGAGTCTCCTTCTACAATCAAATTACCTTCTAAGTCTTGGGTCATTTGAAGGCCTCTCCACATAGCTCTAGCTTTAGCTTCATTTTCCGTCCTTGTTCTCAAATATTTCAAAAATGCAAGCATCATATTCCCATTATGATCTCACATAATGGCGTCATCACGTACTCTATGAGGATTTTCCTTAGCCACTCCATCAAAATTAAGCTTAAACTAACCTATAGGAGGTGGGAACCACTTAAAATTAGCTCTGGGGTTGACTACCCTAGGCACAGACTCATCTAACAAGGTTAATCTTAAATATTGAGCAATCGTGGTCTCCTACAGATGAGGTTTACGGCTATCAAAAGGAATAAGGTTCACATTCTCATTGGCAAAGGATAGGATCCTAGCAATGATAGTTTGATGATAATGGATAGACTCATTAAAGACTCTATGGTTCCTTTCTAACCACACCTACCAAAGATAGTGATTAAGACAAATTTTCCACATGTATCTAAGTCTTTGGATTGAAAAGGTATAAGGCCACTAGATGAAAAAATCAAGTATGATGACTGGTTTAACCCAAGAAATATTGAAGGCCTAAAAAACCCCACTTAGGACAGTCAAGGAAAAAGGACAGTCAAGGAAAATGTGATAAATGGTCTCCCAATAAGCCCTACATGGATAACAATGATTAGTAATACAAATACCTTTATGCATAATATTATCAATGGTTAGAATTCTTCCTTGGATAACCAGCCATGAAAAGACTACAATTTTTGGAATTAAATTTTTTATCCAAACTAAGTCATTTTGGAGGAAAAAATCCTTGTCATCAAGCAGAAGCTTGTAAGATAATTTAACAATGAACTGCTCGTTTTCCATAGGATCCCAAGTCACTTGATCTTCCTTGGGTCTCATGGGGATAAAATGTTGCCCGAGAATGTTACAAATATCATTTTATTCCACTTGAAATCCCTGAATCCTTATTTGTTTTCACTTCATTCAGCCTCTGTCCTTAACCATATAATCGAAGACTTTTCTACCAATGAGTTCTTCTGTGATATCTCTGATTTGGGCTAAGTTAGGATATTGCGCCAGTGGTTTGTCCTTAGCCCACCTATCATTCCAATAATTTATCCTCTCACCATTGCCTAAAACCCATCTTAAATATTTTTTAATGATTTCCTTACAATTGATAATTGCTTCCAAAAAGTAGAACCTCTAATTAGAACTGAGTCACTTAGAAATTCCATATTTTGAAGATACTTTTGTTTGATGATAGTTTTCCATTCATTTTCTTCACCAGAATTAAGGTGCCATGCCTACTTAGCTAGTAAAGATAAATTCATGTGAGCAGTTCTCCTCAGACATAAGCCCCCATTTTGCCTGGGTCTGCACACTTTGGTCCATCCTACAAGGTGTATCCTTTTTTTCTCCTCTGATCCAATCCATAAAAATTCTTTTTGGAGTTTCTCAATTTTCAGGTAAAACTTCATAGGGGCTTTGAAAATGAAGAGGAAATAGACTGGAATGATCTAAAGAGAGGCCTTAGTGAGGGTTAGCTTTCCTTCTTGAGATATAAGATGACCTTTCCATCCAACAAGTATTTTTGAATTCTTTCAATAACCCTATCCCACATTGACTCTCCCGGAGAACTAATGAAAAGAGGGAGACCAAGATACGAAGTGGGGAGGTTTGTTATATCACACCCTAAAATTTTTTCAATCCTTCCTTGCCTCTGAATGAGGGTGTTCAAGAAATATAAATTTCTTTTACTGAAATTAACTTTCTGACCAGCAGCGTCCTCGTAGAGTTGCAGGATGTATTTAATTATTTTGGCCTCAACCACTGATGCCTTAGTCAATATAAGGGTATCATCTATGAATTTTTGGTGATAAATATCCCTAGTGAGATATTTTTCCTTGATTCTTGATATTAGCCTTGAACTGTAAGCATTTTTTATGGTTCTACCTAAAGCTTTTGCCATAATGATGAATAACTTGGGACTGATAGGGTCCCCCTGCCAAATTCCTCTATGACTACATGGACCTGACCTTCATGAATGTATTTAAGGCATTGATGTACAATGGAGGGGATACACTCCATGTCTCTCATCCAAGGTACTCCTAACAATATGTTGTATATTATTTCACCTTCCAAGATATAGAATAATGTAGGCATAGTCTTTTGCCCCACTTGAACTGGTAGGATTATTGTACCCACCGTAGAGGACAAAGCATCATTAAATGCTTTCAAGGTGAAATTGGATCTCACAATGTGTGAAGATGGAATGTTGAGATGTTTTAGTGTGGTTGTGGTAATAATGTTTATTGTGGAACCTATGTCAACCAACACTCGCTTATAGGGTATCCTATTGATGCACACAATGATGTACAAAGGAGAGTCATTAGGAGAGTTTCCTGATGCTTTGGGGATCTTTGTATTAAATCCCCCATGGTCATGTTGGCTGATGACGTATGCAAAATTTGCATAGGCCTACTCTGGATTGTTACCACTTTTTGTATTGGAATTCTAGGTGGTGTAGAGGGAGTGTAGACTTCCCTACTAGGCCTCTTAGTAGGCTGATTATATCTGGTTTGGGCTTGGATTCGGTGTTGGCTAACCACATAGTCTACTTGATCACATGAATAAGCAATGTATGTTCTCTTGGTAGAGGTACCTCGTTCTAGCATTGAATAATGTGATTGAGGGTAATTATAATATTCCTTAGGTCTTCCTTTATAAGTGAGGCATGGTAGGGTAGAATTGACTCACCCACTATGATGAGTATCATACTCATCTAGGTTTTGGTACCTTGGGTAAGGGTTATTTAAAATCTTAAGATGATAATTTAACCCTACCCTAGGTATATTAGGTCCTCTCCTATAGTTTTCTTCTTCACTGGCTCATGATTGATCTCGACTATGCATAGTTGTCATAATGTGTTGACTAGGCAAAACCCTGAAGGGAACCCATACTAAATAAAATTTTGACTTCCAAAAGAGGTCACAAGTGTTATATCAAAATTATTAGTGTGACGAGCTGATCACAATAGGATAGGTCTCCAAAAATAAACTTTTGGATCTTTTGGAATATTTGGCCAACTAGGACCTGTGGGGAAATGCCCACTTTTGGGATTTTTTGGGAATTTTTGATTCATAAAGAGTTAGAACTCAAAATTTCTATGGGATGTGCATAAGATGCTAACTAAGACAAAAAAAATAAATTTTGCAAGTTTTGGAGTTGTCTAGACCATTTTATGACTATTTTAGTGTAGATTTTCTCGATTTTTGGCTTCGAAAATAGAGTAATCATAAAACCAAAATAATTTTTTTGTTATAGCTCCGATTTGCATGATTCTCTAACCATTGGATGTAGAATCAAAAAGTATATTAATATATAAAGTATCTTGGCTTGATTACCTAAACAATAAAGAAACACTTAAAGTAGACAACATGATTATCTATTTTAAGTTTTATAAATTCAAATACATAATCATAGAAACACACAAGAATACAAATGATTATCTCTTTTAAAGATTTAAATGTGAATTCCTAAGTTGTTTGATGTGTTTCAAGATGTTTTTCTTTGTAAAATAAATCTCTTTTCACATGTTTGATATTTCATTGGATGATATGCTCAAATTTTTAAAGGATTTCACCTATATACTCGCACAAGCTAAATATGGTGATGAAATCCATATCCAACGAGGTAGCATAGGTACTACCAACCCTCACCCAACACCCCATGTATAGTGATACACTCCTCAAAAGAGGAATGCATGCTATTTTGCATGGTTAGGATAGATATTGGGTCAGCCTTGGCCATGGACAGGTCCTAATAATACTCTTTCTCATGAGCCAATCAAGTGGTAATTACATCCACTATTGGTCTTGATAAACGATTTGGATATGAGAGCCCAACTCTGTTGATGTTAAAATAAAACATGGTGTGTGGTATTCATTTTAAAAAATTTAAAGAAAGCAAAATAGCACTGAATTATGATTCACCAAATGCATGAAATTGTGTTTTTATTTCAGACTCGTTAGTAGCATAAAAGGAAAGCACTAGAATGCAAAGCCTATATGAACTTAACCTTCTTTGACAAGTTTCAGGCAAGCAAACTAGAAATAAATTAGCAAATCTACTATTATTTTCACTATTTTCTCTGAGATAATTAGTTTAATATTTCTAAAAGAAATAATATAACCTTTATATGCGAGGAAAAAGTAAGAAAACATGAAATTTTGACGATTTTTGACAGTAAAAATGCAAATTGAAAGTGTAGAAAGGTGTAAATTTGAACCTAAAACCTACTATTTATACAATTTTTTGTAAAAAACCTTTAGTTTTGTGACCGTACCACCCAAGGATGGTGGAATTTTGGAGGCCGTCCCACCCAGTGACACCTAGTTGGTCGTCCTACCTAGTGACATCAGCAAAGGGATCATTTCTGGTCAGAACGGTCACTACATGCAACCTACAAAACCAAAAATGGAGGTAAAAATTAGCACATTCCAAGGGGGAGACCTAAAAATATTAGATACTATGATGGCCACTTAAGAAGTGAAATTTACAACATCGCCTTAAGGGCACTTAATTGCAATGTAAAGTAGTTTGAAAGCATTCAAATGGGAAATAGAAAAAATATGTAATCTACTAAAATGAAGCAAAGTGTGTAATAAAATGGTGGATTTATCATTAGATTTATTCACTAATAGATTCAAATGTTATTACAATACATCCCCTTGAGGGCTTTCATATATTTGATACATTTGTCCATTACAATGTGCAAGGGATCTCATCCCTTGCAAGGCCTTAAAGCGATGTAATCTATAGTTGTGTAAATATTGCATCCCACGATTGAGAGCTATCCTTCAACCTATTCTACTTGTCTTATTAGATCCTTCCTCCTATGTAGAATACCTGCACCTACACACAAGGGATTGAAAATGAGTTATTAGCACCTGTGTTATAGAACAAAAGCATTGAAACCATAGAAAATGAGTTATTCTACCAACATAAAAACTAATCTATAACACATGGAAATCAATCTAGATGTTGTATGAATGAAATATAATCTAATATAAATGCAAATGAGGATATTTGGAAGCAAGATTAAAGGTAAAACTATGCATAAATAGTGACTGTCCCTGATAGGGACAACTAAACCTGCAACATTAGGGACCTCAAATCTAGCATCAAATCTACTCCAAATTGCACCAAATTTGGACCAGAGGTTCATCTAGGCATTCCTAAGGGGTTTGTGGAGGAATTTTATCCAAATTCCTTTATGTTTTGTGGCCATACCTAGGTGTGATGATTATAGGCTGTTGAGCATCCCTAGGTAGGATGGTTATAGATCTGGCTTAGTTTTATCATCTATGCCAATGGGATTTGGTCCAAAACTTGTATGGGAGTGTTTTAAATATATGGGGAAAAATATACCTTCAATTTGGTTGGTTTTGGATATGTGGATCAAGTCTTATTTCCTCTAAAATCACCTTCAAATGAAGAGGATTTTAAGGCTAAGGTAGGGTGAGTTTAGTTTGCAAAAGAGTGAGGGTCGAGTTGAGTAGCACTTTGTTGCTCAAAATCTTCAATCCTTCTTCCTTTGAAATGGGTGTTTTCACCTTATTTTATAGCCCAAAAGGGCATCTAGGACAAAGGGGTAAGTCTTGCGATGTGAAGCAAGTACTGCCATTTATCAAATTGCTTGACATGCATTGGGGAGGGAAGGTTGCCCATTTGGAGCTTCCAATATACTATCCTTGAGTCCATTTGTAGGTCCCCAATCAATTTGGGGTGATTGGATGCATTAATGACAATCTTTGATTACCATTTAGTGCATCCTTTGACTTTTTCAAAGGTCCAGTTAGGGGCCATCCCATCAAGGGATGGTTATGGATGATTATTGGGCACCCCTCTAGGCTATAAAAAGGCTTGCATAAGTCTCCAAAACTTAGTTTGGAGGTTTCCTAGCATTTTAGGGCAGTTTTGGGGCACCTCCTGGTGATCGTCCCACCAAGGGATGGTCATAATTGGTGACCATCCCACCCAGGGATGGTTATGGATGGTCATCCCTGGGTGGGATGGTCACCAATTGTGACCATCCCTTGGTGGGACGATCACCAGGAGGTGCCCCAAAATTGCCCTAAAATTCTAGGAAACCTCCAAACTAAGTTTTGGAGACTTATGCAAGCCTTTTTCTAGCCTAGAGGGGTGCCCAATAGGGCCATATGTTATCGATAAGAGGGCATATGTAATGCATTGATAGTATTATATGATTTATGTAATTTAGGTGTCTACACCATCCATTCCATCAAGCCTTGCCCACATTGCCCATAAGTCAACATGAATCTTGTTTATTTACTCACCTTGCTCCGCAATCCATATGATCGGGCTAAACCAATTCCAACTAACATAAACCTTATTGATCTGGACCATATTTCCTCACCTACAACCTTTTCCAAATTTGTCTTGCCTGAGAAATTGTTAAGGGCTTATTCCAACTACACTCCTCCCTCCCCTTCGCCTTAACCTTCATCTTCACCTTTGGATCCTAAGGTTTTTTGGGCAGATATAGATGAGGATAATCCAGAAGATTTTAATGACATCTTAGATTATATTCATATAATCCCTACATCCCATCAACTTGAGGAAGGTTCCCACATGTCTATTGAAGATACTATCAATGTGGACCTTAGTTTAGATAAAGACAATCCCTAAATTATCAAGCTTGGCAAAATATTATCACCCGATGAACAAGAGCAATTAATAACTCTCTTGAAGAGAAAAAAGGACATATTTTCATGGTCATACAAGGATATGCTTGGTATTGACCCTAGTCTAGTGGTCCACAATCTCATCTTATAGCCTGATGCTAATCCATTCAAGCAAAAAATTAGGAGAATGCATCCTATCGTGGCCCTCGTGGTAAAAACATAGCTTCAAAAACTCTTAGATGTGAACTTCATAGTTCCTATCAAATATCCTGAGTGTCTTTCAAACATCATACTCATTCGCAAGCCTAACGGGGTGATACATGTATGCACTAACTTTTGAGATCTTAACAAAGTGTATCCTAAGGATGACTTCCCTCTCCCAAACATTGATACTCTTTTTGATACATGTTCTTGCTATGAAATGCTTTCACTCATAGATGGTTTTTTAGGACACAACCAGATTCAAATAAATCTTGATGAACAACACAAAAGAGCATTCACTACACCTTGGGGAAATTTTTGTTACAAGGTGATGCCCTTTGGCCTTAAAAATGTAGGTGCCACTTATCAACGTGTCATGACTACATGCATAATATTATCGAAGACTATGTGGATGATCTCTTGGATAAATCCAAAACTTGATAAGAACATATTGGTGTATTGGAGAAAGTTTTTTACCGACTCCTAGAGCATAATGTAAGGTTGAATCCCAAGAAATGTGTCTTTGGTGTTACCTCGGGTAAACTTCTAGGATTAATTATCTCAAAAAGAGGCATTTATGTGGACCCTAAAAAGTTCAATGCTATCTTAGATATGCCTCCCCCAACTAATTTAAAGGAATTGCATAGTTTACAAGGAAATATTCAATCAATCCATCATTTCATTATGCAACTTTCTAATAAATGTAGGTCATTCAATCACCTACTACAAAATGGGGTGCCATTATCTTGGACATATGAATGTCAAAAGCCTTTGATGATATTAAGCAATACCTAGCTTCTCCATAAGTCTTAGCTCCTCCTCATCCGGGGGTCCCATTTTATTTTTATATCTCAGCAATGAACTTTGCATTAGGGATAATTCTTGCACAAAAGAATGAACAAAATTAAGAGTAAGTTGTCTACTACATTAGTCGAACATTGGTAAGCTTTGAAAATAAATACACTTATGTAGAAAAATTGTTCTTAGTAGTGGTTTTCACCACTAAGAAGCTTCGATATTATATACTTAGCCACACAAACTACATCATAGCTAGAGAAAATCCTATGCATTACATGATGGCTTACACTTACAATAATACCCACACGGCTAAATGGATAATTCTCCTTACAAAATTTGACCTAGAATTAATTAGCCAAAAATACATTAAAGGGCAAGTAATAGTCGATCAACTTACAGAAGCTCCACTACCTAGTTATCATCCCTTGAATATTGAGCTCCTAGATGATTCGGTATTTGTTGTCACTGAACAAGAAGATGTCATTTTGGAGTAATATGTTGATTTAACATTATTATTTGATGGCTCTAAGTGCATAAAATGTCAAGGTGCTAGATTTGTATTTCACACACCATAGGGGGTACCTATCCCCTTGTCATTAAAACTAGACTTCCAATGCACAAACAACACTGTAGAGTATGAAACCTTAATATTAGGTCTTCAATTAGCCATAGCTATGAGCATTAAGTTTATTAGGATATTTTTTGATTCTCAGCTTGTTGTAAATAAAATCAATGGAGAATACCAATGCAAAGAATCTACCATTAATCTTTATCATGAAGTAGCAATGAAGTTGCTCTCTAAGTTTGATTGGTATGCAATTAGTATTTTACCATGTTTTACTAACAAATTTGTAGATGTGATGGCCTCCCTTGGATCCTTGATTCCAAAATACTCCTTTGGAGATGTACAAACCTTTATCATTTCAATGGTCTCTAAATCCACAATTTCCCGTGTTGAGTCAAAAGATGAAAAGAATGTTTGCTTTATCCAATCAGATTCATATGAGCCTTGGTCGAGCCATATAGTAGCCTTTCTCAAGTTTGGAACACTCCCATATAACATGTATCGAACTTCCAAGAGTACTTTCAAGAAAAAGGTAGACCATTTCATTATTTTGGGGGATGTGTTGTATAAACATGGTTATCATGGAGTCCTCCTTTGTTGTCTCGAGGCTAGTGAATCCCAAAGAGCCATAACTGAAGCCCATTATGGTACTTGTGGTGGTCATTTTAGTGGAATGGCCATTGAAAATTGTACTCTATGCATGGGTTATTATTGGCCCACAATGGAATATTATTGTTGCACATATGTCAAACATTGAAAAAAGTGCCAAGAACATGCAAACCTAACTCATGTATCATCACAAGCTTTGTAGCCTATTCAAATCCTTTGGTCCTTTTCACAATGGTACCTAGATATAATTGGTAAAATTTCACCTCCTTCCTTGGGACAACATACTTTCATCATCAAAACCACTAAATACTCCACAAATTGGGTTGAGGCAATTCCTCTAACCAGTATGACAGGACCTAGAATTGTGGAGTTCATTCTCCATCATATAATTTTTTATTTTGGTATCCCTTCAAAAATAATTTTAGACAATAGCAATTATTTCAAGAACAAGTATGTTCGAGCACTTTGTGAGAAATGTAACATTCAACATATTTTATCAACTCCTTATTACCCACAAGCACATGGATAAGTTGAAGCTTCCAACAAGACCTTAATTGCTATTCTCAAGAAACTAGTCAAAGAAAACCATAGAGATTAGCATACACAATTTTTTTGGCATTATCGGTTTATTGAACAAGCATCCACATGCATACAGTGGCAACACCATTTTTATTGGTCTATGGAGCTAAAGCAATCATACCTCTTGAGCTTGAGATCCCTTCCTTGAAAATTTCTTTGCAAGAATTCATAGGTGATGACACTTCTAGAAAAGCATGTCTTGACCAATTCACACTTCTTGATGAGAGGTGATTCAATTCTTTAGAACACTTACGAGTTTATCAAGACCACCTCAAACATGCTTACAACGCCAAAGTTCATGATGAGGCCTAGAAATACCTCATTGTTACACTATGTTTGACATATAAAAAAATATCATATTATCAAACATGACAAAGTTAATTTCTAGATAGTTGATTAGAATATATTATTTGTTAAGTTTTTGCATGATTTTATGTTAGGAACACTATACCCTTGTTTTGACTATTTTCAAGCATTTTGTGACTGTTTTTGACATGATTTTGTTGGTGAAAATAGCATAGAAAAATAAAGCATATAAGAATGTTCAAATATTTGGCTAACTCCAACATGTTTGAAGTGTCATCCCATTTCAAAACCAAATTTTTCAAGTTATTTGGCATCAAAATCATCTCTGTTGTAAAATAGGGCAATGACAAGTTTTGTGCAGCATACAAAAATCAGCCAACTGTCACATTGAAGGAGCTCCTTGAAGTTGTCAAGAAAAGCATGCAAAAATAGATGGAATGTGTTTAGAGGGACTAAATAAGACATATGGCATATTTATAAGCATTCCCACATAGTCTAAATGGAAAACAATAGGTCATCACAAAACAAGGACAATCATGCAATATTTTTTGCATTATTTTAGTTTGATTAATTAGTGAATAAAATGTGTAAATTCAAATACAGTATATTGTGTGATGATTTCTATCACCTCACAATGGTGTTTGAAAATTTATCCCTCTTGTATTGATTTAAAATACAAACTGGCACCAAAATTTTAGGACTATGCAGCAAATCTAGAATTGCAGGAAAAACAACCATACAAAAACCAGCAAGCTACTACTTTATTGGATGACCTGTAATTTGTCAGATTTTGTGTGAAAAACAGGTTGGATCCAACTTTTGAGGGATAGGGCATATGTCCTATGTAGTTAAACTTGCTTGGTTGGCTATTTTAAATGCATATAAGCATAAAGCAAATATATGTCCTATTATGCATATGTCATATGTCTAGAATAAGTGGGAAAAGTGGCCAGTTTGAGTCAAACGAATATTTGAGCATCCAAATGGTAGGTAAAAGGTATTTTAATGTGGATACAGGTGTACAAGATATTTCTAAATATAATCAAGCTCACTCCCATCACTAGAGACACACTCCAAAGGCCAATGAACATTCATATTTTATCTTAAGTTAGACTTATTCAGATTCATAATTATTGGTAAATCACTGTAAAATAGCAAATACGCTAATTTGAGCATGATATACATTGTAATATTTTATTATAAATAACACAACTCCCTTCTTGGTTTATCTATTAAGGAGTAGGTGGTAGGAGAGTAGCTAGTAATAGAAAATAACATAGTGCAACATTTTTTTGTAACAGTTCAACATGTTTTGACAGAAATAAAGTGCAATTCTTTTGTTAATTTATATTCATGAGTGAGTGTGAGTGTTAATTATTTAAAGAGATATTTTTCCACCTTATTCTATATCAGGAAGCTTGGGCCCACTTTCAGGCCTAGAAGGAGGACTGTTATGACAAGTTTTTCTACAACTTTGTTGCAACATATTTAGAAGGATGCTTGTTAATTTCCATTTCTTGTTAGTGTGATGTTCTTTATGTTATAAATTGTATTTTTGTGTAGACAATGTGTATTTCAGTTGACAAATTATATTATAAATATGTTTTCCCCTATTTCCCCTATTTTCCATGTTTTCCTTATTATCTTGTTTTAGCAACTTTTATCAAAGTTTCAGCAGTTTTCAATTTATTGTCAACTACTGCAATAGAAGCTTGATGACCTCCTATAGTAGAACATTGAAAATTTTTACAAAATGTGTGTTTATTTTTAAAAGAATCATTTCAATTTTACAAGTGTAAACTAGGTTTTCATTTTTAGCAACATTTCAATTCTGCAAAAGTAAATTAGATTTCAATTTAGCAACATTTCAATTTAGCAATTTCAATTCCTGCAATTGTAGTTAGATTTTAATTCTTGCAAATTAGAATTAGTTTTTAGTTCTTACAAGTTTCCATTCTACATATTAGGTTTAGTGTGACACCAAAAGGCTAAACCAACATCTGTTTCACCCAATAAATGCTTGAAATTTGAATGCCTGAATTGTACTTTGCCCTAACCTTCTATCATAGATAGCCTTGGACACCACCTTGGATTGATAAATCATAATATTAAATGATGCTATTAATGACATGCATCAGTTCATATACGTGAATTCTAAGTAGGATATCTTGTCCTTAAAGAGAACCAACAAAATACCAATGTATTACCTCAACTTCATGATAAATTTATGGCTAATTGGTTAGGTCCATACATAGTTACAAAAAGAGTGGGTAACGGTACTTATAGACTTGCTATTCTAGAGGGAGGGTAAGAATATGAACCACTTAAAGTTATACACTTGAGAGCATTATATGCATGATTTTATTATTATATATACATGGCTACTGCACAAAAATATATGCATACACTTCATTCATAACATTGCATTTTACTTGCATTCACACTCCAAAAACAATGCATTTACCCACATTTCACATTATATTTCACAAAATTGCACATCATACATTGCATTCACATCCACATTTTGCATTTCATATTAGGGATCATTTATTAAGTTCAAGGTCTTAATTGGTCTAACAAAAGTCATGTTTCCTTAATTAGGGGCACCTTCACAATATCATCCAAAAATTTCCACAAAGTCAAATTACCATCAAAACAAGACACATTCACAAAATCCTAGGTGTTTTCAGTCACTCATCCACCCCTAGTGTTTTAAGAAACCTCCAAAAATCATGTCAAGTTCATCTTAGGACCATTACACATATACACTTAGAAAAGTCTAGAGTTTGGGAACTGATTCCAAAACCATTCTTGAACCAAGCATAACTTTCACATATTAAAAACATTTTGTGTCATAAAGGGATAACACCGTACTTGGAATAAACCTTGAAGTGAAAATAGTCATCCTTGTTAGTCCCATAATGCAACATAGTTCATAAAAATAGTGGTTCTCACCACTATCACAATTCCAAAAATAAAAGAAAGAGTAGGGACAATCCCTAACAAAACTCTAATTTTATCACACACCACTGATCAATTGAGTTGTAAGGATCGTACTATATTTCCATTCAAACAGTTAGGTAGTCATCCCCAAAACTTAAGAGATAAAAATAAATTCATGGACTATGGAGTTAGCCTCCATCGGAGCTATATATGCTTGAATAGCAATGAAGTATGCTCATGCGTGGTGACATGTCTCTTTTAAAAGAGACCTCTAACCACTCATATAGAAAAGCTAGCTTCTTGCTTTTATCCATAACAAGTTTACCCAATTTACTCAAGATGAGTTAATAAACTCACTTGCACACACATTGGTTATTTATTGTCTAGGGTCATTACCTTACTCTTTATTTGGTAAATGAATTCACTGCACATACATTAGGTCCTAGAAGGATTAGTTAATTTTAGTGGGTTTGTTTGATGCCACTAGGATGTTTGAGACTCTACAAAATAGGAAATATTCCATATCAACATCCATATCTTCTTCCATATCAACATCCATGTCTTCTTCCATATCAACATCTATGTCTTCTTCCATATCAACATCCATGTCAACATCCATATCACTTCATGAGTCATTCATCCCATATGCCACCAAGTTTGGTGCCCCTGATTAAACAACAATGCTAACAAAAAGGATCAATAAAATATCTAAACCATAAATAAGCATTAATACATGCCATATTGCATTTATCATCCATAACATATCATATGTATTAATCATAAACATAAACATGCATTCCATAAAAATATTCACACAAATATATAACACAAAAGGTAAAATCCATGTATATATATAAATATATATATATATATATATATATATATATATATTTTCAATAAATTCCAAAATTCTACATACAATGGAGCACCAAGGATCATATACAAAAGTGCATCTAAGCACTATCTACATCCTCCAAGAAGACCCTTGTGACCTAGCAGGAGCCTCAGACCTAGTAAGAGCTCTACACCTAGAGCTATGCCTAGACTGATTATGCCTAGAACCCTTGGATGTAGAATAGGTTGAAGGATTAGGAAGTGGTATATCATGTTCCATCAACCTATCATCTAATACCCCAATATATCTATGCCAAGATGAAGGCATCATATATCAACCTCATGTCGATGCTCTCTTTCTGCTAGCTCTACTTGGAGAACCACAATCCTTGTATCCCACTCTACCACTTGCTACTATAGCTATGCCCACTCCACCTTGCTCTGGCCTTGGGATACATATGGAACCTCCCCCATATCCTCCCTATCTCCATAATCTCCCCCAACCTTAGGTGCATGTTGCATTTCATCCTTCACCTTCCATATTTGACTATCAAAGCAAAGGTGCCACTATCTCTTGGAGGTATCCTAGGTCCCCTCGCCCTGTGTCTTTGTGTCACCCTCATTATGAGTCTCCTAGGTAGCCTCATACCTAGCCTCTTGACTGCCACCCATATAAATCACTTCTTTAGGTGGTACCCATGGTGGCTATGCCACAAACCATGCATCATACTCTATGGTCATCCTCACATCTTCCATACATAGGATGTCCACCTCATCATCATCCTCCAAGTCTACCCTTCATGGCTTTATGCATGGTAGCCTCGCCTCCTCCTGATACCTCTTGTATCACATTGACTCATCAAAAATACCCTATCTTAGTCCAAATTGGTGGAGTAATCATGAGAACTAAAAGTACTCCACCTCACTCCTATGACTTCCAATCACCCACCTATCCTACTACACCCACTACAGATGATCTCCATCCCCAATCCAATGGGAACCCAAACATGGCCTCCATGCCAGTTGGGCATATGTCAATCCAACCCATAGATACTTGTACCATTAATTCATCCTCAATAGACAACTCAACTGCACCTCCTCTACCAATTCCCATTGTCTAGCATAGGGTCACTCCCTACAAAACTCATCCATAGGTAACCCCTTCGATCAAGCAACTCTAAAATGCTCCCATACCTAGCATTGTAGCAATAATATGCATCCAAATCCCTTTCACCCCCACCTCATTACATTGTATAGCTCTCAATACACTTACACCAGTAAGGTAGGAGCCCATGTGTATACCTACCTCATCATGGGCATATCGCTCACCACCCCTATCAGGTTCCAAGGAAACCTACATCCAATTCTATTCAAGACCACAATGTTAGCCAACACGAACATCACCAAAGTTTGGAGGGGATATAACTCCTTGTCCACATACATGGAAAAATAGGGTATGCCTCCACTCTCCACATTTACCCCCTCCTAGGCATCCCCAAACATCCTCCTCGTATTTATCTTCTGGTTGAGGCTAACCTCAACCCAAAGACACTCCACTAGCACCTTTAGGATGCGATACACATCCTCCAAGGTCATAGTGACCTCACCCATATGGAGCTAGAATATCCCCCAGTATGCATCCTACCTCTCCACTAAGGCATAGAGGTACCCCTCATCAGCCCTCACCATGTCTAACTAGGCTACCTTCGCTAGCCCAACCTCCCTAAGCAACTCCTATCCATCCCTTACAATAACCTTCCTCATCTAAAGGATGTAAGGCAAAAAATAGTTTTGAGCCTCCAAAACTCTAAGCTACAACATAACACGAAATATTTGTTAATAATTCATAAAAAAAACACACAACATAAACTTTGCATAATAAACAATAAATAAAGAATTACCTTAGTAACTTGCATCCCAGTTGCAACCATGATCCCAACACCAGCTCCCTCTGTTGCCATAGCTTTCGTACTCCAAAAACCTCACCTCACATCTCCTCACTCACCCTTCACTCCTTAGAAATAGCTTCTCCAACTCTACAGATGCACAAATAAGCTTTAATCTCACCCAGCAAGCTATTTATATCTGCTTCAGGTGCTTTGAAGTGCCCATGGGTGTTTCCTGATGTTTTGAAGTGCATGCAAGCATTTTATATGAACTGCAAGCACCCGCAGGCATTTTCATCAGTATTAACAAAATCTAAATTAGCACAAAATAGTAGCTACCCTCAACCAAATCATTCCAAATTTCACTCACCAGTGCATTCAATCATTTTGTTAGGTTTTGTGAATATTATAACTTATTTGGATACATAAATCATTCCAAAAGTTCCTTATACGTCCCAAATATTCATAAAATTACCATCATCACTCATACATCATCTCCACCTTATTTCACATCATCATTTCCATATTTGCCAAGTTCACATAACAAGCAAGTGAATCTTGTATCTAGTGGGATATTCTACACTCTTGGTGATTGTAGTGATTTGGATCCCTGCAATTTGGTAATATGAATAGCGTACAATAAGGACACTTTATCATGATCATCATAACTTATATCCTTGCTAAAAATCACAATCATATTTGGTATTTCATCGTCTTTAGAGTGAAACATTGCCAAGAATAATTTGCACAACCACTATCATTGATGGCCTAGTTTGTGGGGCTTAAAACATGGACAAAACTCAAATTTCATTATTCATAATCTCCTTAAAACCTTAGAGATAGGAACTATCTAGGATGATTGGTTCCAATTGTGGGAATTATCCAAACAGTCACTAGCAGGCCATCCAAGGTTGATCCTTTTTCTTTTGCATCATCATTTTGTATATTAATGACACTGAAAAGGCAAATTGTTTCAACAACATCAAATCACCCCAAATTTAGGAACAACCATTTTTGCTTATGATTTTCCCACAATGGGACACATATTACATGATCATAGTATCTAAACCTAGAAAAAGACCCTTCTTCTATTGGGGCCAAAATACACACAATCATATCGTCAAATTTCAAAACTCCCCCTCCCACTGTTGGGGCAAAAATGGTCTCAAATTTTACATCATTCATATCATCCTAATCACCTCACATTTTGCACAAAACCCTTCACCTATTGGAGCAAAAATAGACACATCATATCACATTTTCCACCAACACCTTCCCACCGTTGGGGAAAAAATGGTATCACATTATCCATCAATTATTTGCATAGATTTTTCAATTGGCTTATGAGATTCATCTGTAACCTCATTTACCAATTGAGGGGGTAATCTATGCAAAACTCCAAATTATTTTATTCTTTTGGATTCAAGCTCATATCCCAATAAGAGAGAGAAGTTGCTTCTACACCTATCCAAAATAGGTGTCTCGTATTTTTGCATAGCATTGTGTTTTACATAACACAATATAAAAATTTGCATCTGTAGACTCCAAAATCTAGCCATTCATCCTTCATCTAGGCTTTCCTACCATTTCCACCACAAAAGCATAGCCAATTTTCCCACTATCCCTATTTTCTTGCCATTTTCGATCATTATTCACATTTATTTATATATATTTGAATATAATATTTTATATATATTTAAATATAATAATTTATATTATATTTTAATATATATCAAATAAATATGTATTTATTTAAGTGAATTAATCTTAGCCATCCAATTTTATTTAATCCCGACCACACATTTACATCAATCTGTGCCACACCCTAGATTTATTTTCAACCCTTGGATGTGCTTTAATATCAACCACATGATTAGTGTCATTGAAAACCTAGCATGCCCTAGGTTAGATTATAAATAAGAACCATTTTTATGGCTCAACCTCTGAGTGCTTGAGTTTTCAAATCTATTTATTTCTTGATTACCCTAAGTTTGTGAGTTCCTTGAGTGCTTAGAACCCTTAAGTGCCCTAGGTCACCTCGCATGACTTCTACCATCATTTTTGCTCATCCTAATACCCTAGAATTGTTGTCATCCATTCTCTATTATCGTATTTAATTTTGCAAAATCCTTCCCCTCGGTCCTAGGCATCCACAGGTATTTTTTGTAGTATCCAGGTGCCTTTGGGTGTTTTAAGATATCATTCCTGAAGACCCCCTAGCCTCTGGGTGACATTGGGGTATCACCACACCAGTCACCTCCATAAAACATTTCACATCATAATGTAGAAAGTAAACAAAATAGATCAATCCTTTATTTATTTATTTTATGCATGTGTTTCTATTTCTATTCACTTTATTTATAGTATTTAGTTAGATTTTACCATTTCTTATAGAGGGCCTCACACTATGGAGCCCTCATAGGTATTAGTGGCTATTTTTTTGTGTCCTTGTGTGTAGATCTAGAGTACTACATCAACACCTAGAGTGGCCCAACCTTGGATACCAAAACATCCACTCAACCTTGTTGGGATCAAGACGTGCCTGAAGACACCACGACCTTGCTTCTTAAGGTTTTAAAGAACCCTAAATTGTTATAATATTGTATCAAAAGGATTCAAGGATCCAATATTGTAAAAAAAGGAGTTTCTAAGCTCCTCCCATCAATAAAGAATTTATTCTATTGTGCAATTTTGTGTTACCTTACATTTTATTTTGTTTAAAGCATTGTCTATGTGTTGCATTTTGCATCTTTCAATAATACTACCCAATATCATAAAAACAAAACCAAAGGTAATATACTGATTTCATCCTATCTAAATGTAATATCTATCATTTCAAATTTACATAAAAATAAAATATAAATATATTTTATACAAGTAATGAATTTATTTTTTCAAAGTAAAACAAAATCAACCCATAAATATGAGCATAACATGATTAAATGCTAAGTTTCCACCTTAAATGTATTTAAAGCTTCATTTTAACCTCTAAATTACTCCCTAATAAAACAACTAATTCATTTAGTTAAAGCAATCCCACACCCTCCTTATCCTCCAATTAAAAATTAATACTATGCCACACACTAAGGTAAAATCAGATCCTAAAAATAAAAACAAAGGATAATAGTAATTTGTAATTTAGTCTTATCCAAGTGTAACATTTACATTGCAAGGCCCATTCACATGGTTGCCCAACAATTTGGTAATGTAATGAGCTAGCATATTGAATAATTTTATTTTAGCTCTAATAATCCAAAGGTGCACACCAGCTGACCTTTGCATTTAATGTTATGGCCTTTAATATATGTCTCATCATAGATACAAAAATTTTGGTCCAAAAACATAGGGGTAGGCTAAAACTTTGCTCCAATTTTGGCTATAACTTGAAAGCTACCCTTTAGAGCCTTCATTTTGAAATTGAAGAGAAATTTGTAAAAGGATATTAATGTGTATAGAATATAAATCCCAACATCTAGTTATTCACACTAAAGAAAGAAAAGAGATATTAAAATATTTTAAAAATTTAGAAAAAAATATCTATAAAAAAATTGTTTTAATATGTAATATAAGGAAGTGACTGTAATATACGAATAAGTGAAATATAGGAGAAAATAGGAAGCATGAGTAGTAAGCAAGAAGCACAACCAATAAGTAGGAAGTAAATTATTACCAGGTAATGAGTGTCACGTGTTTCATATCTTATGAGAAACTCAAAAACTAAAGGATGCATGTAAAACAATTCTAAGTAACATGGCAAGAAAGTCCTTTATAAAAGTCCTTACTAAAAGTAAGGATGCCTTAGATGGAAGTATGGATGCCCTACTTAGCAATAATATGAAGAGAAAATATATGGCAAAACCTACCTAGGTAGAATATGTGACACTAGAAGTGATTATAAAGGATGAGATGATTGAGCATGATATAATAATTCTTAAAACTAGAGGGTTAATACATAAGTTCCATGGATATTGGCTAGTTTTTTTTTAGATTCAAAATTGGATATAATGGAGGTGGGGATAAAATTCAAATTACTCCATCAATTTTCTTCCAAAAGGATTTTTTTTATTATCTTCTCCAAATTAGAAATAAGGGATAAAATACTAGATGGAGGCCCTTGGTTTAGGGATGAAGAACATGTGCTTATACTAAGAGGGGAGGGTGAACAATATAAGATAAAACTTTTTGATTTTCAATACATATGATAACATCAATAATATTAAAGTAGTAAACATCAAACAAAGCATCACACACATGACAGACATGATTTAACATGGTTCACCCAATGTGGGCTACTCCATGGAGAAAATATTTCTTATAAAATTTTCTCAATAAATTCTCTTGGGAATCCTTTCCCTATTACAATGTTTATGGACCTTTGTCCAAAGGAGACACCAATCCCCTGATCAATTTTGTGGAACTCTATCCACAGGAGAACTCCTTATACTTTTCTTTGGCTGGTGATCCTCTTAGAAGACTATTGCCTCCACTGCACTAGATTGTGGATATCTATCCACAGAAGACTCTTTCCTCACTCAGAATATCTCTATCCTCACTACCCTGGCTAATGTATCTCTATAAATTGGAGACTACTATCCTCTACTCTATCACCTCCAAAGTTTGCTCTAACTTTATTTTGTTCTCTATCTCAAATATGTACTAAAAATTGTCCTTTAGTCTAGCACAAATATACTCAATCTTTGTCTCTGGTCTGGCATAAACCTGTCCTCAAATCTAAACTAAAATATATCCTCAAGCCTTAACACAAAGCTTGATACAATTATAAATAAAATCTACTAGATCTTCCCCAAATATTAACTCAAGGTTTGAACAAATCAATCAATCAACTCTGCTCACAAGTCTTCTCAAAGACTTGCCTCAAATATGCTCAACAAGTCCTCACTAGAACTTGTCCAATCTTCTCAACAAGCCTTCACAAAGACTTACCTTAAATTTACTCAACAAGTCCTCACTAGAACTTGTCCAAATCTAATTGTAAGCTTCCACAAAACCTCATACAAATATATCCTTAAGCTTTCACAAAAGCTTCCTCAATTCTATCCTTAAGTCCTCTCTAGGACTTACTCAAATCTACTCACAAGCTCTCACAAAATCTTGTTCAACTCAACTCAACCAAACACTTAATCAAAACTTAGTCAACAATGCTTATCAAACAATCCTTTTCACTCTAACTTAGCATTCACAACATCCAATCCAACAATATTTTTCTCATAAGGAAAATGTATCCATGCCTTTTATTTTTATGGAGATATGTCTTCAAAACCTGTCTTAATCATACTCAAATTTTCTTTGCAAACACTTGGGTTAGATAGCCACAACCTATCTCAAGATCTCCACAAAATAATTTTCTCAAAAATTATTTTCCATAAAAATATCAAATCCTTTTGTACACCTTATAATATCCAAACTCACAATATCTAACTCAACAATTTCATTAAAACAACATGCACAACAATCTCCCTTATACACCTTATAATCTCCACAAATTATAAAATAAGTTTCAATCACCAAAAATAAAATAAAAATATTTTAATTTTTATTTACCTTATAACTCCCCCAAGCACTTAGCACTCACAACAATCTCAAAGTATTTTTAATTTTCAACACCTTGGAGAATAAAATTAAATGGCATACCTTTAATTTGTTATTCCCACTAAAAATTATCTTCGATGAATTTGACCATGTGACCTTGCACTCCCAACACCCTAGCTCCAAGCTAGGCCACCAAGTGGGTTGCATGCCCACATGAGACAAACAATGCATGTTGTCCTAAAACAACCTCATGAAAATACTGAGCAAGTCAAAACGAAGACCTCTTCCTCTAAAATGTCAATCGTGTGGATTAAACCCATGATATCCTCCTTGCACGTCTTAGCACTTTCCCAACTACTACCTATGCTACCACCTTCAGTGGGATGTCAAATCACCTCGTTACATTTATTACCTCATTTCTCTCCAAGCTCTTCAAAATGCAAATCGTCTTCTTCCTAGGGTGCGGTGCTTTTATTTTCTCTTATATCTTGCATTCGAAGGTGTAAAATCGACTTTAGGAAATGGAATTCATTTCCTATATAAATGCACATTATCTTTTGATTTCTCACATTGACCCATTTCAAATTTAAAAAATTGAATTTAGTTTTTAAATATTAAATTTAAAATCCTTTGCATCCATTATTAATTTAAATTTCAATTTTAATCAAAGATTAAAATATTTTAATTTAAATTAAACCTTTTGTAAATTGCTCATGGGTCTTTTCAATTTGAACTTCATTTTTCTTCACCTTGTTATTTGGATTGAAATATTATAATAATATAATATTATTATTTAATTTAAACTTGTTTCTCCTTCCTCGGGTCTTCATCCTTTAGGCCCTTTTTAGGCATATAACATTAAAAATAAATTTTACATCCTATTCCTTTCCAAGACCTTTTTGATTTTGTAAAAGCCACTTGATGTCTTTGATGATGACAAAATTAAACCAATATTATTTTAACACGATCACAACAAAACTACTCAAAATTTCTAACAATATCCCCCTTTGTCATTGATGGCAACCCATTTATTTTTACCATTCCTTTTTATTTTTCAAAAGTTGCTTTCTTTGATAAATTGCTCCACCTGAATGAATGCTCTCCCCCTAACTCAAATCTCTCCCCATTTATCATCAATGACAAAGGGCCACATTTGGAGCTTGGGGCTAAGAATAAGACTCTTAGCTTAGCCCCTACCCCACATCCTATTTAGGTGGTTAACTCTGAGGTAGAATTATAACTACTCCCAAATTTTATCGAAGGTACTAAAAGTATCTTTTGAAAGTGGTTTAGTGAAAATATATGAAATATGTTCCTTTGTAGTAACATATTCCAACCTGATCTACTTTTCTGTCAACTATTCTCTCAAAAAGTGATACTTGATCAAAATGTGCTTTTTTCTAGAGTGCATCACTGGATTCTTTAAAATATTTATAGCACTCATATTATCACACAATATGGGAATAGGATGATCATGTTTTATCTTAAAATCCTCTAGAGTTCGTTTCATCCATAATATGTGTATACAACTAGCAACTGTTGTAATATACTTTACCTTTGTTGTAGATAAGGATATTGATGCTTGTTTCTTACTTATCCAAGAGACTAAAAAGTCTCCAAGAAAGAATGTTCCTCCACTTGTGCTATTTTTTGTCATCAATGTTGCCAGCCCAATCTACATCTGTATAAGTTGTGAGAGTGAAATTATCACTTTTGGGATACCAGATCCTAAAGTCTAGAGTCTCTTTTAGATACCATAGAATCCTCTTCACTACTGCTACATGTTTTTCCTTGGGTGCTGCCTAAAACCTTGTCACTAATCCCACTACCTGCATGATATCTGGTATTGTAGTTGTAACATACAGTAAGCTGCCAATCATAGATCTATATAATTTCTGATTTACCTCTAGAGATTCATCATCTTTACTTAAATTACATCCTGTAACCATGGGAGTACTTACTGGATTGCCATATTCTAACTTGAATTTCTTTAGCATCTCTTTTATATACTTGGTTTGTGAAAGGAACACCCATTTCTTTGATTATGAAATCTAAAGTCCAAAAAAGGACAAATCACCAAGCATAGACATCTCAAATTCATTCTACATGCTCTTCAAAAAATTTTGACACATCTTATCATTGTTTCCTCCAAAAAATATGTCATAAACATAAAAAATTACAATTAGTAAGTCATTCCCTTAATTTTTTATGTATAAGTTACTGTCCACTATTCCTTTTTTGAAACCCTATTCCTGTAGGTACTTATTCAATATTTAATACCAGTCTCTAGGAGATTTCTTTAGTCCATAAAATGCTTTCTTCAATCTGCATACATAGTTTGATTTATCTATCAAGTTGAAACCTTCTGGCTGCTCAATGTAAAACCTCTTCTTCTAAAACACCATTTGGAAAGGTTGATTTAACATCCATCTGATATACTTTGAAGTTTTTGAAGGTTGAAAAAGCTAAGAACATTATTATAGCTTCAAGTCATGCAATTGGAGAAAATGTCTCATCAAATTCAATTCCCTCTACCTGTGCATAGCCTTTGCACACTAATCTTACTTTATTTCTAACCACTTGACCATATTCATTTCACTTGTTTCTAAATACCCATTTAGTGCCAATCACATTTTTATCTTTTGACTGTGGAACAAGTTACCAAGTCTCATTTTTCTCTATCTGATATAATTCCTCATTCATTGCCTTAACCCAAAACTTATCCTCACTTGCCTCATTGAAGTCTTTTGTCTCAATTTTAGATAACAAAGAAAATTTTACTTGTTGAGTTGATGTTATTACCCTTCTCCTTATTTGTCTCTCATATGGGTTCCCAATTATTAGCTCTCTTGGATGATTTTTCTGTACATACCTAGATGTATTATTAGGAAGAAGTCTTTGTGTTTCTTCCTCTTCTTCTAATTCCTCATGAAAATCCTCTTGACAACTTCCATCTTCCTGATACACAATTTTTTGAACTGGTTCTCTTAATCCTATCTTCTCATTAAGTGTTACTTTTATACTTTCTATAATAGTGTGTGTCCATTTTTTGTAGCATCTATAGGCTTTTATCTTAGTATAATAACCAATAAAATTACCTTCATCACATATTGGATCAAATTTACACAAGTTTTGCTCTTCCCGTATTATGTAACATTTGCTTCCAAAAACTTTGAAGTGTTTTATAGTGGTTGGTCTTCCCTTCCAAAGCTCATATGGAGTCTTTTGATGGTTCACTCTTATTTGAGACCTATAAAAAATATAAACTGCTATGTTAACTACCTCCCTCAAAAAACCATTTGAAAGCTTGGATTCATTTAACATAGCTCCAGCCATATTTTCAATAGTCATATTCTTCCTTTCAACAACTCCATTTTGTTGAGGAGTTCTTGCATTTGAGTATTCTCTTTTGATCCCATGTTGTTCACAATAGTTTACAAATTTATTTGAGGTAAATTCTCCTCCTTTGTATGATCTTAGACACTTAATCCTTTTACCTATTTCATTTTCAACCAACTCTTTAAATGCCTTGAATTTATCAAGTGCTTCTGACTTGTCTTTTAGGAAGGCTACCCAAGTCATTATGTAATAATCATCTATAAATAATATGAAGTAACTTTCACCTTGAATACTTTGGGTTCTGGTGGGACCACATATATCAGTATGTATTAGTTTCAATGGCTCATATGACATAAATCCTTTTTATTTGAAACTGGTTCTAGTTTGCTTTCCATGCTGACAAGGTGCACAGATTGTGTTTTATAGCCTTTTTAGCTTGGGTAAATCTCTTACAGCCTATTTATTAATTATGTTGACTATGTTATAAAAATTCAAATGACCCATTCTTTTATGCCACAACCAACTCTCATCCTCTTGTGATAGAATTTTTTTTTCTCCTTTAATCTCACTAAGCATATAGAGGTTGTTTGGAGTTCTACTTGCATTTGCAATGACTTTTCCAGTTTTAGACTTTCTTATCTCACATCTATCTGGATGAAATTTAACCATATGATATTGATCATAAATTTGACTTATACTTAGCAAATTATGTCTTAATCCTTTGAAATATAGTACATTTTTGGTTCTTGTCTTTTCATTTTCTAAACTTAGAGTTGCTTTTCCACAAATTTTAGTTGATCTATTATCACCAAAAGTTACTAATCCTCTATTAGTTTCTTTGAGTACAAGAAACTTGTATTTATCTCCTGTCATGTATCTAGATAAACCACTATCAAGATATCATTGTTATTCTTTATCTTGAGCATGAAGAGCTATTTGAACTAACATTAATATAGTCTTTTCATTTCCCTTTTCCTCTTTCCTAGTTTTTGAAGTTGTATTATTTTTACTAGACTCAGTAAGTACCATTTTGCACCCTCTAGTCTTGTGTCCAAAGTTATTGCATTTGTAACATATAATGTCATTATTCATAAGAGGTGCAAAATATTTGAAATTTATATTGACATCATTTTTCACATAACCAATGCGGTGTACAGCTCTATGACCATATTTGTTACAAGAAAAGCAATAGCCATGGAAGAAATTATGTAACTTATTTGGATGCCTTTGAAAATGTGGTTGAGTGCTTCTCCTTTTGTGATTAACTCTCATCCATGGTTCTTCTTTTATTTATTATTCCTTGATTTCCTTTCCTTTTGGGTATGAGTAGCGAGCTTATCTTTGTTTGATGTCTCTATTTTTTGAAAGCTAGATTCCTCTTCCTGTTTCCCTAACTTTATATATTTTTGAAGCTTGGTATTTTTAACTTCATGCATTAGAGATACAATTTTTTATTCCAATATTTCACACTCTTTTTCCCTTGCTCTTAATAGATTTTTCATATCCTATTCATTTTATTTCCTTATTCTACCTTTATCTTGAGTTCTGTGAAACTCTGTAGAAGTTACATTTTTGCTTCCTCATATTCTTGAACTTATTCCTTCAAGATTGAGTTATTCTTTCTAATCCTTTCCAAATTCCTGAGAGAAATGAAGAATTCCTCTTTTATATCAATCATGGTCTCTTATTCATTTTTTAAAATCATGTGTGTTTCTGATGGATCCTTCTCCAAGCTGGTAGTCTTTTCGCAGAGAGACTCACTCTTATACTAGTTGAAGAACATGTTATTATACTGAGAGGGGGGATGAAAAGTATAAGATAAAACTTTTTATTTTTCAATCCATATGATAACATAAGCAATATTGAAGTAGTAAACATCACACAAAGAATCACACACATGAGAGACATGATTTAACGTGGTTCACCCAATGTGGGCTACTCCACAGAGAAAATATTCCCTATAATATTTTCTCAATAATTCTCTTGGGAATCCTTTCCCTATTACAATATTTATGGGCCTCTATCCAAAGGAGACACCAATCCCCTATTCAAGTGTATGGAAACCTATCCACAAGAGAACTTTTTATCCTCTACTTTGGTTGGTGATCCTCTTAGAAGACTACTACCTCCACTAGAGACTATTGCCCTCTACTATGTCACCTCCAAAGTCCACTCTAACTCTATTCTATTCTCTATATCAAATCTGTACTGAACAGTATCCTTTGGTCTAGCACAAATCTACTCAATCTCTATCTCTGGTCTGGCACAAACCTGTCCTCAAATTTGCACCAAAATATATCCTCAAAATTGTCCTCAAGCCTTAATACAAAGCTTGATCCAATCATAAATCAACTCTTCTAGATCTACCTCAAACCTTAACTCAAGGTTTGAACAAATAAATCAATCAAATCTGCTCACAAGTCTTCTCAAATATTTGCCTCAAATCTGCTCAAAAAGTCCTCATTAGAACTTGTCCAATATGCTCAATAAGCCTTCACCAATACTTACCCAACATTTGCTCAACAATTCCTCACTAGAACTTGTCCAAATATGATTGTAAGCTTCCACAAAATCTCACACAAATCTATCCTTAAGCTTTCACAAAAGCTTCCTCAATTTTTTCCTAAAGTCTTCTCTAGGACTTATGCAAATCTGCTCACAACATCTCACAAAATCTTGTTCAACTCAACTCAACCAAACACTTAATTAAAAATTATTCAACAATGCTTATCAAACAATCCTTTTCACTCCAACTTAGAATTCACAACATCCAATCCAACAACATTTTTCTCACAAGGAATATGTACCCATACATTTTATTTTTATAGATATATGTCTTCAAAACCTATCTTAATCACACTCAAATTTTCTTTGCAAACACTTGGGTTAGGTAGCCACAACCTATCTCAATATCTCCACAAAATAATTTTCTCAAAAATTATTTTCCATACAAAATATCAAATCCTTTTGTACACCTTATAATCTCCAAACTCACAATATCTAACTCAACAATTTCATTAAAACAACATGCACAACAATATCCCTTATACACCTTATAATATCCACACCTTATAAAATAAATTTCAACCACCAAAAATCAAAATAAAATATTTTAATTTTTCTTTACCTTATAACTCCCCCAAGCACTTAGCACTCACGATAATCTCAAAGCACTTTTAATTTTCAACACCTTGGAGAACAAAATTGAATGGCATACCTTTAATTTGTTTCTCCCACTAAAAACTATCTTCGGAGAATAGACCACATGATATTACATTCCCAACACCCTAGCTCCAAGCTAGGCCACCAAGTGGGCTGTGTACCCACTTGAGACAAACGACACATGCTGTCCTAAAATTGCTTCATGAAAATGTTGAGAAAGTCAAAATGAAGGCATCTTCCTCTAAAGCATCAATCATGTGGATTGAACCTGCGATTTCCTCCTTGCACATCTTAGCATGTTTCCAACTACTGCTTGTACTACCATCGTCGATGGGATGTCAAATCACTTCACTACATTTATTACCTCGTTTCCCTCCAAGCTCTTCGAAATGCAAATCATCTTCTTCCTAGGGTGCAACACTTTTATTTTCTCTTATATCTCACATTCGAAGGTGTAAAATCAACTTTAGGAAATGGAATTCATTTCCTATATAAATGCACATTATCTTTTGATTTCTCACGTCGGCCCATTTCAAATTTAAAATTTTGAATTTAGTTTTTAAATATTAAATTAAAAAATATTTGCCTCCATTATTAATTTAAATTAAATTTTTAATCAAATATTAAAATAATTTAATTTAAATTAAACCTTTTGTAAATTGCTCATTAGTATTTTCAATTTGAACTTCATTTTTCTTCACCTTGTTATTTGGCCCGAAATATTATAATAATATAATATTATTATATAATTTAAACTTGCTTCTCCTTCTTCGAGTCTTCATCCTTTGGGCCCTTTTTAGGCATATAATATTAAAAATAAATATTATATCCTATTCCTTTCCAAGACCTTCTTGCTTTTGGAAAAACTATTTGATGTCCTTGATGATGACGAAATTAAAACAATATTCTTTTGACATCAATAACAAAAAACCTACTCAAAATTTCCAACAATCTCCCCCTTTGTCATTGATGGTAACTCCTTTAGTTTTACCATTCATTTTTATTTTTCAAAAGCTACTTTCTTTGAAAAATTTCTCCCCTGACTGAATGCTCTCCCCCTAACTCAAATCTCTCCCCCTTTTTCATCAATGGCAAAGGGCCACCTTTGGGGCTTGGGGATAAGAATGAGACTCTTAGCTTAGCCCCTCCCCCACCTCCCATTGAGGTGGTTAATTATGGGTGGGATTAGAACTACTCCCAACTTTTCTCAAAGGTACTCAAAAGTCTCTTTCGGAAGTGGATTAGTGAAAATATCTACAATATGTTCTTTTATAGTAACATATTCCAACCTGACCTACTTGTTTGTCACATATTATCTCAGAAAGCGATACTTGATCAGAATGTGCTTTGTCCTAGAGTGCATCACTAGATTCTTTGAAATATTTATAGCACTTGTATTATCACACAAAATAGAATATGATGATTATATTTTATCATGAAATTCTCTAGAGTTTGCTTCATCCATAATACTTGTGTACAACTAGCAACTACTACAATATACTTTGCCTCTGTTGTATATAATGATATTGATGCATGTTTATTACTTAGCCAAGAGACCAAATAGTCTCCAATAAAGAATGCTCCTCCACTTGTGCTTTTTATTTTATCAATGCTGCCAACCCAATCTACATTTGCATAAGCTATGAGAGTGAAACTATCACTTTTGGGATAACAGAGCCCAAAGTATATAGTCCCTTTTATATACTTGAGAATCCTCTTCACTCTTGCTACATGTGTTTCCTTGGGTGCTGCCTAAAACCTTGCCACTAATCCCACTACCTGCATGATATCTGGTCTTGCAGTTTTGACATAGAGCAATTTTCCAATCATAGATCTGTATAATTTCTAATTTGTGTCTGGAGATTCATCATATTTACTTAACTTACATTCTATAACCATGGAAGTACTTACTGGCTTGCAATATTCTAACTTGAATTTCTTTAGCATCTCTTTTATATACTTGGTTTGTGAAAGGAACACCCCTTTCTTTTATTGTGAAATCTAAAGTCCAAAAGATAAGGATAAATCACCAAGAATAGACATATCAAATTCATTTTGCATGTTCTTTGTAAATGTTTGACACATCTTATCATTGTTTCCTCCAAATAAACAACCATAATTAGTAAGTCATTCCCTTAATTTTTGATGTATAAGTTACTATCCACTATTCCTTTTCTGAAAATTTATTCCTATAGGTACTTATCCAATCTTGAATACCAAGCTCTAGGAGCTTTCTTTAGTCCATAAAGTGCTTTCTTCAATCTGCATACATAGTCTAATTTATCTGTCAAGTTGAAACCTGTTGGCTGCTCAATGTAAATTTCTTCTTCTAAAACACCATTTAGAAAGGTTGATTTAATATCCATCTGATATACTTTGAAGTTTTTGAAGCTTTAAAAATCTAAGAATATTCTGATAGCTTCAAGTCATGCAACTAGAGCAAATGTCTCATAAAATTTAATTCCCTCTACCTATGCATAGCCTTTGCACACTAATATTGATTTATTTTTGACCAGTTGATCATATTCAATTAACTTGTTTCTGAATACCCATTTAGTGTCAATCACACTTTTGTATTTCGGTCATGGAACAAGTTCCCAAGTATTGCTTTTCTCTATCTAATCTAATTCCTCATTCATTTCATTAACCCAAAACTTATCCTCACTTGCCTCATTGAAGTATTTTGGCTCAATTTTAGATAACAAAGAAAAATTTGTTTGTTGAGTTGATGTTATTACCCTTATCCTTGTTTATCTCTCATTTGTATTCCCAATTATTAGCTCTCTTGGATTATGTTTCTGTACATACCTATATGGAGTCTTAGGAAGAAGTCTTTATTTTTCTTCCTATTCTTTTGATTTCTCATGAAACTCCTCTTGACAACTTCCATATTCCTGATACACAATTTCTTGATTTGGTTCTCTTAATCCTATCTTCTCATCAACTGTTACATTTATACTTTATACAATAGTTAATGTCCTTTTTTTTAGCATCTATAGGATTTGCTCTTAGTATAGTAACCAAGAAAAATACCTTCATCACATCTTGGGTCAAATTTGCCCAAGTTTTACTCTTCCCATCTTATGTAACATTTGCTTCCAAAAACTTTGAAGTGTTTTATAGTGGTTGGTCTTCCCTTAAAAATATGATAGGGATTCTTGTGAAGGTTCACTCTTATTTGAGCCCTATAAAAGATATAAATTATTTTTTTAACTACCTCCCTCCAAAAACCATCTAAAATTTTGGATTCATTTAACATAGCTCTAGCCATATTTTCAACAGTCATATTCTTCCTTTCAACAACTCTATTTTGTTAAGGAGTTCTTGCATCTGAGTATTCTCTTTTAATACCATGTTGTTCACAATAGTTTACAAATTCATTTGAGGTAAATTCTCCTCATATTTCTGATCTCAAACACTTAATCCCTTTACCTATTTCATTTTCAACCAACTCTTTAAATGCCTTGAATTTATCAAGTGCTTCTTACTTTTCCTTAAGGAAGGCTACCCAAGTCATTCTGGAATAATCATATATAAATAACATGAAGTAACTTTCACCTTGAATACTTTAGGTTCTAGTGGGACCACATATATCAGTATATATTAGTTTTAATGGCTCAGATGACATAAATCCTTTTGATTTGAAACTGGTTCTAGTTTGCTTTCCATGATGACAAGGTGCACAAATTATGTTTTGTGGCCTTTTGAGCTTGTGTAAATCTCTGATAGCCTATTTATTGCTTATGTTTACTATGTTATAAAAATTAAAATGAACCATTCTTCTATGCCACAACAAACTCTCATCCTCTTGTGATAGAAAAAAATTCTCCTTTAATATCACTAAGCATATAGAGGTTGTTTGGAGTTCTACTTGTATTTGCAATGACTTCTCTAGTTTTAGACTTTCTTATATCACATCTATCTGGATGAAATGTAACCATATGACCTTGATCACAAAGTTGGCTTACACTTAGAAAATTGTGTCTTAATCCTTTAACATATAGTACATTTTATGTTCTTGTCTTTCCATTATCTAAACTCAGAGTTCCTTTTCCACAAATTTTAACTGATCCATTATTGATCCTCTATTAGTTTCTTTGAGTACAAGAAACTTGTATTTGTCTCCTATCATGTGTCTAAAGCAACCACTATCAAGAAACCATTGTTCTTATTTATCCTGAGAATGAAGATTTTTTTGAACTAACATTGATCTAGTCTTTTCATTCCCCTTTTTCTCTTTCCTAGTTGTTGAAGTTGTATTCTTTTTACTAGAATTAGGAAGTACTATTTTGCATCGTCTAGCCTTGTGTCCAAAGTTATTGCATTTGTAACATATGATATCATCATTCATAAAAGGTGCAAAAGAGTTGAAATTTCTATTGATATTATTTTTCACATAACCAATGCATTGTACAGATCTATGATCATATTTGTTACAATAAAAGTAATAGCCATGGAAGAAATTATGTAACATGTTTGTATGCCTTTGAAAAAGTGGTTGAGTGCTTATCCTTTTGTAATTAACTCTCATCCATGGTTCTTCTTTGATTTCTTCTTTCTTGATATCCTTTCCTTTTGGGGTATGAGTAGCGAGCTTATCTCTGTTTGATGTCTCCATTTTTTGAAAGTTAGATTCCTCTTCATATTTACCTAACTTTATATCTTGTTGAAGCTTAGTATTTTCAACTTCTTGCCTTAGAGATACAATTTCTAATTCCAATATTTCACACCCTTTTTCTCTTTCTCTTAATAGATCTATCATATCATGTTCAATTTTTTTACTTATTCTACCTTTATATTAAGTTCTATAAAACTCTGTAGAAGTTCCATTTTTTCTTCTTCATATTCTTGAATTTATTCCTTCAATATTGAGTTCTTCTTTCTAATCCTTTCCAAATTCCTACGAGTAGTGAAGAATTCCTTTTTTATATCAAACATGGTCTCTTCTTCATTTTCTAAAGTCATGTATATTTCTGATGGATCCTTATCCAAGTTGTTAGTCTTTTCATGGAGAGACCTGCTCTAATACCAATTGAAGAACATGTGCTTATACTGATAGGCATTGTGAACAATATAAGATTAAACTTTTTTCTTTTCAATCCATATGATAACATCAGCAATATTAAAGCAATAAACATCACACAAAACATCACACACATGAGAGACATGATTTAACATGGTTCACCCAATGTGGGCTACTCCATGGAGAAAATATTCCTTATTAAATTTTCTCAATAAATTTTCTTGGGAATCCTTTACCTATTACAATTTTTATGGACCTTTGTCCAAAGGAGACACCAATCCCTTGATCAAGTTTATGGAACTCTATCCACATGAGGACCCCTCATCTACTTTGGTTTGTGATCCTCTTAGAAGACTACTACGTCCACTACACTTGCTTGTGGATATCTATCCATATAAGACTCTATCCTCACTCAGAAGATATCTATCCTCACTACCTTAGTTAATGTAAATCTATCCACTGGAGGCTATTTTCATCTACTATGTCACCTCCAAAGTATGCTCTAACTCTGTTCTTTTCTCTATCTTAAATCTATACTGTATATTGTCCTTCGGTCTAGCACAAATATACTCAATATTTATCTCTATTTTGGCACAAACCTATACTCAAGTCTACACCAAAATATTTCCTCAAGCCTTAACACAAAGCTTGATTCAATAACAAATCAACTCTACTAGATCTACCCCAAACCTTAACTCAAGGTTTGAATAAATAAATCAATCAACTCTGCTGACAAATCTTCTCATAGACTTACCTCAAATCTGCTCAACAAGTCAACTTGTCCAATCTACTCAAAAATCCTTCACCAATACTTACCTTAAATTTGCTCAATAATTCCTCACTAGAACTTGTCCAAATATGATTGTAAGCTTCCACAAAATCTCACAAAAATCTATCCTTAAGCTTTCACAAAAGCTTCCTCAATTCTATCCTTAAGTCCTCTCTAGGACTTACTCAAATCTTCTCACAAGCTCTCACAAAATCTTGTTCAACTCAACTCAACCAAACACTTAATGAAATTTTAGTCAACAATGCTTATCAAACAATACTTTTCACTTTAACTTAGAATTCACAACATCCAATCCAACAATATTTTTCTCACAAGGAAGATGTACCCATACCTTTTATTTTTATGGATATTGTAGACACCTAAAACGCATCATGTCAAGGTGACTACTCATATGGTACATGCGAGAAGACCATATGAAATATCTTGGATAGATTCTAAGGTATATAAGTGTTTATAACCACTAATTTAGGTATTTTGGCCTATTAAGTGTTGATCTCGGATGACACCCATGGTTAATAGAGCTAACTACGCCTTAGAGCTATGGCTAGCCTTAAAAATAAATAAGACCTCAGCCTTCCCAAAATCACTTACAATGACCAACTTTTTGTAGATCCAAATAGTTGGAGGGCAGAAAGTTCTAGAAGTTTCCATCCAATTATCCCAGTTGTCCCTTCTTGATCTTGGCTTCTCCATGAATCTAATACAAGGCCTTCCTAAGTGCTATAAACCCCCCTCCAAATTAGATAAAATTTTGGATGAATCTTGAGTTAAAATGCAGTGAAGCCTTGTTGAATTGCATACTCACTTGCATACATTAATAGGAACACTTTTTCTACCCAATTAGAGATCAAATGACATTTAGAACCAAGAAGGCTATGGAGGGCTAGGAGAGATCAAGAAATGTAATTCAACCCAATCCATCACCAATCTAAGAAATTCTACTACCAAATATGTTAGAGGATATCATGGCAATCCTTGATCATCAATTCATCAAGGGGAATTAGAGATCTAAGATCATCATTTGAGAGCAACTATATTTTTAGCTCAGTTGTGGCTGTCAGCCATGGCAAATAGTGCTAGTTGTGCCGCAGACCCATAGTCAGGTTCAATTTCCTTTTTTCTTTGGTTTTAGCAGTAGTTTACATTTTTTTTGTAGTATATTAGATGCATTTAATCTAGATTTTATTTATTAGAGACAATTATCTGCTAGAAATAGGGATTTAAGGCTTATTTCCTTCATTTTCTTATCATTTGGTAGCTAGATTAGTTTTAGTTATTTCTCATATTTTCATGTTTGCAATTTCTTAATTAGAGCATTAGATAGATTTATTTATGTTTCCTTTACATTTCTTGATGGTCATTTATCATGTTTAGAGTAGATTACTATATTTTATGGACTTTCTTAATTTCAATACTTCATGATAATATTTTGTATAATTTCCTCTAAAAGCCTCATTAAGAGAGGCCTCCTTTGCTTTTAATTACTTCTTATTGTTTCTTGGATGCAGGGTCAATAGGGTCTTGATATTCAAAGCAAAAAATGCCTCTAATCATGGAGAAGAAGGTCATATTTACCTTGGAATAGTTTGTATCAACCTAGGAAGCCTGTGGATTACACCTACCCTTGCGTGGGGACTTTCTTTGATTGTAATAATTGTATCACATTGGGTATCCCTAAGAGGGATGGATTTGTAATTGATTTTCATTTCAAATTTAATAAAAATAAGCCTTACTTGTGTTTATTTGCAAATTCATATATCTTTCATGCTTTATGTGATGTTTCAATTATTATTAGCTTAGGTGTATACATTCTAGATTGCTATAGAAGGAATTAACGGAAGAGACCCTAAATTTTAAGTCACATAACACTAACTTACTATGTTTTGTGATGATAGGCCTTAGTCATAGTTGATATCCATGGTTAACAGTTGTCACAACATAAAGCCATGAATAATAGTTGTAGCCATGCCTTACAGACACGGTCAAAAAAGAACATAATACACAATAGATATCTATAACTCCATCAGAATTGGATCTGAGGTAGGATTCATTTTCCTATATTTTTCTATTTGTCTATGTTTTTATTTTCTAGAATGCAAAAAATGTTAGGCTAAGTAGAAAACATAGCAAAAAGTAGAATGGAAAAATCCTAGATGATTTTTTAGTTTTCTACTAGTCGCTGCTAGGAATAGCGAGTAGGAGTCCCTCTTGGGTATCCCTAAGAGGGATGGATTTGCAATTTATTTTCATTGGAAATTTAATAAAAATAATCCTTGTGTTTATTTGCAAATTTGTCTATCTTTCATGCTTTATGTGATGTTTCAATTATTATAAGCTTAGGTGTATACATCTTAGATTGCTACAGAAGGCGATCACGAAAGAGACCCCATATTTTAAGCCACATAACACTAACTTACTATGTTTTGTGATGATAGGCCTTAGTCACAATTGAAATCCATGGTTAAAATTTTTTATCACACCACAAAGCCATAGGCAATAGTTGTAGCCATGCCTGACAGACACGGTTAGCAGAGAACATAATACACAATAGATATCTAGAACTCCATCAGACTTGGATCTGAGGTAGGCTTCATTTTCCTATGTTTTTCTATTTGTATATGTTTTTATTTTCTAGAATGTAAAAAATGTTAGGCTAATTATAAAACATAGCAAAAAGTAGAATGGAAAAATCCTAGATGCTTTTTTAGTTTTCTACTAGTCACTGCTAGGAATAGCGAATCTTTGATTGCAGTCTACCCTAGTCTCAAGCGGTCTAGGACATTGCTTGTTTAAAGTTTACATGTATAAGGATCAATTATTAGCCATTTATTCAAAGATAGTTGCATTCTTTGAACATCATATAGTGTAGTCATGCATTCTCTTAAAATCAAACGTTCTTTTGAAAAGCATGTAGGTAAAATCATTTGAATGCTATTTTATGCATTTTATTTTCATGCAAAGTAAAAAGAACCACACATACCATGACACATTGTAAATGATAGTGAGTTATAAGTCACATACAACCACTAGTAGGGTTCTATGATTATGGCAATGATTTACATCCGTTGGCCCAACTCCCTTGATCCTTTTGCTACTAGACCAATACCAAATCTAAGATGCCATCATAGCCCATGTAAAATTTGCATGTTTCTCTCTTCATAGAGGTATATCACTAAACTATGGGTGAATAGGGTGAGGACCAAGATGTCAATTATGGTAGTGATTTCCAACCGTTGGCCCAAATCCCTTGATATTTTTGCTATTAGACCAATACCAAATCCAAGATGCCATCATAGCCCATGTAAAATTTGCACATTTCTCTCTTCAGAGAGTTATATCATTGACTACAGATGAACAGGGTGAGGATAAAGAGGACCTATGCTCCCTAACTATGTGTGGAATTCATTACCACACATTATAGGTGGTATTACATAGCTTAGAGTTCATTTTCAGGTTGTGCAGAATCAACAGCCAATGCAGAATATTCCAAGCCCACCAACTAGACCGATGGTGACCATATGGAGCAGGTTGGTTCAAAATCTGTAGATAGCTCCTACTAAGTTGTCTATTTATGATTTAATACAGTAGTCCCCTAGGTATAGGGGGACTCTCATGGAAATTTTGAGATCTATCAAAATACAATCTTAGGATGCTCAAGCATTCACAAATTTCATGGGACATGTACAACAGTGCTAGGAACCAATGATCCAATTTTATGATCACAAAATTAGGATGGTTCCCATCGATACGACTGACCCACCATTGCATATCATTGTATGTATCAACCACATGATATCCAAAAGGGTCTTGATTGACACTAGTTCATCGATCAACATCATAACGACCAAGGTATTGAGTCCCTTGAATCTACCTAAATCACACATTATGCCAACTACATTCATGTTGAGAACGTTTAATGACGTGTTATGTTTGATGGTTGGCATGATTTTCCTACCTATTTAGGTAGGCCTAAAGACCATCCTTGTAATATTTCATGTGATAGAAGGTGCTATGCAGTATAACATCCTACTAGGAAGACCTTGGATTTGGGAGATGCATTGCATTACCTCAATATTACATCAATGCATGATGTACATTCATGAGGGAAAGGTTCACATGGTGCCATCAGATGAAGTACTATTTAAATTTTTGAACATGGCTTATTTTCCATGGGGTTTCATACTCCCATAAATGCACTTGGATGTCTGACCAGCATCATCGATTAAGAGTCCAGAAGAAAAACAAAGAGTATTTTCTCAACCATCGATGTTTGTGTCACACAGATCTAAGCACACTACTACTACTTCCTTGAAATTGATTGCATCATCAGTGCTTCAGGATGAGAGGAAGCTAAAGGTGAAAATGGGCGAGAAGGAAAATAACATATGCCTAAAGTAGTTACCGATGAGGCTCCCATCCCTATGGAAGTGGAGGAAGCCCAAGATATAGGCAAGGAGGTACCTCAACCTGCTTCGCCTGCATCATCAATAGGATCATCCATACCATGGATGACTATTCACCTAGCCAACACAGGGTTAGGAGAATATATTGTGCAAAATGTTATCTTTGAATCAATTCTGGAGACAACACAAGAGATGGGCCGATCCCATGCTCATCATTTTTAGGTTGGATTCATGGTACCATTGGGGGAACCACCCAACCATAAAAACTTCATCTATACTGGGCTAGATCAACATCCAATGTGAACACCCATGGATGAATATGATGAAGAACCATTCATGGTGAATGCTCATTATCTATCAAAACTTGAATATGCCAGACACATTTTTGAATTATATCATTGGCATGGGTACGACCCTGGTATTTTTGAAAAAGGGCATAGGACTCCTCTCGAGCCATGTTATCAGTTAGCAACTGATAGATTTGGTTTAGGATTACAGTTATGAGGACAGGATGATTTACTTGCAACATCATTAATTGTTTGTACCTTAGTCTAGGGGATGATGTGGATTTCAAACCATATCACCCTGATACTTCTATATTATAGAAGGATGATCATATGGTGTCTTATGTCACCATAGCTCCACCCGAGTCATATCATGAAGATACCTTGGTGTATAGTGAGATCTCACCTAATAATCAATTAGAATATGAAGTTGAACCAATTTATGATGCAGTATCATATTTATGATGCTTGTACCTAATTTTATTGGATAGTGATGATAGTGATTAGGACATGGGGCTAAACTTGTTGGAGCATCCCATGCTAGTGAATGGTGGTGAAGGATTATATTGCGATAATGATGAAGAAGATAAAATGGAGAGTCTATCTAGGACCTCCCTACTTACATCACCACAATGCTCCTTATGCAATTGAGGACTTGTGAAGAGAAATCAATATCAATCCTCACCTTAGGGGAATACCACCAAAATTCAAGGTGATCTATCACATGGTGTTTCTCAACCCACCTATATACATGGAGCTCATTGAGCCAAATGATCCCATCTTGAAATCAGTGCATAGGGAGGACCTAGTCGTCCATGTTCCACATAGAGAGGACCCATTTGTGCCTATGTTGTTAGAGCCAGATATCGGGTATGAATACTACATCAATTATGTAGAAGTTTATCTGTGTGGTCTTGGATATCAATACCATTCCATCAATATGGTCTCCATTGATTTGACCACTCCACTCCATAATACAATAGATCCATCCAAACCACTACATTTAAATGTAGATGCTATTGACTGGGATTGTGTTGACTCACCTGTAGATCCTAAATATTTCTTCCCTAATGAAGAAATGTTGCAACCATTTCATTTTACACCAAGCTGTGCTTATGATTTCTATAATGCTGAGGATGCTTCCAACACGAAACCTATAAACCTAGCGGATGACATCCACTTGATTTCTAAGCCTCATCAACTTGAGGAGGGATCTCATATGTCAGTAGAGGAGACATTTGATGTGGATATCAGTAATGATCCCACTAATCCAAGGAAGGTTAAATTTGGAGAGATTCTCACTCCAGATGAGTGGGCAACCCTCATACCTCTGCTGAAAGAGAGACCTAATATTTTTGCTTGGACATATAAATATATGCTAGGTCTAGACCCAAAATTGGTTACCCATAACCTTTCACTAGATCCGATGAACAAGCCGATCAAGCAGAATCTTAGAAATATGCATCTAACAGTAGCCTTAATGGTGAAATATGAGCTAAAAAAAATTTTGGATGTAGAATTTGTAATCTCCATCGATTATCCAGAATGGGTGTCCAATATAGTACCCGTAGGAAAACCTTATGGAAGAATCCATATTTGTACAAATTTTAGAGACCTGAATAAGGCAACACCCAAGGATTCATTTTCGTTGCCTAATATTGATGCTCTTGTAGATGCAACTGTAGGTCACAAAATACTCTCCTTAATGGATGGTTTTTTTGGTTACAATCAAATTTGGATTAAACTCGAAGACCAACATAAAACCACATTCATAATGCCATGGGGAACAATTTGCTATAAATTTATGCCATTTGGCCTCAAAAATGTTGGTGCAACATATCAACGGGCCATGACATACATCTTTCATGACTATATGCATAAGATTCTATAAGATTATATGGATGACTTGTTGGCCAAGTCATTGTTATGTGTTGAGAATGTAGAGGTATTAAGGAAGGTCTTCGATCACCTCATAGAGTACAATGTCAGGTTGAATCCTAAGAAGTACGTATTTGGTGTAAATTTTGGTAAGCTCCTAGGATTCATCATTTCCAATGAGGCATCAAAGTTAACCCAACGAAGGTCAAGGCTACCTTAGAGATGCATCCTCCCTCCAATATCAAAAAATTGAGGAGCCTTCAAGGTGAGGTAGCATCGATAAAGTGATTTATCACTCAATTATTGGATAAATTTAAACCCATGAATCAACTGCTACACAAGGAGGTCCCATTCAATTGGGATGAGGACTCTCGAGCAGCTTTTGCTAAAATAAAGCAATACCTGGTGATGCTGCAAGTGCTAGCTCCACCAAGTCCAGATGTGCCTTTTCTGCTATATATATCAGTGATAAAATTTGAATTAGGGACCATATTAACCCAAAATAACATGCAAGGCAAGGAACAAGCCATATATTATATTAACTAAACCTTGGTAAGTTACAAGCTAGGATATGCATATGTGGAGAAATTATGTTTAGCAGTAGTGTTCACTACAAATAAATTATGAAACTATGCTAAGTCATACAACATATGTTATATCAAAACAAAATCCTTTATAGTACATGATGAGTAAGATGTATCATAATACACATACTGCAGAGTGGATAATGCTACTAACAGAATTCAACTTGGAATTCATAAGCTATAAGTCCATTAAGGGATAATTCATAGCTGATTAGCTGGCTAAGGCACCGTTGTCAAATAGTAGACCTCTGACCATTGAGCTTGTCGATGATGTAGTATTCATTGTATCTGAAGCTCCTAAACCTGAAGAACTAGAGAACAATGCTAATATGACTCTATTATTCAATGGTTCAAAGTGCAAGCAAGGAGTTGGTGCAAGAATAGTGTTTTCACGGTGCAAGGATATCCAATGACCTTGTCATTTAAATTAGATTTTTCATGCACCAATAACAACGCTGAGTATGAAGCCTTACTACTGGGTCTCCACACAGCCATTTCCATGAACATTAAAATATTAAACATCTTTGATGACTCCTTGCTCATAGTAAACCAAGTTAAGGGTTCTTTCAGTGTCGATGTCTAGTAATGAAAGCCTACAAAGATCTTGTGACTACATATTTGACTAAATTGGAATGGTATGACATCGAGGCAATCCTCGCTCATAAAAGAGGTTCACAGACACCATGGCATCTTTGGTATCCTTAATCCCTCAGAATCTATCTGCTAATTTCACTACCAATCATGTTAAAATGCTTTCACATCCTGCTATGGAATATGAAGCCTTTGATAATAAAATGTCAATCAACATGATCAATGTAGAACAAAAATTTGAATGGTTCTACAGAGTTGAATACGTTTTGAAGAAGGCACCCTGGGGGTCATTAACCTCCCAAAGTCTGACGGAGAGTGGTACCACCATTCACCATAAGGTTGTTTCCCAGTATGCATTTAAAAAAGTAAATATGTAGGGGGAGCAAGTCATTTTGGTAGTCGAAGGTGAGGTTTATCAAAACTAGATGTCGCAAATCCAAGACTTCCTAAAACTTGGTGTAATCCTAGAGGGATTATCGTGTGCCCCAAAATGCACATTCAAACAAAAAGTGACTAAATATGTCTTGATAGGAGATATTTTGTATCAAAGAGGTTACGATGGAGTTCTACTTTATTGTCTAGAGCCCCAAGAGTCATCTTAGGAAATTTCACAAGCTCATGATGGTACATGTGGTGGCCATTTTAGCGGCATGGCCATCATCAAGCACATCCTTTGAATGGGCTACTATTGGCCTACTATGGATAAGGATTGCAATGTGTATGCCAAGAAATGCATCAAATGTCAGCATCATGCAAATCTTATGCACTTGCCATAATAGGCCATATAGCCCATCCAAGCAGCTTGGCCATTTTCTCAGTGGGATTAGATCTTATAGGCAAGATCTCTCCTCCGTCATTGGGTCGACATACATTTATTATCATGGCTACTGAGTATTTCACAAAGTGGATGGAAGCAATACCCTTAACAATGACCACTGGAGCTCATATAACAGAATTTATATCGGAGCATATCATAAGTCATTTTGGGATTCCATCCAAAATAATTTTGGATAATGGAACATCATTCAAGAATAAAACTATGAGAGCTTTTACTTCTAAGTATAGAATCAAACATAGTTTTGTGATTCCATACTATCCGTAGGCAAACGGGTAGGTTGAAGCTTCAAATAAGATAGTGGTGGCCATATTGAAAAAGATGGTCCAAGAAAACCACAAATATTGGCATATCCAACTACCCCTTGCATTATGGGCTTACAGGACTAGCATTCGGACACCCACTGGGGCAACATAGTTTTCACTAGTATATGACGCTAAGGCCATTATGCCCTTGGAATTGGAAATTCCAATGCTGCACATCACATTGAAAGAGTTCATCGATGATGACATCGCACAACATGCTCGACTGGATCAACTGATGCTGCTTTACGAACATCATGTGAATGCCCTAGAGCATCTTCTCACTTATTAGGAGTGACTAAAATGATCTTATAACATCAAATTCCACCAGAGAGACTTTGAAGTTGGGAATCTTGTATTAAAATAGAACCAACAGAACTCTAATTTACCACTAGATATGCGAGACAAATTTGTGGCTAATTGGCTAGGACCCTATATCATATCTGAAAAGATTGGTCCAGGTACCTATCGCCTAACGTCGCTAGGGGGTGTTGAAGAGCCTAAACCTCTCAACATCATCCATATTAAGGTGTTCTATGCTTAAGAGTGTAGAAAAAGGCTCCAAGGATTCCTAAACCTCCTTGGTCATGTCAATAAAAGGCTTCGAGAGTTTTCTTAAAACTACTCGATCAATCCCAAAGGCTTTGAGGGTTTGATAAACATCACTCGAGCATCCTAAAAGGATCCAATCTCTTTTGTGAGTATTTTGGTCAATCAAAAGCTCCAAATGTATCTTTAAGCCCTTTGGTCAAATCTCAGATGCCCCGAAGGTTTCCTAAACACCACTCGATCATCTTAAAAGGCTCCAAGCTCATCTATGAGTAGTTTGGTCAATCTAAAGGCACCAAGAGTTTTTGAAAAACTGCTTGGTTAACCCAAAATCTCCAAGGATTCTTAAGAATCACTTGGTCATCCCAAAAAGCCCCAAAGGTACCCATAATACCTTTGGTCAATCCTAAATGTCCCAAGGATTCTTAAAGATCACTTGGTTATACCAAAAAGTCCCAAATGTGCTCATAATCCATTGGGTCAATCCTAAAATCTCTAAGGGTTCCTAATAATCACTTGGTAAATTTAAAGGCTCTGAAGGCATGTACTTGCCATTTGGTCAAATATAAAGTTTCAAAAATAGATAAAAATTATAAAATCAATAAAATACAAAACAATTGGTAAAGCATAAAATCCAAAAACATTTGCATTTCAGTTGTATCATTGTAGTTCATATTCCACATGTATTTCATTGTTGCATTGCATATAGGCATTTGTCATCCATTGCATTTTGTAGTAGAAGAAATTGTGTTTGTCAGTCTTACAAACGGTGCCATGTTTGTGTTTCAATCATGCACCTTTGCATTTAACATAATCCATCATTCATGTGAATAAATGTGTTTTTCAACACAACCCATATTGTTGCTATGAAGAATATACTAGGGTTTTCTGGTCATTCGACCATACCTAGAGGTCTTCTCAAGAGTTGATAAAAATCTTGCTTTGCTTTTGTAGTAGAGGTTCAGTTAGTATAGCCCTTAGAATATCATAATCCTATCACTAATCAAAAAAATAAACAATCCTAATAAGGACTAGGGTAATATGAAATCTACAAAGCAATATCGGGTATCCTAAAGAAAAAATAATTATTCTTTCTTATCCCCCTATGCGAAAGATTTGGTAAATGTTGGAAATTGGAAAAAGTACATGTTTATTCCCTACCTAGAATCCCTTCCTTACAATAAAATGAGCAATATCCCAGAGTGACATCCCACATCAATCCTCAATATTGATACCATACGTCAATATTATAGATCGACATCCTAGATTGATATCCCATATTCATATCATAGATCAATACACTCAATGGATATCCCAGAAACATTTCCCCCCAAAGTAAAATCCCCAAAGGGAAGTTTCTGAATAAGTATCAAATATAGATTCCATAAAATGAAGATCAAATGAAGATCATAAATCAAAGTTTAAAACAAGATCAAATGAAGATCAAAAATCAAAGTTCAAAACAAGATCAAATGAAGATCATAAATCAAAGTTCAAAACAATATCAAATGAAGATCATAAATCAAAGTTCAAATCCAGATCAAATGAAGATTAGAAAGCAAGTTCAAATGAATATCAAATGAAGATCCAAAGAAATTTCAAAGTCAAAGTGCAATCGACTCCCTTGCTTCACTACATATGAGCAAGTATCCCAAAAAATGAAGGAAAAGAGAGGGACAAGGTTGAATCCCTGGAATTGTCAGCACTATTATACCTTATGCATGATGATATGTCTAATGTATTAGCACCTTGCTTATGTAAAAACCAATATTTGAATGTGGATGAGCTAGCTTTAGGTATCCTGCATCGCCTAGTGGATTAGTCCAACTATAATTTAAAACTAGGATTGGATAAACATTTGTGGACCCCCTATATTAGAAATGGGCTAAAAGAATAATTCCTAACATCGGGGTATACCTGTGCCTTATCTTAATATATGCATGTGCACACATAGGGGCAATGAACAGTTAGGGCCTATCCTAGAAAAAGCCTTATATCTCATAAGTCTAGTGTGGTTAGTAGGAAAATTTTGATAAGTCTATTAGGGTGTTTGAGTCTCATGGAAAAACCTAAAAAAAAAATCCCAAATAGCAACAAAATACCAAATATCACAAAACATCAAAAATAAAAGTCATTCAATCATTAAATTGCAAAGTATCGAATTTGTGATACATCATTACATGGAGCACAATCAAGATATAGGATAGATATCACATAGATATCAAAAAAGATATTTAGATGGCCACTGACTATATTGTGCATATTTTCAAACTACAAAAATAAATATAGAGTGACATTATATCATTCACATAATTACATCATAATCATATCATCACATTTCATATATGAGTGATTAATTGATTAATTTTGTTTATCATAATTACCAATCATGTTTCATGATTAGCATACATTTTGTGGTGTCATAAATTAGACTATAAACATTATTGCATTCATTCCTTGTGTTTTACATGATTAAAACATACAATTTCATTTCCATTAGATTATGATCAAATACATAGTGCATCGTCATATAGAGCATTATCATATCATAATATCATCATAAATTAAATGCATACAATAAAGTAAAATTACACATGCATTTAAAGTAAACATCGCATCCATATGAATCCATCATATATTGTCATCTAAGCATCTAGATCACTGCATATCATCATCAACATAAAATAAAATAGCTATCTAGTGCATGTCATCCATACATCACATCATATAATATCAAATTAATATAAGCATTACATCCATATGCATCTCATAAACATAAAACATAAAATACAAAAATAAATGAATACAATGAGCCACAATGATCAAATATCATATATATATGTGTGTGTGTGTCCGCAATGAGTACATAGAGTGTATCAAAAATTCCCGTAGGCTACATCCATGTAGGTCCTCGACCTTACACACAAAAATAGTACATCACAAAATAGCACATGTATATACTATGGAGGGCCTGCACCCCAGCCTAAGAGTCACCATCATCACCTCTATCATCCCTGTGTCTATTGTGTGAGCTAGCACCATGTGTACTAGAGGGCCTATGTGTCCTCTTAGTCCTGTGAGTCCTGTGACTCGAGCTCGTGGATGACTATCCCATCATCTTGGTCCTAGATCCACTCTGATGAGTACCTGATGCATGAGGATCTGATGGGATCTGCCCACCTATCAATCTAATCCACCCCTCTAGCTGGGAGATGCAAGCTACCCTCACATCACATAAGTTATTCCCCTCCTATACAAGAGAATTAACCCACCTAATATCGATCATAGGGTCATGGCCTCCTGGTAGTGTGAGTGCTGGTGCTACGGGTGGTACCATGATAGCACGAGAAGATGAAGGATCTCCCCTCAGAGCCTGGGCCAAGTCCCTCTCTACTATAGCTGTATCCAGTCATACCTCTGCCAAATCACATGCACTAGTGAGATCCTAGACCTTCCCCTCTACTAATGTAGCATGCGTTGTCACAACTATAATCTGCTCTTGGGCTTCCTATAGCCACCTCTCCTTCTCAGCCAGCTTCACCTCCATAGTAGCGATTGAAGTATCCCACTATAGTTGTTGGGTCTACAACCTCCCAACCTGGATTTGTAGATCTACCACATGGGCTAGCAACTACCCTAACTTGCTATCTAGAGGCACCTCACTCTCATCTAAGGCCTCCTCAACCTCCATCAGTGGTGCATCCTCTATTGCAATCTTTGCTCCCATCCAGCCTCAGTCCATGGGTGCATATTCCACCCTTATGGATTGGCCTCTGCCCCATCATGTACCTAGTTGACAGACCCAAATCCTTGCCACTGAAGTAGGGACCATCAAGTATCATACACCGAGGTGGTCCTAGCCACAGTAACCCCCGACTCCTGGAAATTATCCGTAATGTCACCCAATAATGTAGGCTACATCCATTGCAGATCTACCTCTAGCACTAGCTGCCTATAGATAATAGGTAGCTTTGGGATGTCTTGAACTATGTTGAACTACTATAGGACTCTAGATTAGAACTGGTACTCTTGAATATTGTCCTTACGACCTAGAAGCCATTTATATCATCGATCCTGGAACATTTACTCATTAACCTTCGACCATACATGGAAATCCATATATGGATGTCACTCAATATCATCAGGTTGCAGTGCTACAAATTAGTCGATATAATTCTTGATGTCTACTGCATGGGACCTACTCTGGAATCCCTCCTCCTCGTAGGGCCAGCATGCAGTGTAACACTGATGTGCATCATCAATGGAAGTGATATCTAGGGGTAGATCTATAGGTCGCTTGATATGGATGTGCTACCAAACCCAAATCTATAGGAGTAGACTATAGCTAATGCCTACTCAGTTCCTATTGGTGATCTGATATAGCTCTTGGTATAGCTGGAATAGTAAAGTGCTCCTCTAGGCTAAGAGCAATGGCCGTCATGTAGAGCTTTGAATAACCCTCCTAACACTAGACAAAAGGTTCTAGGGGATCCTTGTGCTCGAGTCTAGAAGCACAATCTACATGACTAGGTGCATAAAAACTACCTCTCAGATGGAGAAGACCTCATCCCCATATCAGTAACCAATGTGAACGCCTCCATGGTTGATCTTATGTTGGGCCTCCAGGATCTGATCATCGAAGATCTCATAAAACACATCTCCCTTGCTCTAAAAGGTAAAGGAGGTGATGGGCTCACCATCAATAGGGATCCTAAAGATCCTGTAGACATCCTCAATTGTGATAGTCATTTTACCCTTTCGATATGTGAAAGGTATTGGTCCAGGAATTCCAGCTCTAGGCCAATGCAGTCATGTAAGCTTGATCTACCCTGATCATGGGTAGATCCAAGACATAGCCGAAACCCATGGCCCTAAACCACTATCACTCATGGTCAGTTAGCAGTGGGTATAGAGTGTTAAGGAGATCTGGCTCCCTAGCTCTAGAGGCCAATCTCTACAAAGAGATATGGTATAAGGAAAATCTAACTAAAAGCTAGCTAAAAGCAACTAAAAATGACCTAAAAAGAGATAGATCAAGCTAAAAATAGCTAACAATACAAAATTATGCTAAAAACGACAAAAAATTTAATAAGACATCTCATAGGTGCAATAAATGGCATTAATTGCCAAGAAAATCAAAAAATTTGAAAAAAATTCAAAATAAAGGGAACCGCAGGTCAAACCTGCGGTCCGCACAATGGTCAAATTTTTTATCGTTGTAATTTAAATCTAACCACAGTTGATACCTGCGGTCCCCAATCTATCAAAGGGGAACCAAAAATGGCAGCTATGGTCTAGGAATACAATCCTTTTGGGATCATTTCATAGCCAATAAAACAAATATATATATATATAGATATATATAATAGTAAAATCCTAAGCTAGCCTAATATAGGGTGTGGTTCATTACCAACAATTTAATGAGAGTGATTTAACCAATTAATTAATTTGGTTCATTTTAATTGGTAATGAATGCAAGGACTCGGTTTTGTATTACCTTACTTGCACTAAGGCCTCGACTGGAAGAGGGTTGTCCGCGATCCGCCATCGTGAGGTGTGTCAAGTGTTTGGTGTTAGTTTTAGTAGGGTTTTGGGTCAAGTTTTATCTCATGTCATTCAAAGCTCTCCAAATCACCAGTCATTGTTAAGTAATAATGAGAATATTTGAAAATAACACATTTTTTAACCTTTTCGTATTTTTTTGGACCACGATTGACACCCGAGATCCTAGAATTAGGGTTTTGCACTCGTAGGTCTAACATGCGGTTCTCAAAATTTGAAAATTTCAATTGCAGACTGAACCCGCAATTCACTATTAGCATTAAATGTAGCAAAATCCCATAATGGGAAGATCTTAAATGCTAAATCAATGACTCCTAACAGATCAAAATTGCAATAAAAGAAATCAATTCTACAAATTTGGTGATTTTTAAGCACCATGATCAATTAAAAATTTTAAAATTAAAAAAATATTTAAAAAAATCAAAAGCCAAATGCGCCTCGTATTCAGTTATTTACTTTATACACTTGGTGGTTGCAGTGACTGACACTCCATGCAATCTTACAAGATGAGTAATTAACCATAAGGACATTTGGGGAAAAATTATCATCATTGATTTGATATGCTTATTTTCAATTTTGAAGAAGGCCTTCAAGGCTGAATTGCTCCACGAAAACAAGGTGTTCCATGTCATTTCCCCTATGTCATATTCTCAAAAAATCATCGACAAATTGATTCAACACAAAACTAATTAGATTTGCATCATTTTGATTTTCTAAGATGGCTATTGTAGCCCGATTGCTCCATGGGATAGGAATGTGCAATTACTATTAACAGTTGTAATCATATGCTGAACTAGGCTTAGCCAAGTAATTAAATGCTCAATTCTAAGTTTGTATAGATCATTCATTGTGGTCAAGCGAATGCATCACTTCATACATTGTCATTACCCTCATCGACTCATCACTTGAGGGGGTAGTCATAATATCATAATCATAATAAAAGTCAATAGAAGATATCTAAAATCGTAGATCCCTTGATCTTGTCAAAATTGTGTTCATCCTTGTGAATCATTGTCAATAGCTATCATAAGCTTACCCCTTTTCTTGGGAAAAATAGAAAATATGATATTTTATTTGTATATCGCCTCCTTATAGTTATATAGGCCTAACTCGTATTGTACCACCAAAGCTACCTGAATTATTGTTGACGAGTGTAAAATCTTTCAAAATTAAACATCCAAAGAGTTAGAAACAATGATTCTAGGATGCATGTCCTTTTGCTGGACCTGGGGCATCTAATCTTGATCTGAGTAATGATCATCATAGAACCTTCGACATCATTTTAGGAGTTCTATGTTTTCTCATGCATTGTTTGATCTCACAATGCATCTCAAAAGGGGCATCTGTAGACACCTAAAACACATCATGTTGATGGCGACTACTCATATGGATATGCTACAAGACCATATGGAATATCTTGGACAGACTCCAAGATAGAGTAGTGGTTTTAACCACTCAATTTTTAGGCTCCTTGGCCTAATCATTCTAAACCTTAGCTGAGGCTTGTGGTCGACAGTCTGAACCATGGTTGACACCTGTATTTTATAGTCTAGACCGTATTTGTCACCTGTGGTCTTAACTGAAGTTCAGTTGGCCTTCATCCGAGCCAAATCGGTTTGAACAACCATTTGATCTAGAATAAGGTAGTTAAAGGATGGAAGCTTCCAATCCAACTGTCCTAACCACCCCTTCTTGTTCTTGGCTTCTCCATGAAGCCACCCCTAGCCCTTGGGTAGTCCTATAAATACCCCTTCATATTAGGGCAATGATATAACACATTTTGATAGTGAAGTGCTATCAAAATATAGCAAGAAAGAGAGCATTTGAGCAGCGAAGCCCTATCGGATTGTGGACTCACTTGAGTGCATTAAGAGAGATATTTTTTGCTATCACTTTGCCAATACAATCATCATGACAAATTGTGCCATGGATGCCCTAAGGATCTAGAATTCCAAGAAACACTAATTTGGACAAACTGAGGCCCTATCGAGCAATTCAACCACCAAATCTATCATAGGACACTAAGGCAACCCTTGATCATCAATTTTACAAGGAGGATCAATCCCACAATCCCTGATTTGAAGAGCAAAAAATACCTAGTTGCTCACCACGGCTTTCAGCCATGGTTTACAGTGTAGATCGCTCATCCGAGTTACGGTTTGCAACAGGTATAATATCCCCTTACTGTTCCTTTTAAGGTATGCTTACCTAGGATAGATTAATCATTTTAGCACTTGATTTTTGTAGTTTAAAGACTCTGACTAACCAGACTAAGGATTTTATTAGATTTTCTCCATTTTAGAAAGTAGGGCATAATTGATTTCTTTTCATGCTCACATGCTTCATTTCATACATTTGATCCATTAAATTGGTAGTTGTAGTCCTTATTTACATGTTTCTAACAATATTTATTAGAATTACTTATGTTTAGCATGGTTTATCCGCTTTCTTGATTTCATGTTGCTATGCTATTTTTGTATATATTCAATTTAAATGGCCTCATCATGTGAGGCTTCATATGCTTTTCATACTTTTTTGTTGTTTCTTGAATATAGAGAATCAAGTTTAAAGGATACTCAACCATTCAATTCCTTCCTCAATGCAAAGAAGAGGGTCAACTCCACCCTAGAGCAGTTTGTGTCACCTTAAAGGCTTGAAAAGTGCATTGTATTCCCAAGGGGATCACAATATTGTAATTGTGTATCAAAAGGGGATATCCCTAAGAGGGATTCATTTGTAACACATGAATTGGTTCCAAAAGAAAATAAATATGTATTTTACTTAATTTTTTAGTCTTTGTCAATTTGTGTTTGAATATCGCTTTTTACTTCATTTTATGCAATTGCAATATCGGGTGCACGCCTTTATGATCGTACAGTAAGCCATCTCTGTCTCATCCTCATATTCTTCATCACTTATGACGATGCCATTTGCATTAGTATGTTTCCCCAAGTCATGGGGCCATTGCCTTACCCCTAGGTAGGCTCTCTCTGTTAAGTCCTCTGACTCATAGCCACTTTCGTCCGATATGTATCCACTCTCGTTATGGATGGACCAGGTAAGTCTTCATAAATAGTGAGGCCCATGATAGGCTAAACTTGTTTGTCCCTCATCATCACTTGTAACATATCCATTTTCTCCTTGCTCTTCATCCCATGAGTTGTACCCTATTGGGGTGGCATCATTTGAGAAGCTTGGATGATACGTTTTGGGTGGTGGTACGTTTACCACGGCCACTTGTCTGTTACTTGGATGTCTTGCACTTGGTGGGTGATAAGGAATAAAATTAATATCTTCTCCTAACCCCAGGCATAACCTATCCAAGGCTGCTACTAGAGAGTCAACTTGACCTCTGATGTGATAGCCTAACCCAAACCTGTTAGAAGGAAGCTGGTATTACAACTCGAATGGTCGCCTACGTCATTGCTCATATATACCAATGCCATAGCCATACCAATGGGAACATTTAAATTAGCTTAGAGCAAACTCAGGATTAGAGAGGTAATGAATATTAATAGTGAATAGTTCATCATTGTCCTCTTCTATGTCTGTAGACTTATGGGTGCATTCCAGGCCAGCATAGATAAAATTTGTCTAGTTGGGAGGGATTCCAAGTGGAACCAATGTACCTATTGGTGGTCTTATATCTTTTGGTCATCTCATGTCTTGTGTCAACTCTATTATTGGCATAAATGTTATGTTCTACACAATATACTCTCCTATCTCCATACTTGCCAAGTGTATTGTTGCATGTGTTGTGGATGATCCTACAGAAGACACTAGCGAAGCGAGTTCTAGTATCTCCTCAACTTGATCTTGGAGATCTTCTTCTTCCATAAGACTTGGAATTTTCTTAATGTCTATGGTACATGCTTCCTTGGGATTTCTTTCCTCAACTATGGGCACCTTTAGCTTCTTATTGTCTTTTGGTTTAGACGTCGATGGTCTATTAGACGCATTAGTCATTTTGGGCACAAGATGAGGTGCTGATGTGGATGGGTCCTTTTGTATCCATTTGTTTTTTTCATCTAGTTGTGTATTTGGAGATGAAGGCCCTACATATAGGTGGGTAGAAGCAATCACAAATTCTCCTAGAAAATCCACTCGATGGACATACTTGAATGGCTCTTCATCCACCAATACCACATAGACATTGTCATCATGCACATACTTGACACATTGATGTAAAATTGAAGGAACACACTTCATATCTCTTATCCAAGGGCACCCTAAGAGGATGTTGTATTGCATGGCCCCTTCCAAGACATAACACATCATAGGGATGGTCTTATGCCCTACCTTGATGGGTAGGACTATTGTTCCTATAGTATTGCATAAAGCATAATTGAAAGCTCTTAATGTGTGGGCTCCTGGAATGATATTTGACTTAAGGATCTTAAGGTGTTCTATTGTTGTTGTAATGATATTGATCGAAGAACCCGTATTGATCAAGATCCACTTAAAATGTAAATCATTTACTGATGCCACAATGTGTAGTGGAGGGTCTAGTAAGGTAGTAGACATTGTCTTAATCTCATGATCATAAAATCGGATTACAAATTCTTGATATTCTTGCACTTGTCTGACAAAACAAGTGAATGCATTTGGATCTTGTGGTTGGAGCTCAATTTATTTCAAAATTTCCATCAAAGTCTCCTTGTTCTTTGGGTACTATTGTATGAACTCATAGATAGATAGCTTAGTCAGATTCATTTGTAAATTTTGCTCTAGTCTACTTCATAGTTACCATAGGTTGATTTGGTGGACCTAGAAGGTTGTTCTGCCCCTACCTCTTCTTGGGTGTAGCCAAGATATTAATGGGAGACACAGGAGGCTAGGTTTGACCATATCATCTAGTCCTAGTAGCTATATTGACAATTTCAACCATCCCAATGCACCCATGAGTAGGTTTATCAATTTGGACCTTATTGACTTGGGCACCTTGCCCCCTAGGGACATCATGGTTGGGTAGCAAGTTTTTGTATATGCCCATATCTCTTTTATCAGGATCTAATGGGTTGTCAACTTTAATTTATCTCGCATCTATCATGTTTTACACTTGATGTTTGAAACCAACATAATATTCAATATTATGCCCTGGTATCCTGTGATACGGGAAAAATTGATCTTCCCTATATCCTTTTGTCTTAGGATGGTTGGGATATATAAGGGGTACATATAGAAATCTTATCTTCCCCGCCTCACTCAATTGGTTGAAAATTGATTGGATTGACTCTCATAGAGGTGTAAAATAGCAAGGTGGCTTGCATTCTCTGTTTTTCCCCTGATTGTTCTTTTGATCAATATTGGATGGTGGGGGTTGTGCTTGATAATTCAAGGGTTGATATGCAGCCCCATACTTAGGTGCAACCAATACTACTTGATTGACTGGAGTAGGGTTTGCTTGCTTCTGCTTGTATTTATCTTTCTTATCATTTTTGCTCCACTCTTTCTTGTTTCGGAGATTAATGGTTCCCTCATCTACTTTTATGTCATCAATGAGTTTGGCATGTGCCAAGGCTTTCTCGAGTGAATGATATTGTTGAATTTATAGCAAGAGGTAAATATGTTTAGAACAACTCTTGGTGAACATGCAGACAATTTCTTCTATGGGGATAGAGAATGATAACTTTACCATGACTTTTCTCCATCTATCCCCATATTCCATTACTGGCTCATCGACATAATATTTTAGGTTGGCCAGGTTTGAGAGGTTCACCTTTATTTTAGAACAAAAAGAGAAATGCATTAGGATTGTGTTTTCTAGTTGTTCAAAATTGAATATGTTGTGCTTGGGCAGTTGGTTGAGCCATTAAGTGGTGGTGCCCGAAAATGTTATAATAAAAGTCCTTAGCATAAGAGCAACATTATCTTCTAGATGAAAACATGCATTGATAAAATTGATAATATGCTCTTGTGCATCCTATTCAACCTTAAACTTTTCTAACCTAGGAATCTCAAAATGCTTAGGATATGCAGGGCTAGGGACTGATGGGCATAATGGTTGGTTGTGTATTTTGCTCAATGTCGGTTGGTTGCCTACTATTTATTGTTTCTCAAAGGACTTCATATTTTTAGTGAGTTCCTAGAATGTCATTGAGGCAAGGAGTTCCTCCTCTTGTAGGACCCCTAATGGTGGTAATGGGGGTAACTATATGTGGCTTTGAATTGTTCTATTTTCTTCCCTCCTACAGGGGGATTCGAGATGTGCTCAATACTGATTTATAATATCTACCCTTTCTCAAATAGTTTTATGCTATTCATAATTTGAGTGGTGGTTTTTTATGGGCTTTCTCATTGTCTGTTGTACTCCTATCTTAGTGAGTCGACACATTTATCTCTTTGATGATATTTGTTATTGGCTTATAAATTGATGCGAGCTAGTTTCTCAGCTTTCTCTCTAATACGCTGCTCATGTTGGTGCAAAAACCTTTCTATTTGTTTGTCATGCTCGAGAGCTTCTACTAGCTCTCACTATTTATGCAATGCATTTTCTAACCATTGCATGTGGTTAGATTGCACTGCTGAAGAGGACTCAAGTTTATCTAATTTTGCCCTTGTGGTTTTGATTCATGGATTCCTCGAAGATGTCTCTATGGTTCCTTGGCTTTTGCTCGCTACTGTAATCTACTATGTATGTTGATAAGTGTCTCTACAATTAGACTCTGCATGAGACTTGTGGAGTCATTCGAAAGCATCTCTAGGTTGAGAGGTGCATTTAGAAGTAACAGTTCATGAACATCTAGATGTAGATTTTTTTGTGGCTATGGTTATGGGAGGTGACCTCGGATGCAACCGATCCAACTCATCTAACTATCTTGTTTTCCATCGTTGATCCCTTGGGGTGCCATTTTCTCCAATGAGGTCATAATATATTGGAATCCTTCCTCTTGTGTGAAGGACATATTCTTTTTTATGCCTATGACTGGATGTAGCTCTAGTTTCTTGCCTATCAGTGGGCAGACCTATTCTCAATGTCTCATGTGAAGTTTGAGGTGTTGTGACCCTTGTGTATCTTTTTGGTGATGAGGGATTTATAGCCCCACCTACCCTCCATGAGTATGAGTATGGGGAAACCTCATCATCCCTATGTGAATAATGGTATCTAGAACTCTCCTTATGTCCATGTGGGGAGGAAGCTCTTGACACCTCCTCATGTCTCTGAGAAGTTTATGTGTGTTTAGAGGAAGACCTTGAGGCTTCCTCATGCCTCCTTGATGATGATGGTCATGAGGACTTTTGTGTTTTTGTGATTTAGTTCCATGATTTGACTCTCTACTTAGGTTTTCTTGAGGAGAGCCCCCAAGGGTTGAATTATCACCCCATAGAATTGTAGAACTACATCTCATTATTTTATGTGCATGTGGTTCAATGTTACTATGACTCCGTTTATGAGCGTGTGTTGTTTCAAATTCTCCCTCGATATTGGAAAGAGGATGTTTACTTCTGATTTTGACCATTGTGTTTGTGAATTAGTTCTTCAGATTAAAATTTAGAGATAACCAAATAATATCAGACAAGTTTTTATCTTGATTACAAATTTATGTGTGCCCTAAACTATTTGATGTGTCTTTGATGCGTTGTTATTCTTGTTTCTTGCTCTTGTTTTAGATTTATTATAAGGAGACTCATCCATAGTGGGAATCAAGAACACCCATTCCAAACATGATTTTCTCAAAAAGAGACTAGGGTACACACTTAAATCCCAGTGGGGGGTTCGCCTAGCTCTTACAATCAAAACCAGTTGTTCCAATAGTGGGAGACATTTTGAACATGAGTAACTTAGTACCACTCTAAAGGAGTTCCCAGTTCCATTCTAAGAAGATCTAGGGGGTAAGCCGATGGAAGGAGATGAATTCCAACATCACCAAACTAAATCAAAGGTTGGTGATGAAATCCATTTCTCCAATGTTTAAAACATGTGTATGTGTGTGTGGTTCATTTTAGGCTTGCATAAAGTAAAATGCATCATACAGCAGTAATGACTCTTTCCTATATGCTTGATATAAATTATGTTTCACTTTTTATAAATATGCATAACTAATGTGAGATTCATGAAAGCACTCTATTTCATGCAAATATGGCCTCTAGTAGGGCTTCAAGCAAGCAAACAACATATAATTCCTAGCACATTGGATTCTAGAGTGGAATTTACAAGCATAAGTTGATGTTCCTAGCAACGCCTAGTGGAAATATAGAAAACAAAACTTTAAGATGCATAGGATGCAAGTTCTTTCCTCTCCATTCCTTTATTTTATAAATTAAAAATGTGTATTAATTCCACTGCTTTAGGAAAATAGAAATAGACATAGAACCATAAATCATCAAAAAATTTGTACCAACCTAAATCCAGCTCAGATAACCAATATTTTGATTTCTTTCGCACTCAAGCTCTGGTTGCTATTGACTAAAGCGACGAATTCCTGGCCGCTATAGACCAGAGCGGCTGACTCCTGGTAATTGTAGTCCAGAGTAGCTAATTCTTGGATGCTATAGATTAGAGCAGCTAGACCTACACATAAAAACACAAATATTTAAAGTGGTAGAAAATAAGAACTAGGTGATGGTCCCATCATGATCGCCATCTGTAGCGATCTCAGGGAAGCGGCTGCACCGTTCGCTCACTCTATTTGTGATTATTATTAATATTAATAATGTCTAACATGTACTAAATAAAAAAAGCATAAAATAGAGGTATAACTAAAGTACGAAGAAATAAACGAATGAGTGCTTTGTATTGATATTTTTAAGATCTAGTTATAGATAAATCCCTCTATGGGATACCCTTCATTTGATACATGATTTTACACAAAGAGGGTAGCAGATGTATAAAATATCCCCTAGAAAGGGATGATGCACCTTTAAAGGATTCCCAGTGACACACACAGAACTGTATGAGGGCTTATAGATGCCCCCTTCTCTAGGTCTGGTGCCTAGAAGGATCCACTTGCTCCCGTATGTTGTAGATATGTTCGATGAACCTATAGCCCTAAAATCAATGAAACAACACAACTTAGATATCTAAGATTGCCTCCCCAAATGAGGCTATTAACAATGAATATGCTCAATTAAAATAAATGCAATGAAACTAATACTATGAACGCAAATAACTGAAGTAAATCTTATGCTAATGAAATGAAAGAGAAAGTGAAATAAAATAAACTATCACCTAACCCTAGACTAGGTTGCGGGTCACTTTCTAGGACAACAACCGCTAAGGTGAAATCTCTCTCTATTGATCCAAAAGCTATGGGATCAAGTCTACTACTAATATTAATATGATTACCTTATGTGTTCAAATTTACCCTCCAATATGACAGGGCTTTGCTACAAGAATCGATCTCCAAGGGAAGCTTATCTAAGTCTCTAGAAGCTCTCCTCAATGATCCAACCTATTCCAAATTTTGATGTGTGATGTTCTCTCTCTTTGATTGATAAAATAAAATCCCCTCTTGATTCGTATAAAAATGGTTTCATAAGAATATTCCCTAGTGCTTTTAGGTTTGCCCCTTATAAAGTGCTTGAAACCCTAGGATTGCTTTTTTACATGCACACTGGACATTGGCATGAGAAGATTTGCCTTTGTCTTCCCTTGAGGGGCAGTTACCTGATGTCCAAGTATAGACTTGAGTCTTTCATGTAGACTTTTTGTGAGGAGGAATGTAAAGTTATCCCCGCTCGACCTTATTTCATGTAGACTGCCGCTTCCACCTAAGATTAGGCTATATTTGTGGCAAAATTGCATTTAAAGTTTAGATTTTGTCATTTGTAGTGGCTAAGGTTTGGCCACTCTGAGCCACAGCAGCCAAAATCCAACCGCTCTGGTCCATAGCAACTAGGATTGGATGGGTTGAAAATTCTCCAAATGAGTGGCAAAAACCACTTCTGATACTTGGAAGGCCCCAAGGTTTAGTCACATGACCTATGAGTGTGCCTATGTGAGTAGTATCCCTAAACATGACATGTTTTAGGTGTCTACACTACGAAGTGGATCAGGTTATTGATAGAATTTGTCCCTAGAATTCATTAGCCAAAATTCCATTAATGGATAGGTCATAGCTGTTCAAATGGAGGAGGTGCCTTTAGAGAATAGTGGGCCCCTCACCATAGAGCTACCTAATGATGTGGTTTTAAGATTATCAAAAGCACTTGAACCCAAAGAACCAGATAACAAAGCTGATGTATCGCTCCAAATTTTTTGCATCCTTACCTTCAAGCTATAGGATCCACGCCCGAAAGGGGGATGCGAGAAGGATGGGACAATACCTCGGACTGAGAGGCCCTTTGAAGGTCCCGCCTCTCGGGGGAGGGGTATAAGGGTGAATTTTTGATGGATGGTGGGTTCACCAGGAAACTTTTGAGTGGCAATTTCCACGCCTAGGTTGAGAGTAGGTTTGATGTGTTCATTTTGTGCTTTAATCATTCAATTCCTAGGTTTGGCCAAGATGAATCTAAGCTATTCTATATGCCAATGCTGATTTTTATGAATACAAAAAACATGAATAAGTGCTAAACACAGAGAATATGCTAAATAAGATAGAACATACCTGATTTTGGATGTCTGATGAAGATTCTGAGTTTTGTAGAAGTCCAAATCATCTCAAATCATACGTAATCATCTAGAATTGCACAGAATCATCTCAGATCTCAGTCGGTCATCTGAGATCAGACGAGATCATCGTCGATCTGATGAATTCATCAGATGAATTCATTAGAAACCTACAATCATAGAAACAGATACAAAATACCAAAAATGCAACTGCAAAAGCAAGGGGAAATGATAGAAATAATAGTAAACTTGCCTAAATGATAGATCCAGATAGCAATTAAAAGGAAATGCATCAATTTGACAATTTATTTTGACTTTATCATGCATCTATACTAAATGAGGTGAACTCCAGGATGCATAAATATAATAAACTAAGATAATGCATAAAGAAATGCAGAGAAAAGATAAGAAAATGCAAACTCCGGGCTCTGATTGCCCCCAATCTGGACTACAATCGAGATCGCCTCCAATCGTACGAGATCATCGTCGATCTACGACAGGATCATCCAAAATCGTCTGGAATCGCCTGCGATGATCCAAGCTTGCTCCAGCTGAAGAACAGTAAGATTCCTGCAAGAAAACTTGAAATATGCAATGCAAACAAAAGTATGAAGGTGTTCTAAGGCACAAGGAACTAAATTTGCAGGGAAATCCATCAGCTAGGGGGTTCAGGGGGATAAACTGAGAAAATCCCAGTTTATATAGGATTAGGGAGAGGTTAGGAGGTTGGAGATCATCCCAATTTGGGAGATCTCCAACGGGGGAGACTCTAACTGCGCAGACACGCTTTTTGCCCAAGTTAGAGAAGTTGTTGAAACAGAAGCTAATTATGAAAATTTGGTTTTGGGACGAAATCGTCTGGACATTCTGTTCCAGATGAATTCATCAGATCTGGGATGATTTCATCTGATCTACGACGATATCGTCCAACGGTCAAAACAAATCCTAAAAATGGCATGAAAAACAAGGAAAGCGGGTAACGGGCGGTTAATGGGCGGTTTGGGGTTAAAATTCAAATTTTTATCTTTTTACTAAGGTTTAACTGTGCCAATTTTAGGGTGCTACATTTTGCCCCCTCTTTAGCGAATTTTTTGAAGAAAATGCGTTAAAGACGAGTTTTTCCCATTTTACGAGAAAGCAAAAATTTACTCAATTTTTTAGATGACGATTCTAGGTCGAATCGTACGACTGCTGACTATGGTGCCCCCTCCGTGTTTTTACCCAAATCGAACATTTGAGGTAAAAGCGCGAAAAAGCAAAATTAAAAAAAATGTTGTTGATTTTAAATAAAATTAAGAAAATAGGGTAAAACCCTAATTCATTTTTACTATTCATTTTTGTTTTAGAGCTCTACAGAAAAAAATGGTTGAGACAACACATCGATCGACAGAGGTCCGGTGTGGGCTACGGGTAAGGATCTAATCCTAGTAAATTATGTTTGAATTTAATTTGTGCAATTTTTTGTTTGAAATTTTGATTGTTTGGGGCATCGCGGCCATTTTTAGGCCGTCGACGACGTCGGGACGAAATCGTCCCTAGATCGTCGATTTTGTCGAAGGGCGAAATCGGCGAACTAGGGGCGATCCCGTCCAACAAGGGGCGATCCCCAAGTTGTGAAATCGGAGATGATTTCATCCTACAAAGGACGATTTTGCCCAATTTAGGATGATATCATCCAATAGTGGATGATATCATCACTTTTAAGAAATTAAGCTTGATTAAAATGTTTTTAATTTGATTTTAATGATTGGTTTATTAATGAATTTTATTGTTTTATTGTTTGTTTTGTAGAGGGGATTACTAAAGAGTCGGGAGTGGAAATACGGTGGGCTGAGAGATGACATAGCCACGCTCGACCAGGCGGAGCATGACCGACTAGCACAGGTCGGTTTGCAGCATGTGGCAGAGATGCCACAAGTATCGATGGACATGGGGCTACTGACAGCCCTAGCAGAGAGGTGGTATCCGGGGTCATCCTACTTTCGGTTATCGATAGGGGAGATGGCTCCCACACTAGAGGACGTATGGAGGATCTTGAGGATCCCCATACAGGGATGGTTGATGATGCCTACGGCCAATCAGGGCCAGGCGATGATGAGGTTGAGCGGAGACCCGAGCTTCACCCTAGAGAAGGGCGGAGTGAACATCGAGTCTCTAAGGCAGATGCCTGGGGCATCTAGGCTGACTCGGGTTTTGGTAGGGGTGGTAGGTGGCTTACTGTTGTGCCACCAGAGTGGGTGCAAGTTACCATGGCTCCTCTCAGATGTGGTCTGTGACATGAGAGACCACGGATATAGATATTCATGGGGCAGTTTTGTGCTATGCCGCTTGTATAGGATCCTACATGGGGTCGTATACAAGGGAGGCCGATGTCTGGTCTTGACATCACTACTACAGGTTTGGTGTTGGGAGCACATCACGGTGCGGAGGTCGGTAGGGCTCCCACTGATAGGGGTTGATCGAGAGAGGCCCCGGGTTTTCTACTGGTGGTTACAGAGGGGGTCACAATGGTGGATAGATCTATCGATGTCACGGAGGTTGTTAGATGACCTCATCCCAGACCAGATCACCTGGAGGCCATGGAGAGAGCATCCAAGGTGGGCAGAGGATGGGCAGGAGTTGGCTCGCATCAGGCGAGTCTGCTGGCTAAGGATGGAGCGGGGAGAGGTAGAGCTCCACCGCTATGACCGAGTTCTATGATAGTTCGGTCTTCAGTAGGGGATCCCTTCTCTCAAGGATTACGAGTACTCCTAGACTATCTGGGATAGTACTACACTAAGCGGGGCTCCAGACATGCAATGGTTCTGGAGTCAAGACATAGATGATGCCCCCATCTAGCCAGTGGATGGTGACGATGCTGGGGTTGTAGATGGATACGATGCTGGTACGTAGGCATCCACCCTCCTCGGATGATGAGGGCACAGGGTCCGGTGCATGTCATGGTGCGATGGATGGGGAGGCGACGTCAGGTTGCTATTGAGGTAGCGCGGGGTCGCGATGGGAGAGAGCAATGACGGTCTCCATAGGAGAGATGCCAGAGGATGGCACGGGCTCCATAGAGGCCGTAGCAGATAGGGAGGAGGGAGGAGAGATTCCCTTCTCAGTAGGGGGAGAGACCACCATCACCCGATAAGGGCAAGGGTGTCGAGGTAGGGGAGAGCAACGAGATGGTGGCTCTTCGGGCTGAGGTTGCCCACCTTCGGGCTCAGGTGCAGACACTACAGGATGAGGCTACACGGCTCAGGGCTCGGAGCGGAGGGGCGAGCACTCAGGATCTGGCGTGGTCTATTGCTCAGACCACATTCTACCAGGGGTTATACTATCACGTGGTCCCAGAGGGACAGAGGGTACCATTGCCAACCCCCATTGTAGAGCCGATCATGATGGGATCATCGAGGACATCCTCACGATCGATGGCGAGGACCCGGGACACAGCCCGGACCTCTATGGGACCACCTCCTCCACGTCAGGGTGGGGGAGGAGATGAGGCTGAGAGCTCGAGGGCTTCTCGAGGCTAGCTGCTATAGAGTGCAGATTGCATTATTATATATTTATATTTTTTGAGGGGATTGAGTATGCCAGGGTTTTGATTGTGGCATACCAATCCAGATGATGTACATAATTGATTGAGATATATAGATTGTCTTTTTGATGATATGACTTGTGTATATGTTGTATGATGCTTTAATTTTGAATTTTGTGATTGATTATTTATGTAATTATGTCGTTTGGAAATAAATTATAATTTTTATGTCATGGCATAAAATTGTAAATGAAATAATTTGATGTGAATAAATTGGTTGTTTTGTGGTGTGTGATTTGATGAAAAATAAAAGAGACTTCTAACAATAATTTCAAAGGACATTGTCGTTGTTATAGACCATTTCATGGAGTCGCCGCTCGCTAGGTCGTCAAGCTAATCCCAGGATAGAAATATTGTTAAAAGTAAAAGAGTGCTTAAGAGACTGTCTTAAGACTTTGTGTTGTGATGATGAGAAAATGATGATGGTGATGATTTGTTTTCAGATTTTCATAAAAAATATTATGCATGACATATTAAAGAAATATGATTTTTGCTAGGCATAAATTCCTAAGTGTGATAAAAAATTTTGAATAAGTCCCTAGGAACTATACCATCATTGCAAAATTGAATGTTGACATAATGACATAAAATAGAATAAGTGTTCGTTCATTTTAAAGCTCAATTGTGTAACATAATGATGTAAGTCATATGTTTTTTTAATTTAAAATGAATGGGAAAATAAAATTAGAACAATGGTTTGCGCTAGGCATAGAATTATAGGTATAGACTTATACCATCATCGCGAAATCCAAAAAAAGAAATTGATATTTTAGTTTTATTGCATGATTGATTTTTGATTTTGAGATAAACAGAAAATAATATATAAACATGACTTTATTTGCGAGGTTTTTTTGAAGATGTGAAAGAAAATTTTTGTTTGTTTGGAAAAACATATATTTAATTGTTTTTATGCTAAGCAAATGTTCTTAAATAAGAAGATGAAATGATTCAAAAAGAATTGCAGAGATATTTTAAATTATCTCAAAGACAAAAATGTAGATTTATAAGGAACCCTCATGTGCAAATGTGAGTTCATTACCGATCTTGATTTATCATAATGATACAAAATCTCTCAAATACAAATGTGTGTGCAATTGTATTGTTCATTCACCAATTTTGAGCAAGATAATTTGATACAAGTAATTTGAATTAACCAAATAAGGGTTCATTGACCATGATTTATATGCATGTAACCGTACCAGACTACTATGTAAGTTGGGTCATCAAGAGCTAGCTAATCCATAAGCCGACATAGGTCTATACAAAAGAAGGTCGCTAATGTGACGGACATATCACCATGCTAGGAATTACCCAAGGCCAAGCGGGTTGGGCACAAACCACCTGTTATGGGGCTTACCTCACGGTTTTCGAATAATTGAGAATTCCAGGGATTCAAGCTCATTCACCCTTCTTTTCTTTTCAAGGGGTAGGGAAAGGGATTTTATTGCTTTTGCTTTTGCTTTTCTTTCTCTCTTTTTTTTTTTTTTTTTTTGTATTTTTGCGTGGAACTGAGATAATGCTGAAATATTGTTGTGATGGTACAAAATGATATTTTTCTTTTTCTCATTTTCTTTGACTTTTCTTTTTCTTCCTATACTAGGGATACTTGCTCGGATTGGTTGTAGAGCAAGGGATTTTTATTCCAGGTAGGGGTGAGCTTGTCCTTTTGTCAATTCTCAAATATTCTAGACCATGTGCATGATAGGATAGCAGGGGAAACTTTTCGCTCAAGAAACCACTTCTACTATGTAGCATCATATCGAATTTGCAATGAAATCATTTTAATGTGAAGAGATATACTTGGTTCAAGTAAATAACAAGATCAATTCTTCTATGCTCAAAACTTTATTTAATTCAACTGTGGACTTTGATATAAGAGAGATTAATAATCATACCAAATAAAATCAAGATATTTATGCATGTGAGTGTGAAAGTGCGGGATTCCAAATAAATGCTAATTTATCCAAAATAATTAAAAATATAACTGCAATACTTCAAGAATTGACAAGTATGAAAATAAAAGATGTTTTTGAAGATTTTGAAGTTTTATATTTTGATTTTAATTTATGAATTGAAAGAATAAACAATATTACTTTTTTTTGAAATTTTTATATGGATGACTAAAATGAAACAATATGCAAAATAACAATATATACAATGATGAAATGACCAAATTTTATGCATAATAGCATTTAAGATGCATAATGTTCATAGGTTCTTTAAGATCTTTACCATCTAAGGTAGATAATTGGTATGCTCCCGAGCCAAATTTAGCAGTGATGATATACGGTCCAAGCCAGTTGGGCTCAAATTTACCTTTAAGGTCTTTAGTTGCATTAGTATTTTTTTTATTTTCTTGACTCAATTCTGATCCAATGTTGATTATGTGAGGGTTATCGTCGGTTCCAATGTTAATTTTTATGACGTTTTCTACTTCCATATGTAGATCTCTCTCAAAATTAGGTGGGGCGGGTGAAACGCCCAATTCTTGTAATTCTTCCAAGGTTAGCTTGGATAATTCGTCTTGAGGAGTCGTGGCCTCAAGTTGGGCTATACTAGGTATAGAGCCATCGAAATAAAATTCGTTATATAACAATTCCTCAATGGAGACATCATGGAAGATATCCCCCTCCAACTCATCGTCGGATTCAGCAATCATCTCGGGGTAAGCTATGGATAGCATATTACATGTAAATGGGTTATTCCTTAAACGCAAAGCATCGCGTTCATCCAAATAATCTTGGTAAGATATGAGATGGTCATCATCCTCAAATGGGAAGGGCTGACCTTTACTAGGAAATAGGCCCACACCACATCGGGCGAGGCCATGGTTCTACCTCAAAAGGTTCTTTCATACCATTTTGGGAAGGTCCCAAACCTTTCCCTTTATATCCCAATTTAAGCATTATAGGCTTAGCTTTAATATACTCATTAGCAAAATAACATCGAGCATACCCATCATAATGAGTCTTGATGTTTCTAGGTATTCTTCCCCAGTCATATCCCTTATAAATAAAAGCGCAACTCCCGACTTGGTAAATACTTCCCATAGGCTGTGGGAGGCCCAAGGTACGAGGAGAGGGTGGCAATTTATTTAAAATAAGGGAATCTTGCATAGCAACGTTTGTTTTTTCTGATACAAGAATTTTAGATAAATCGGGTAAGAGCTCATCAATAAGAGCGTAAGAGGTAGAAGGATCATTTCCTATGTTTTCGGATGCGGAAAATATGCCTCTGGTAGGTGTAGATGTTGTAGAGATGTCTATGGATGGATCTATAGGTATGGAAGTTATAGGAGTAAAACAAGAAGCATTGGTTGTGGGTTTAGGATCTTTTTGAGGTCCTAATGTGGTTTGTTCGGAAGATGGTTGAACTATATGTAGAGGTGTAGTTGGTGGGGAAAAGTAGATGATGTTATGAGTGTGTGTTTCACACGTTTAGATGGATGATTAGAATTAGGATGTGTGGATGATAAAGCAGGGCAAAATTGAACTCCAATAGGTTCTGCCAAAGCACACATATCAAAGGGTCTAGGATCACCATGAATGGTAACCAACTAATTTTTAAATTTGAATTTAACACATTGATGTAAAGTTGAGGGAACAGCTCGCATCGCGTTGATCCAAGGGTGACCCAAGAGTATATTGTACGATGCAGGGCAATGTACAATAAACACGGTCGTGTCTAAGGTTCTTGGACCAACTTGCAATGGGATAGTAATAACTCCACACGTTTCTTGTGTTTCGTCATTGAAGGCTTTTATGATCATATCAGTTCTTTTCATTTCGTCACTTCTAAACCCAAATCTTTGGTAGAAGTCAAAAGTGCAAATGTTTAAAGATGAACCATTATCAATCAAGACTCGTTTAACTGCTACATCTCCAATTAGGGCAGTAATATATAAGGGGTTATCCTTATGTAAACTATGTTGTGGTATATCTCTATCCCGAAAGTCAATACAATCGACTTCTCGAGTTATGATAGTATTGGACATGGCTTCAGATTGAATATTTTGTGGTACCATCATTTGGCTTAATGTGAGCATTAATTCATCCCTATGGGTAGGAGAAGATCTTAAAAGGTCCAAAAGGGAAATTCTAGTTGTAGTATTTGATAATTGTTCATTAATATTATAAGGAGGTTTAGGTTGAACATTAGGGGCATGATTCCCTTTATTAGGAATTTTCAAAACAAATGGAGCTGATCCATCATTTTGAGTTTGATCTTGTTGAGAATTTTGAGCCTTGTTGTCGAGTAACAACTCCGATGGTACCTACAATATTATTTTGCGGATGATGAATGGGTCTTGGTCTAGCGTTTATGGCTTGTTCATTAGAAAGTAATTGGTGAGAAGATGGTCTAGTAGTGACTCTTCTTGGAAATGGTTCTTCTGGAACCATAGAACTTGTGATAGGTTGAATAGGATCTGATTCATCTTCAGAGCTATTCGATTGATTTGAGGTGATTTCCATGTCACTTTCAGTCTCATATTCTGTATCACTAAGATCAGGTGTCCGAATATTATATAGAGGTCTAGTCGTAACCATGGATAAAGTTGTGTCAAATATTTGCAGATCATGAGTAGGTAAATGTCCACTAATAGTTCCTACATATCGGGTAGGAGGGGGAACATTATGATGCTCAATTTGATTAGCCACCTCTTTACCATGCTTTGGTAAAGGATGTTGAAATATGTCCAATGATTGATTGGCATTCTGATTCTGATTTTGAGGGATGTTCTTTTGAGCATTATTAGGAGGATTTTGTTTAGGTTGAAAGGCTTGCACCTCCATCTCATTGTTATCAATCAGGTCTTGTATTTTATGTTTTAATATTTTACAAGAGTTGGTAGCGTGTCCAGGTCCTCTATGGAAATCACAATGTAAATCAGCTCTGTATCCGGGTATAGTTGGATCAGGTTCCCGGATATTTGGTAATTGGATCAAACCTCATGCTAGTAATTGTGGGAGAATGGTTGATAAAGGTTGATTTAACCTAGTAAATTCTTGAGGTGGTTTATCAGGAGGTTTCAATATAAATTTCTCTGTTGTTTTCGCAGTATTAACAGTAGCGATATTTCTACTATCAGTGACTCCATCACCCACAACTTGTTTATTTTTATATTGATTTCTGGATGTTTTCTCATCATCTTTCTTTTTAAGTTGACCTCTCCTAATAAGAGCATCTTCCACTCTTCGAGCTAAATCTATAGCTTGATCGAAGGTGGTCAAGGTAGCAGATTGATAACTCATAGGATAGTTGTTCTTGTAAATTATTGATAAAGATATCCAACATTTCCCGATAAGGTAACACAAAGTGCAATTTTCCTATCAACTGTCTCCATCGAGCTAGGAAATCAGCAAAACATTCATCTTTGTCTTGTTTTAGGTTGTACAAATCTTTAATGGTTACATGCCTTTCAATGTAGGCACTAAATTGATGCACAAAAGACTCGGCGGTTTCTTCGAAATTCCTCAAAGAATGAGTGGGTAGTTGATAATACCATTCCAATGCCATTCCTCCTAAACTTTTTGGGAACATTTTTAGTAATAACAAGTCATCATGTGATATATCATGACAAGCTATCCTAAACATACGAAGATGCTCTATGGGATCTTCGGTTCCTTTGTATATAGGTAGGACAGGCATAGGAAAGTGTTTAGGATATGGTTGTGCTACAACTATAGGATCTAGAGGCTGACTACACATCTCTCGATAATTGTACGAGGGACGGTAGGGATCTATCTGGTCCATGCGGGAGACTAACTATTTCACCATGGCTTCCAGATTACCAGTTTGTCCACCATATTGGTTTGGTGGTACATGAGTATGGGATTTATGAGCATATGATGGCGTGACGTAAGGATTAGATGCTATATTGCTATTATGCAAATGGTTGGTAGGAAGAGTATTATGAAGAAGATTTGTTGTAGCATTATGTTGTATCCCAGATTGTTGGAAATTGGTGTTTGGTTTTGTTTTAGGCTTTTGTTGATTTGAGGTATGTTGATCAATAACTTGGAGAAATAGAGCGGTGAATGATGGTTTCTTTTGTGTGGGAATAACCCTAGGCTTGGTAATAGGCACTCTAGGTGGTTGGGTAACCTGTTGTTGTTGCATGTTCTGGATTATAGCGGCCATATCCAAATTGGATGGTCCAGCTTGATCACTTTCTTGATCAACGAAGGACAAGGGATTAGTGCGTGTGTGATATATTTCTTCTAGGGTTGCTTGAGTGTCACTAATTTGATCCTTGTCCATATGGACTGCTCTATTAAGAGTGCCAATATTAGTATTGAGGAACTTCCAGAAATGTTCCATGTTCTCAAAAGTAACAGCTCCTTCTAGAGATATTTTAGGAGATGAGGATCCTTCCTCTCTAACAATTTCTCTTTGTTCATTTGCTTCAACAAACTCTTCTTCTTGTTGGTCTAGGGTTCCTTCTTCCTGAATTGGGTCTTCAGGAAGGACATCTGAGTTTATTTACTGGTTTTCCTAACCAATCTTCTTCTACTTCGATCTGTTTTCCATTCCTAAGTCTAGTCATTATGCTTAAATTTAGATTTTAGCAATATATATAAAAAATATATATATATATATATATATTTGCAACAAATTTGGGAGGTATATATTTTAATTATATACCTACTATAATACTTAAAAGAAAATGTTTTGATTTTTGTTATATTTTTGTTTTGTTTTTGTTTTTATGATTATAAAGACAACAAACAACACACTAAATGCAAGAAATAATAATAATAAAAGAATGGCTTAGTTTTCTATAAATAGTTTATAGATGTCATTGATGGGATCAAGTTCATCAGGAGTCATGAAATGCTCCTCTTCAAATTGGAAATGGTTTTTCAAGAATTTGACAAAGTGTGCTATGGTGATGTTATCTACTTCTGACTCGACTTGTAAAAATAGAGCTCATGGCAATACTCTCGATATAACACAGCTCTAGGAACTCTATTCCATCTCTTTCTATCCGTAAGGACGACCTCTTGATCCTCTATACGAGATAGAAATTTATGTACTACAACTGCATTGTCGAGGTATTCCTCAAAGGTGTACAACTCGAGAGACACAAGGGCTCTTTTATCTGCTAACCACCTATGGCAAGCTCTCTGAAGCTCATGATACAAGGTCACTTGATCAGGATCCAGGATTCTATCTAGGACAAACCTCTTGATTTGCCTAAGTTCGGTTGATCTAGATTCAATGATATTCAATCTCCTATTAAGTTCGTCCCATAAAGGTTGAACCCTATTTGTTTGAGGTACTCTAAGTACAGAAGTAATCTCTATAGCTGCTAATTGATTCTCAACATTAATGGTGACAACTCGTCTTTTATTATAATCTACCATCTAAATATGATATGCAATATTTGATTCTAAATGCATTTATGTTTTGTGTTTTTTTTTTGGATTGTTTTCAAAAGGTTTTTAGTTTTTCACGTCGGGTTCACCAAAATGTATCGCTCCAAATTTTTTGCATCCTTACCTTTAGGCTATAGGATCTGCACCTGGAAGGGGGATGCGAGAAGGATGGGACAATACCTCGGACTGAGAGGCCCTTTGAAGGTCCCGCCTCTCGAGGGAGGGGTATAAGGGTGAATTTTTGATGGATGGTGGGTTCACCAGGAAACTTTTGAGTGGCAGTTTCCACGCCTAGGTTGAGAGTAGGTTTGATGTGTTCATTTTGTGCTTTAATCATTCAATTCCTAGGTTTGGCCAAGATGAATCTAAGCTATTCTATATGCCAATGCTGATTTTTATGAATACAAAAAACATGAATAAATGCTAAACACAGAGAATATGCTAAATAGGATAGAACATACCTGATTTCGGATGTCTGATGAAGATTCTGAGTTTTGTAGAAGTCCAAATCGTCTCAAATCATACGTAATCATCTGAAATTGCACAGAATCATCTCGATATCATACGATCATCATCGAGATCAGACGAGATCATCATCGATCTGACGAATTCATTAGAAACCTGCAATCACAGAAATAGATACAAAATACCAAAAATGCAACTGCAAAAGCAAGGGGAAATGATAGAAATAATAGTAAATTTGCCTAAATGATAGATCCAGATAGCAATTAAAAGGAAATGCATCAATTTGACAATTTATTTTGACTTTATCATGCATCTATACTAAATGAGGTGAACTCCAGGATGCATAAATATAATAAACTAAGATAATGCATAAAGAAATGCAGAGAAACAATAAGAAAATGCAAACTTCGGGCTCTGATTGCCCCCAATCTGGACTACAATCGAGATCGCCTCCAATCGTACGAGATCATCGTCGATCTGCGACAGGATCATCCAAAATCATCTGGAATCGCCTGCGACGATCCAAGCTTGCTCCAGCTGAAGAACAGTAAGATTCCTGCAAGAAAACTTGAAATATGCAATGCAAACAAAAGTATGAAGGTGTTCTAAGGCACAAGGAACTAAATTTGTAGGGAAATCCGTCAGCTAGGGGGTTCAGGGGGATAAACTGAGAAAATCCCAGTTTATATAGGATTAGGGAGAGGTTAGGAGGTTGGAGATCATCCCAATTTGGGAGATCTCCAATGGGGGAGACTCTAACTATGCAGACACGCTTTCTGCCCAGGTTAGAGAAGTCTGTTGAAACAGAAGCTAATTATGAAAATTTGGTTTTGGGACGAAATCGTCTGGACGTTCTGTTCCAGGACGAATTCGTCAGATCTGGGATGATTTCGTCTGATCTGCGATGATATCGTCCAACGGTCAAAACAAATCCTAAAAATGGCATAGAAAACAAGGAAAGCGGGTAACGGGCGGTTAACGGGCGGTTTGGGGTTAAAATTCAAATTTTTATCTTTTTACTAAGGTTTAACTATGCCAATTTTAGGGTGCTACGCTGACATGACCTTGTTCTTCAATGGTTCAAAGGGTGAGCAAGGGGGTGGTGCAGGAATAGTGTTGCTCATGCCACAAGGTGCTCCCATGCCCTTTTCATTTAAGTTAGACTTTCCTTGCACTAAAAATAATATTGAACACAAAGCTCAAATCTTGGGCCTCCAAATAGATATCGCCATGAAGATCAAAAGGTTAAATATCTTTGGCGATTACCTTCTCATTATCAACAAAGTGAAAGGAATTTTTCAATGTACGTGTCCTATCTTGGAGGCCTACAAAGATCTTGTTGATACTTATCTAGATCATTTAGAGTGGTATGACATCGAGGCAATCCCTTGTTCATCAAACAAATTTGCAAACACTAAGGCATCTTTGGGATCCTTAATTCCTTAGAATTTGTCTACTAATTTTACTACCATCCATGTCAAAATGTTGTCACACTCTACTGTGCAGCATGAATCTTTGGATAGCAAAGAGTCAATCAACATGATTCATGTAGAACCAAACCATGAGTGGTTCTACAGAGAGTGCCTTTGGGGTCATTGATATTGCAAGGTCCTACATGGAATGGTACTACCATTGACCATAAGGTTATTTCCTAGTTTGTATTTACAAATATTAAAGCATATGGAGAACATGTTGTCTTGTCAATTGAGGTTGATATCTATCAAAGATAGATGTCACAGATACACAACTTCCTAAAACTTGGTGTAATCCCTTAGGGATTATCACATGCTGCAAAACACACATTTAAATAGAAAGCGACAAAGTATGTCTTGTTAAGAGATATTTTATATCATTGAAGCTATGATGGAGTTCTCCTTAATTGTCTTGAGCACCAAGAATCATCTTGGACAATTTTACAAGCTCACGATGATATGTGTGGTGGCCATTTAAGCGGTATGGCTATCATCAAGCGCATCCTTTGCATGGGATATTATTGGCCTACAATGGAGAAGGATTGCAATGTATTTTTTAGGAAATGTATTAAATGTCAACATCATGATAATATTACACACTTGCAATTACAGACCTTACAACCTATTCAAGAGGCTTGGCCATTTTCTCAGTGGGGTTTGGATCTAATCGGTAAGATCTCTCCTCCATAAATGGGCCAACATACATTCATTATCATGGCTACCGAGTAGTTTAAGAAGTGGGTGGAAGCAATACCATTAATAATGACAACTAGAGCAGGTATTTTTGAGTTCATATTCACCAATATCATAAGTCATTTTAGGATACCATCCAATATAATTTTGGATAATGGAACGTCATTCAAGAGAAAAAACTGTGAGGGCTTTGACGTTCAAGTATAGTATTAAACAAAATTTTGTGACTCTATATTATATGCATGCAAACGGGTAAGCTGAGGCTTCAAACAAGATAGTGGTATCCATATTGAAAAATACGATACAAGAGCACCATAAAGATTGGTACATCTAGTTGCCCCTTGCATTATGGGCTTATAGGACTAGCATTCGGACACCCACTAGGGCAACTCTGTTTTCACTAGTATATGGCACTGAGGCTATTATACCCCTAGATTTTGAGATTCCAATGTTGCATATCACATTAAAAGAGTACACTACATGACAAGCTCACCTAGATAAATTTATGCTACTTGATGAACATTGTGTGAATGCTCTCGAGCATCTCCATGTTTATCAAGAGTGCTTAAAATGAGTTTACAATAACAAAGTCCATCTGAGAGACTTTGATGTTGGTGATCTTGTGTTGAAAGAGAACCAATAGAACTCAAATATGCCATCAAGAAAATTGGACCTGGGACATATCACTTGAAGGTGTTGAAGATATTGAGCCTCTCAACATCCTTCATCTTAAAGAGTTTTATACCTAAAACCATTAAAAATGCTCCAAAGGCATTTGTAAGCCCTTTGGTCATACCATTAAAAGTCTCCAAATGCATATATAATCCCTTTGGTCATCCCATTAAAATGCTCCAAAGGTGTCTGTAAGCCCTTTGGTCAAATCAAATTTTCAAAAATCCATAAAAATTAAAAAGCTATAAAATCTAAAAACATTGGAAAATATCAAAATTTGAAAAGAAACATTTGCATCATTGCATTTCATACAAAAACATTGCATTTTAACTTCATTTGCATCATTGCATTTACATTTACATCATTGCACTCCATTTACATCAAGATTTTTTCATTTTGCATCTGAATTCCATTTTTGCACTACATTTAGGCATTTTCGTCCATCGTACTTGCATTAGAATAAGTTGTGTTTACAATATTACAAATGACACCACATTTGTATTTCAATCATGCATCTATGCATTATCACCTTCATTCATCACCCTTGTGATTAATTGTGTTTCTCAACACAACCCTTCCTTTTCCTATGAAGAATATACTAAGGTTTTTCAGTCATTCAACCATACCTAAAGGTCTTCTCAAGAGTTGGTAGAAACCTTGATTTGCTTTTGTAGATAAATTATAGCTGTGATAGAACTTAGCATATTATAATCCTACCATTAATATACAAACTAAAAAATACTAATTAGTACAAGGTAAATATGAACGCTACGAAGCGAGACCAGGTATCCTAAAGTGAAAAGTTTATCTTTCTTATCCCCCTATGCGGATGGTCCAAGAAATGCTGATAATTGGAAAAACGACATGTTTCCCCTACCCAAATAAATCACTTGCTTATGTCAAAAGAAGAAAAATCCCAAAAATAAATCCCTCAATCAAATCCTTGAATGAAATCCCAGAATGGAATTCCAAGAGTGAAATTCTAGAATCAAGTCAAATCAAGATAAAGTTTTACCATAAATCAAATCAGTATCAAATCCCTTGCTAAAATAAAGAGAAAAAAAAAAAAAAACTTATCACCATAGAGAAAATATACAATGATTCTTATCACTTTACATGAGCAAGTATCCCGATAAATTGAAAAAAATAAGGGAGTGAACTTGAATCCCTGGAATTGTTAGTACTACCACACCTTACACACAATGATATGTCTGATACATTAGCATTTTGCTTTTTTGCATACCAATATTTGAATGTGGAAGAGCTAGCTTCAGGTGTCCTATATTGCCTAGTGGTCTAATCCAACTGAAATCCAAACCTAGGATCGGGTGAGCATGGGGTGATCCTCATTACAATAATGGGCTGAATGAATCCTACCTGACAATGAGGTAAGTCTTGTGTCTCATCAAATATACTCATTTGAACACACATGGGTCATGAATAGTTGCATCTATCCTAGTGAAAGCCTTATTTTTTAGAAGTCTAGTATGGTCAGTATACAACTTTTGATAAGTCAACTAGGTTGTTTGAGTCTCATGGAAAACCTCAAAAACTCCCAAATAGCAACAACTAATAAAATCACAATCATCAAATACAAATTTATTTTATGAGAATTTTTTTATTAGAAATGTTCATAATATATGTTAGATACTAGATGGATGTCAGAAATAATATTTAAATGACCACTGACCATGTTATCCATATTCTTTTAATTTACAAAAGCTTATGAATAGAAATAATATATCATTTCATAGCACACACGGGTGTTTAATTGATAAAATATTATGACAAGATACATCAATTAAAGTTTATGATTGTTATACATTCTATGGTGTCATCCATTATATTGTCAAACTCATACTGCATTCATACATTATGTTTTAAGTAATTAAAACATACATGTCCATTTACAAAAACTCGTCATCATGAAAATTATGCAATACATATATAATATGAACCATGTCATAACATCATAAATTAAATGCATACAAGTACTATAAATAAAGAGTACATTGGCATATGTCAAAAATATCCGCAGGCTACAACTATGTAGGTCCTCGACCTTACACTCAAAAATGGTACAACATATGGCATAGATATGTACTAAGCATCAACCTACAATAAGTGCTCCAAAATATGATCATGATGAGTTTCAAAATGTCAAACTAAAATATCTAATGGGCCAGAACCTTCCAAAAATTCAAAATAACAAAAAAATTAGATAATACAAAAGCCAAATGTGCCTTGTATCTAGTTATTTACCCTATACACTTGGCGGTTGTAGTGAGTGGCACTCCATGCAATCTGGCAAGATGAATAAATTACCATAAGGAAATTTGGGGTAAATTCATCATCGATGTATTGATACGCTTCATTTCAATCCCAAAGAAGGCCTTGGAGGTTGGACCGCTCCATGAGAATGAAGCAATCATATCACTTCTTTTATGAAATTTTTAGCAGATCATAGACAATATGATTCAACACATGCCTAATTGGAATTGTTATAATTTTTATTCCCTAGAAGGCATTCGAGGATGGACCGCTCCATGGGATAGAAATATACAATTCCTATTAATAGTTATAATCATATATTATCAAGCCTAATCAAGTATTAAATGCTAAATCTTGAATTGTTCAAGTCATTCATAGTGGTCAAGCGATTTGTCACTTCATTTACTTGTCATTACCCTCATCGACTCATTGCTTGAGGGGGTAGTCACTATATCATAATCATAATCAAATTCAACATAAGATACCTTGATCGTAGATCCCTTGATCATAGATCCCTTTATATTGTCAAATTTATGTTCGTCTTACAAATAATTTCCAAAGACTATCATAAGCTTACCCTTTGCTAAGGAAAAAATCAAATATAATAGTTTAGTTTATAGCTCTCCTCCTTTCGTATATATAGGCCTGAACTACTATAGTAGAACTGTAGATACCCAAATGTTTTATGACAAGTGCAAACTCTTTCAATTTAAGCCTTCCATCTAGTTGGAATCAATGTTTCTTGGATGTGCATCCTTTTTCCAGACCTTGGGAATCTAATGTTGATTAGACTAATGATCATTATCCAACCTATGACATCATTTTAGGAGGTCTATTTTTATTAGAGTTGTTATATCTCAAAATGTATCTCAAAATGGGCATCTATAGACACCTAAAATGCATCATGTCGAGGTGACTACTCATATGGGACATGCTAGAAGACCATATCAAAGATATTGGATAGATTCTAAGGTATAGAAGTGGTTCTAACCACTCATTTAGGGATTTTGGCCTAATTAGTGTTGACTATGGCTGAAACCCATGGTTAACAGAGTTGACCATGCCTTAGAGCCATAACTACCCTAAAAAATTAGTTGGACCTCGACCAACCCAAAATCGGTTACAATGTCTAATTGGTTGCAGATCCAAGTAGTTGGAGGGTGAAAAGTTCCAAAAGTTTCCATCCAACTGCCCCACCTATCCCTTATTGATCTTGGCTTCTCCATGAATCTAATACAAGGCCTTCCCAAGTGCTATAAACCCCCCTCAAAATTGAGGTAAATTTTATATAAATCTCGATTTGAAATGCAATGAAGCCCTATCAAATTGCATACTCACTTACATACATTAAGAGAAACACTTTTGTTGCCCAATTGGAGATCAAATGACATTTGGAACCAAGAAGGCTATGGAGGGCTAGGAGCTATCAAGAAACATAATTGAGCCCAATCCATAACCAATATGAGCAATTCTACCACAAAATCTATTATAGGACATTGTGGTGACCCTTGATCATCAATTCATCAAGGGGAATTCAAGATCTAAGACCAGTATTTGAGAGCAACTTTATTTTCAACTCTTTCGTGGTTGTTAGCCATGACTAACAGTGCTAGTTGCACTACAAACCCATGATTAGGTTCAATTTCCTTTTTCCTTTGATTTTAGTAGTAGTTTATATTTTTTTTGCAGTAGATTAGATGAATTTAATCTAGATTTGCTTTATTAGAGATAATTGTCTGGTAGAAATAGGGATTTAAGGCTTATTTCCTTCATTTTCTTGTTATTTGTTAGCTAGATTAGTTTTAGTTATTTTTCATGTTTTCATGTTTTTGATTGCTTAATTAGAGCATTAGTTAGATTTATTTATGTTTCCTTTACATTTCTTGATGGTCATTTATCATGTTTAAAGTATATTACTATGTTTTATGCACTTTCTTTATTTCAAGCTTTCATGACAATATTTTGCATAATTTATTCTAAAAGCCTTATTAAGAGAGGTCTCCTTTGCTTTTAATTGCTTCTTGTTGTTTCTTAAATGTAGGGTCAACACGGTCTTGACATTCAAATCAACAAATGCCTTTAATCATGGAGAAGAAGACCACATTTACCTTGGAGCAGTTTGTGTCAACCTAGGAAGCCTGTGGATTACACCTACCCTTGCGTGGGGACTTTCTTTGACTGTAATAATTCTATCACATTAGGTATCCCTAGGAGGGATGGATTTGTAATCGATTTTCATTGAAAATTTAATAAAAATAAGCCTTACTTGTGTTTATTTGCAAATTAGTCTATCTTTCATGTTTTATGTGATGTTTCAATTATTATTAGCCTAGGTGTATGCATCCTAGATTTCTATAGAGATATGTCTTCAAAACCTGTCTTAATCACACTTAAATTTTATTTGCAAACACTTGGGTTAGGTAGCCACAACCTATCTCAAGATCTTCAGAAAATAATTTTCTCAAAAATTATTTTCCATACAAAATATCAAATCCTTTTGTACACCTTATAATATCCAAACTCACAATATCTAACTCAACAATTTCATTAAAACAACATGCACATAAATATCCCTTATTCACCTTATAATATCCACACCTTATAAAATAATTTTCAATCACCACAAATCAAAATAAAATATTTTTATTTTTATTTACCTTATAACTCTCCCAAGCACTTAGAACTCATGACAATCTCAAAGCACTTTTAATTTTCAACACCTTGGAGAATAAAATTGAATGACATACCTTTAATTTGTTTTACCCATTAAAATTTGTCTTCGTAAAATTTCATCATGTGACATTGCACTCCCAACACCCTAGCTCCAAGCTAGGCCACCAAGTGGGCTACATGCCCAGTTGAGACAAATGGCGCACGCTATCCTAAATCCACATCATGAAAATGTTGAGCAAGTCAAAATAATGGCCTCTTCCTCAAAAACACCAATCACATGGATTGAACCCGTGATCTCCTCTTTGCATATCTTAGCACTTTCCCAACTGCTTCTTGTGCTGCTGTCATAGTTGGGATGTCAATCACCTCACCTCCTTTATTGCCTTGTTTCCTTCTAATATCTTAGAAATGCAATTTTTTTTCTTCCAAGGGTGCAGCGCTTTTATATTCTCTTATATCTCGCATTCGAAGGTGTAAAATCGACTTTAGGAAATGGAATTCATTTCCTATATAAATGCACATTATCTTTTCATTTCTCACGTCGGACCACTTTGAATTTAAAAATTCGAATTTAGTTTTAAAATATTAAATTTAAAAACCTTTGCCTCCATTATTAATTTAAATTAAAATTTTAATCAAACATTAAAATATTTTAATATAAATTAAACCTTTTGTAAATTGCTCATGGGTCTTTTCAATTTGAACTTCATTTTTCTTCACCTTGTTATTTGGCTCAAAATATTATAATAATATAATTTTATTATTTAATTTAAACTTGCTTCTCCTTCCTCGGGTCTTCATCCTTTGGGCCCTTTTTAGGCATATAATATTAAAAATAAATATTATATCCTATTCCTTTCCAATACCTTATTTCTTTTGTAAAAACCACTTGATATCCTTAATGATGATGAAATTAAACCAATATTCTTTTGATATCAATGACAACAAAACTACTCAAATTTTCCAACAATCCCCCCCTTTGTCATTGATGGTAACCCCTTTATTTTTACCATTCCTTTTTATTTTTCAAAAGCTACTTTCTTTGAGAAAATTGCCTCCTTGACTGAATGCTCTCCCCCTAACTCAAATTTCTCCCCCTTTGTCATCAATGGCAAAGGACCACCTTTGGGGCTTGGGGCTAAGAATGAGACTCTTAGCTTAGCCCCTCCCCCACCTCCTATTGAGGTGGTTAATTCTTGGGTGGGAGTATAACTACTCTTAACTTTTCTTAAAGGTACTCAAAAGTCTCTTTCAAAAGTGGCTTAGTGAAAATGTCTACAATCTGCTCCTTTGTAGTAACATATTCCAACCTGGCCTGCTTGTATATCACATGTTCTCTCAGAAAGTGATACTTGATCACAATGTGCTTTGTCCTATAGTGCATCACTATATTCTTTGAAATATTTATAGCACTTGTATTATCACACAATATGGGAATAGGATGATCATGTTTTATCTTGAAATCCTCTAGAGTTCACTTCATCCATAATACCTGTGTACAACTAGCAACTATTGCAATATACTCTACCTCTGTTGTACATAATAATAGTGATGCCTATTTCTTACTTAGCCAAAAGACCAAACAGTCTCCAAGAAAGAATGATCCTCCACTTATACTTTGTTTTTCATCATTGCTACTAGTATAAACTGCATCTGTATAAGATGTGAGAGTGAATCTGTCACTTTTGGGATACTAGAGCCCAAAGTCCATAGTTCCTTTTAGATACCTAAGAATCCTCTTCACTGCTGCTACATGTTTTTCCTTGGATGATGCCTAAAAACTTACCACTAATCCCATTGTCTGCATGATATTTGGTCTTGTAGATGTGACATACAATAAGCTGCCAATCATATATTTGTATAATTTATGATTTGCATCTAGATATTCATCATATTTACTTAACTTACATCTTGTAACCATGGGAGTACTTATTGGCTTGCAATATTCTAACTTTAATTTCTTTAGCATCTCTTTTATATACTTGGTTTGTGAAAGGAACACCCCTTTCTTTGATTGTGAAATCTAAAGTCCAAGAAATAAGGACAACTCACCACGCATAGACATCTCAAATTCATTCTGCATGCTCTTTACAAATGTTTGACACATATTATCATTGTTTCCTCTAAAAATGATATCATCAACATAAACAACCACAATTAGCAATTCATTCCCTTAATTTTTTATGTATTAGTTACTGTCCAATATTCCTTTCCTAAAACCCTATTCCTGTAGGTACTTATCCAATCTTGAATACCAATCTCTAGGAGATTTCTTTAGTCCATAAAGTTCTTTCTTCAATCTACATACATAGTCTGATTTATCTGTCAAGTTGAAACCTTTTGGCTGCTCAATGTAAACCTCCTTCTAAAACACCATTTATAAAGGCTGATTTAACATCCATCTGATATACTTTGAAGTTTTTGAAACTTGAAAAAGCTAAAAATATTTTGATAGCTTCAAGTCATGCAACTGGAGCAAATGTCTCATAAAATTTAATTCCCTCTACCTGTGCATAGCCTTTGCACACTAATCTTATTTATTTTGACCACTTGATCATATTCATTTAACTTGTTTCTAAATACCCATTTAGTGCCAATCACATATTTATATTTTGTTCATGGAACAAGTTTCCAAGTCTTACTTTTATCTATATGATCTAACTCCTCATTCATTGCCTTAACCCAAAAATTATCCTCACTTGCCTCATTGAAGTATTTTGGCTCAATTTTAGATAGCAAAAAAAAATTGCTTGTTGAGTTGATGTTATTATCCTTCTCCTTATCTATCTCTCATCTGGGTTGCCAATTATTAGCTCTCTTGGATGATGTTTTTATACATACCTGTATGGATTATTAGGAATAATTCTTTGTGTTTCTTCCTCTTCTTCTTCTGATTCCTCATGAAACTCCTCTTGACAACTTCCATCTTCCTTATACACAATTTCTTGAATTGGTTCTCTTAATAATATCTTCTCATCAACTGTTACATTTATAATTTCTACAATAGTGCATGTCCCTTTGTTGTAGCATATATAGGATTTTATCTTAGTATAATAACCAATAAAAATACCTTCATCACTATTTTGGTCAAATTTGCCCAAGTTTTGCTCTTCTCTTCATATGTAACATTTGGTTTCAAAAACTTTGAAGTGTTTTACAGTGGCTGGTATTCCCTTCGAAATATCATATGGATTCTTGTGATGGTTCACTCTTATTTGAGACCTATCAAATATATAAAATTTGTGTTAACTTCCTCTCTCCAAAAACCATCTGAAATCTTGGATTCATTTAACATAGCTCTAGCCATATTTTCAACAGTCCTATTCTTTCTTTCAACAACTCCATTTTGTTGAGAAGTTCTTGCAGCTGAGTATTCTCTTTTGATCCTATGTTATTCACAATAGTTTACAAATTTATTCGAAGTAAATTCTCCTCCTCTGTATTATCTGAAACACTTAATAATTTTACCTATTTTTTTTTCAACCAACTCTTTAAACGCCTTGAATATATCAAGTGCTTCTAAATTTTCTTTTAGGAAGGCTACCCAAGTCATTTTGGAATAATCATCTATAAATAATATGAAGTAACTTTCACCTTGAATACTTTGGGTTCTGGTGGGACCACATAGATCAGTATGTATTAGTTTCAATGGCTCCAATCACATAAATCCTTTTTATTTGAAACTGGTTCTAGTTTGCTTTCCATGCTGACAAGCTGCATAGATTGTGTTTTATGGCCTTTTTAGCTTGGGTAAATCTCTGATAGCATGTTTATTGCTTATGTTGATTGTGTTGTCAAAATTCAAATAACCCATTCTTCTATGCCACAACTAACTCTCATCCTCTTGTGATACAAAATATTTTTCTCCTTTAATCTCACTAAGCATATAGAGGTTATTTGGAGTTCTACTTGCATTTGCAATGACTTTTCTAGTTTCATACTTTCTTATTTCACATCTATATAGATGAAATGTAACCATATGATTTTGATCACAAATTTGGATTACACTTAGCAAATTGTGTCTTAATCTTTTGACATATAGTAAATTTTTTGTTCTTTTATTTTCTTTATCTAAACTCAGAGTTCCCTTTCCACAAATTTTAGCTGATCCATTATCACCAAAACTTAATTATCCTTTATTAGCTTCTTGGAGTACAAGAAAATTATCTGTCTCCTGTCATGTGTCTAGAGCAAGAACTATCAATAAACCATTATTCTTATTTATCCTAATCATGAAGAGCTATTTGAACTATCATTGATCTAGTCTTTTCATTCCCATTTTTCTCTTTCCTAGTTGTTGATGTTGTATTCTTTTTACTAGACTCAGGAAGTATTATTTTGCACCGTCTAGCCTTGTGTCCAAAGTTATTGTATTTGTAACATATGATATCATCATTAATAAGAGGTGCAAAAGAGTTGAAATTTCTATTGACATTATTTTTCACATAACTAGTGTAGTATACAACTCTATGACCATATTTGTTACAAGAAAATCAATAGCCATGGAAGAAATTATGTAACCTATTTGGATGCCTTTGAAAATATGGTTGAGTGCTTCTCATTTTGTGATTAACTCTTGTCCATGGTTCTTCTTTACTTTATTCTTTTCTTATGTCCTTTCAATTCGGGGTATGAGTAGTGAGCTTATCTCTGTTTTATGTCTCTATTTTTTTAAATTTGCATTCCTCTTCCTATTTTCCTATCTTTATATCTTGTTGAAGCTTGGTCTTTTTAACTTCATGCCTTAGATATACAATTTCTACTTCTAATATTTCACACTCTGTTTTCCTTGCTCTTAATAGATCTATCATATCTTGTTCAATTTTCTTTCCAAATAGCTATCGCCATGAAGATCAAAAGGTTAAATATCTTTGGTGATTACCTTCTCATTATCAACCAAGTGAAAGGACTTTTTCAATGTAGGTGTCCTATCCTAAAGGCCTACAAAGATCTTGTTGATAATTATATAGCTCAATTGGAGTGGAATGACATCGAGGCAATCTCTTGTTCATCAATTAAATTTACAGAAACTAAGGCATATTTGGGATCCTTAATTTATTAGAATTTGTCTACTGATTTTACTACCATCCATGTCAAAATGTTGTCACACTCTATTATGCAGCATGAAGCTTTGGATAGCAAAGATTTAATCAAAATGATTCATGTAGAACCAAACCATGAGTGGTTCTACAGAGCTAGAGAATTTCTCAAGAGAGCACCTTGGGGGTCATTGATCTTGCAAGGGTCTATGTGGAATGGTTGTAGCACCCTAAAATTGGCACAGTTAAACCTTAGTAAAAAGATAAAAATTTGAATTTTAACCCCAAACCGCCCGTTAACCGCTCGTTACCCGCTTCCCTTGTTTTTCGTGCCATTTTTAGGATTTGTTTTGACCGTTGGACGATATCGTCGACGATCAGACGAAATCATCCCAGATCTGATGAATTCTTCTGGAACAGAACGTCCAGACGATTTCGTCCCAAAACCAAATTTTCATAATTAGCTTCTGTTTCAACAGCTTCTCTAACTTGGGTAGAAAGCGTGTCTGCGTAGTTAGAGTCTCCCCCATTGGAGATCTCCCAAATTGGGATGATCTCCAACCTCCTAACCTCTCCCTAATCCTATATAAACTGGGATTTTCTCAGTTTATCCCCATGAACCCCCTAGCTGACGGATTTCCCTACAAATTTAGTTCCTTGTGCCTTAGAACACCTTCACACCTTCGTTTGCATTGCGTATTTCAAGTTTTCTTGCAAGAATCTTACTGTTTTTCAGTCGGAGCAAGCTCGGATCATCGCAGGCGATTCCAGATGATTTTGGATGATCCTATCATAGATCGACGATGATCTCATACGATTGGAGGTGATCTCGACTGTAGTCCAGATTGGGGGCAATCAGAGCCCGAAGTTTGCATTTTCTTATCATTTCTCTTCATTTCTTTATGCATTATCTTAGTTTATTATATTTATGCATCCTGGAGTTCACCTCATTTAGTATAGATGCATGATAAAGTCAAAATAAATTATCAAATTGATGCATTTCCTTTTAATTGCTATCTGGATCTATCATTTAGGCAAATTTACTATTATTTCTATCATTTCCCCTTGCTTTTGCAGTTGCATTTTTGGTATTTTGTATCTATTTCTGTGATTGCAGGTTTTTGATGAATTCATCAGATCGACGATGATCTCGTCTGATCTCAGATGACCGACTGAGATCTGAGATGATTCTGTGCAATTCCAGATGATTACGTATGATTTGAGATGATTTGGACTTCTACAAAACTCAGAATCTTCATCAGACATCCGAAATCAGGTATATTCTATCTTATTTAGCATACTTTCTGTGTTTAGCACTTATTCATGTTTTCTGTATTCATAAAAATCAGCATTGGCATATAGAATAGCTTAGATTCATCTTGGCCAAACCTAGGAATTGAATGATTAAAGCACAAAATGAACACATCAAACCTACTCTCAACCTAGGCGTGGAAACTGCCACTCAAAAGTTTCCTGGTGAACCCACCATCCATCAAAAATTCACCCTTATACCCCTCCCCCGAGAGGCGGGACCTTCAAAGGGCCTCTCAATCCGAGGTATTGTCCCATCCTTCTCGCATCCCCCTTTCGGGCGTGGATCCTATAGCCTGAAGGTAAGGATGCAAAAAATTTGGAGCGATACATTTTGGTGAACCCGACGTGAAAACTAAAAACCTTTTGAAAACAATCCAAAAAAAAAACAAAACATAAATGCATTTAGAATCAAGACAAACAAGGAAGATTGCATATCATATTTAGATGGTAGATTATAATAAAAGACGAGTTGTCACCATTAATGTTGAGAATCAATTAGCAGCTATAGAGATTACTTCTGTACTTAGAGTACCTCAAACAAATAGGGTCCAACCTTTATGGGACGAACTTAATAGGAGATTGAATATCATTGAATCTAGATCAACCGAACTTAGGCAAATCAAGAGGTTTGTCCTAGATAGAATCCTGGATCCTGATCAAGTGACCTTGTATCATGAGCTTCAGAGAGCTTGCCATAGGTGGTTAGCAGATAAAAGAGCCCTTGTGTCTTCCGAGTTGTACACCTTTGAGGAATACCTCGACAATGCAGTTGTAGTACATAAATTTCTATCTCGTATAGAGGATCAAGAGGTCGTTCTTACGGATAGAAAGAGATGGAATAGAGTTCCTAGAGCTGTGTTATATCGAGAGTATTGCCATGAGCTCTATTTTTACAAGTCAGAGTCGGAAGTAGATAACATCACCATAGCACACTTTGTCAAATTCTTGAAAAACCATTTCCAATTTGAAGAGGAGCATTTCATGACTCTTGATGAACTTGATCCCATCAATGACATCTATAAACTATTTATAGAAAACTAAGCCATTCTTTTATTATTATTATTTCTTGCATTTAGTGTGTTGTTTGTTGTCTTTATAATCATAAAAACAAAACAAAATCATAACAAAAATCAAAACATTTTCTTTTAAGTATTATAGTAGGTATATAATTAAAATATATACCTCCCAAATTTGTTGCAAATATATATATCAATATATATTTGCTAAAATCTAAATTTAAGCATAATGACTAGACTCAGGAATGGAAAACAGATTGAAGTAGAAGAAGATTGGTTAGGAAAACTAGTAAATAAACCAGATGTCCTTCCTGAAGACCCAATTCAGGAAGAAGGAACCCTAGACCAACAAGAAGAAGAGTTTGTTGAAGCAAATGAACAAAGAGAAACTGTTAGAGAGGAAGGATCCTCATCCCCTAAAATATCTCCGGAAGGAGTTGTTACTTTTGAGAACATGGAACATTTCTGGAAGTTCCTCAATACTAATATTGGCACTCTTAATAGAGCAGTCCATATGGACAAGGATCAAATTAGTGACACTCAAGCAACCCTAGAAGAAATATATCACACACGCACTAATCCCTTGTCCTTCGTTGATCAAGAAAGTGATCAAGCTGGACCATCCAATTTGGATATGGCCGCTATAATCTAGAACATGCAACAACAACAGGTTACCCAACCACCTAGAGTGCCTGTTACCAAGCCTAGGGTTATTCCCACACAAAAGAAACCTTCATTCACTGCTCTATTTTGCCAAGTTATTGATCAACATACCTCAAATCAACAAAAGCCTAAAACAAAACCAAACACCAATTTCCAACAATCTGGGATACAACATAATGCTACAACAAATCTTCTTCATAATACTCTTCCTACCAACCATTTGCATAATAGCAATATAGCATCTAATCCTTACGTCACGCCATCATACGCTCACAAATCCCATACTCATGTACCACCGAACCAATATGGTGGACAAACCAGCAATCTGGAAGCCATGGTGAAATAGTTAGTCTCCCGCATGGACCAAATAGATCCCTACCATCCCTCGTACAATTATCGAGAGATGTGTAGTCAGCCTCTAGATCCTATAGTTGTAGCACAACCATATCCTAAACACTTTCCTATGCCTGTCCTACCTATATACAAAGGAACCGAAGATCCCATAGAGCATCTTCGTATGTTTAGGATAGCATGTCATGATATATCACATGATGATTTGTTATTACTAAAAATGTTCCCAAAAAGTTTAGGAGGAATGGCATTAGAGTGGTATTATCAATTACCCACTCATTCTTTGAGGAATTTCGAAGAGACAGCCGAGTCTTTTGTGCATCAATTTAGTGCCTACATTGAAAGGCATGTAACCATTAAAGATTTGTACAACCTAAAACAAGACAAAGATGAATGTTTTGCTGATTTCCTAGCTCGATGGAGACAGTTGATAGGAAAATTGCACTTTGTGTTACCTTATCGGGAAATGTTGGATATCTTTATCAATAATTTACAAGAACAACTATCCTATGAGTTATCAACTGCTACCTTGACCACCTTCGATCAAGCTATAGATTTAGCTCGAAGAGTGGAAGATGCTCTCATTAGGAGAGGTCAACTTAAAAAGAAAGATGATGAGAAAACATCCAGAAATCAATATAAAAATAAACAAGTTGTGGGTGATGGAGTCACTGATAGTAGAAATATCGCTACTGTTAATGCTGTGAAAACAACAGAGAAATTTATACTGAAACCTCCTGATAAACCACCCCGAGAATTTACTAGGTTAAATCAACCTTTATCAACCATTCTCCCACAATTACTAGAACGAGGTTTGATCCAATTACCAAATATCCGGGAACCTGATCCAACTATACCCGGATACAAAGCTGATTTACACTGTGATTTCCATAGAGGACCTGGACACGCTACCAACTCTTGTAAAATATTAAAACATAAAATACAAGACTTGATTGATAACAATGAGATGGAGGTGCAAGCCTTTCAACCTAAACAAAATCCTCCTAATAATGCTCAAAAGAACATCCCCCAAAATCAGAATCAGAATGCCAATCAATCATTGGACATATTTCAACATCCTTTACCAAAGCATGGTAAAGAGGTGGCTAATCAAATTGAGCATCATAATGTTCCCCCTCCTACCCGATATGTAGGAACTATTAGTGGACATTTACCTACTCATGATGTGGAAATATTTGACACAACTTTATCCATGGTTACGACCAGACCTCTATATAATATTCGGACACCTGATCTTAGTGATACAGAATATGAGACTGAAAGTGACATGGAAATCACCTCAAATCAATCGAATAGTTCTGAAGATGAATCAGATCCTATTCAACCTATCACAAGTTCTATGGTTCCAGAAGAACCATTTCCAAGAAGAGTCACTACTAGACCATCTTCTCACCAATTACTTTCTAATGAACAAGCCATAAATGCTAGACCAAGACCTATTCATCATCCTCAAAATAATATTGTAGGTACCATCAGAGTTGTTACTAGACAACAGGCTCAAAATTCTCAACAAGATCAAACTCAGAACGATGGATCAGCTCCATTTGTTTTGAAAATTCCTAATAAAGGGAATCATGCCCCTAATGTTCAACCTAAACCTCCTTATAATATTAATGAACAATTATCAAATACTACAGCTAGAATTTCCCTTTTGGACCTTTTAAGATCTTCTCCTACCCATAGGGATGAATTAATGCTCACATTAAGCCAAATGATGGTACCACAAAATATTCAACCTGAAGCCATGTCCAATACTATCATAACTCGAGAAGTCGATTGTATTGACTTTCGGGATAGAGATATACCACAACATAGTTTACATAAGGATAACCCCTTATATATTACTGCCCTAATTGGAGATGTAGCAGTTAAACGAGTCTTGATTGATAATGGTTCATCTTTAAACATTTGCACTTTTGACTTCTACCAAATATTTGGGTTTAGAAGTGATGAAATGAAAAGAACTGATATGATCATAAAAGCCTTCAATGACGAAACACAAGAAACATGTGGAGTTATTACTATCCCATTGCAAGTTGGTCCAAGAACCTTAGACACGACCGTGTTTATTGTACATTGCCCTGCATCATACAATATACTCTTGGGTCACCCTTGGATCAACGCGATGCGAGCTGTTCCCTCAAATTTACATCAATGTGTTAAATTCGAATTTAAAAATCAGTTGGTTACCATTCATGGTGATCCTAGACCCTTTGATATGTGTGCTTTGGCAGAACCTGTTGGAGTTCAATTTTGCCCTGCTCTATCATCCACACATCCTAATTCTCATCAACCGTCTAAACGTGTGAAACACACACTCATAACATCATCTACTTTTCTCCATCAACTCCACCTCTACATATAGTTCAACCATCTTTCGAACAAACCACATTAGGACCTCAAAAAGATCCTAAACCCACAACCAATGCTTCTTGTTTTACTCCTATAACTTCCATACCTATAGACCCATCCATCGACATCTCTACAACATCTACACCTACCAGAGGCATATTTTCTGCATCCAAAGATGTAGGAAATGTTCCTTCTACCTCTTACGCTCTTACTGATGAGCTCTTACCCGATTTATCTAAAATTCTTATATCAAAAAAAACAAACGTTGCTATGCAAGATTCCCTTATTTTAAATAAATTGCCACCCTCTCCTCGTACCTTGGGCCTCCCATAGCCTATGGGAAGTATTTACCAAGTCGGGAGTTGTGCTTTTATTTATAAGGGATATGACTGGGGAAGAATACCTAGAAACATCAAGACTCATTATGATGGATATGCTCGATGTTATTTTACTAATGAGTATATTAAAGCTAAGCCTATAATGCTTAAATTGGGATATAAAGGGAAAGGTTTGGGACCTTCCCAAAATGGTATGAAAGAACATTTTGAGGTAGAACCATGGCCCGATGTGGTGTGGGCCTATTTCTCTACTAAATCAGCCCTTTTCAAAATGGGGCTTAGACATCATTGGAAAAATCAACCCTATGTCATCTGATGGACACAAATTCATCATAACCGCCACTGAGTATTTCATGAAATGGGTTGAAGCTATGCCCTTAGCTTCTTGCACTGGAACCCAAGTTTCCAAATTTATTTTTAATCAAATTATTTGTAGGTTCGAAATTCCTGCAAATCTCATCTCAGATAATGGAACTTGTTTCAAAAATAAAGATGTCAAGAAATTATGTCAAAAATATAAAATTCAACATCGTTGGTCCACTCCCTATTATCCTCAGGGTAATGGCCAAGTAGAAGCATCTAATAAAACATTAATCAAAATCCTCAAAATATTGGTCAATAAATCTGGTCGAGATTGGCACATCCAATTATATCCTGCTTTGTGGGCTTATCGAACTAGTGTTCGCACCCCCATGGGCACTTCACCTTTTGTTTTGGTCTATGGCGCTGAAGCTATTTTTCCCTTTGAATTAGAAGTTCCTTCTTTGGCTCTGCTACTTCAAGATACTGAAGTAGGAGATGAATATCGTGTTGGCAGATTTAGTCAACTGGAACTCCTAGATGAGAAGCGCATCAATGCTTTGGAGCATCTTCGTGCCTACCAAAACAAGCTTAAGCGAGCATACCTCAAGAAAGTTCATCATCGATCCTTTGAGATCGGTGACCTTGTCTTAAAAGAAAATCAAAAAAATACTAATGCAACTAAAGACCTTAAAGGTAAATTTGAGCCCAAATGGCTTGGACCATATGTCATCACTGCTAAATTTGGCTCAGGAGCATACCGATTAGCTACCTTAGATGGTAAAGATCTTAAAGAACCTATGAACATTATGCATCTTAAGCGCTATTATGCATAACATTTGGTCATTTCATCATTTGTATATATTGTTATTTTGCATATTGTTTCATTTTAGTCATCCATATAAAAAATTTCAAAAATAGTAACAGTATTTATTCTTTCAATTCATCAATCAAAATCAAAATATAAAAAAACTTCAAAATCATCAAAAATCTTCAAAAACATATTTTATTTTCGTACCTGTCCAATTCTTGAAGTATTGCAGTTATATTTTCAATTATTTTGGATAAATTAGCATTTATTTGGAATCCCGCACTTTCACACTCACATGCATAAATATCTTGATTTTATTTGGTATGATTATTAATCTCTCTTATATCAAAGTCCACAGTTGAATTAAATAAAGTTTTGAGCATAGAGAACTGATCTTGTTATTTACTTGAACCAAGTATATCTCTTCACATTAAAATGATTTCATTGCAAATTCGATATGATGCTACATAGTAGAAGTGGTTTCTTGAGCGAAAAGTTTCCCCTGCTATCCTATCATGCACATGGTCTAGAATCTTTGAGAATTGACAAAAGGACAAGCTCACCCCTACCCGGAATAAAAATCCCTTGCTCTACAGCCAATCCGAGCAAGTATCCCTAGCATAGGAAGAAAAAGAAAAGTCAAAGAAAATGAGAAAAAGAAAAATATCATTTTGTACCATCGCAGCAATATTTCAGCATTATCTCAGTTCCAAGCAAAAATACAAAAAAAAAAAAGGAAAAGAAAAAAGAAAAAGAAAAAGCAAAAGCAAAAAGCAATAAAATCCCTTTCCCTACCCCTTGAAAAGAAAAGAAGGGTGAATGAGCTTGAATCCCTGGAATTCTCAATTATTCGAAAACCGTGAGGTAAGCCCCATAACAGGTGGTTTGTGCCCAACCCGCTTGGCCTTGGGTAATTCCTAGCATGGTGATATGTCTGTCACATTAGCGACCTTCTTTTGTACAGACCTATGTCGGCTTATGGATTAGCTAGCTCTTGATGACCCGACTTACATAGTAGTCTGGTATGGTTACATGCATATAAATCATGGTCAACGAACACTCATTTGGTTAATTCAAATTACTTGTATCAAATTATCTTGCTCAAAATTGGTGAATGAACAATACAATTGCACACACATTTGTATTTGAGAGATTTTGTATCATTATGATAAATCAAGATCGGTAATGAACTCACATTTGCACATGAGGGTTCCTTATAAATCTACATTTTGTCTTTGAGATAATTTAAAATATCTCTGCAATTCTTTTGGAATCATTTCATCTTCTTATTTAAGAACATTTGCTTAGCATAAAAACAATTAAATATATGTCTTTCCAAACAAACAAAAATTTTCTTTCACATCTTCAAAAACCTAGCAAATAAAGTCATGTTTATATATTATTATTTTCTGTTTATCTCAAAATCAAAAAATCAATCATGCAATAAAACTAAAATATCAAATTCTTTTTTTTGGATTTCGCGATGATGGTATAAGTCTATACCTATAATTCTATGCCTAGCGCAAACCATTGTTCTCATTTTATTTCCCATTCATTTTAATTCATAAAAACATATGGCTTACATCATTATGTTACACAATTGAGCTTTAAAAAGAACGAACACTTATTCTATTTCATTTCATTATGTCAACATTCAATTTTGCAATGATGGTATAGTTCCTAGGGACTTATTCAAAAATTTTATCACACTTAGGAATTTATGCCTAGCAAAAATCATATTTCTTTAATATGTCATGCATAATATTTTTTATGAAAATCTGAAAACAAATCATCACCATCATCATTTTTCATCATCACAACACAAAGTCTTAAGACAGTCTCTTAAGCACTCTTTTACTTTTAACAATATTTCTATCCTGGGATTAGCTTGACGACCTAGTGAGCGGTGACTCCATGAAATGGTCTATAACAACGACAATGTCCTTTGAAATTATTGTTAGAAGTCCCTTTTATTTTTCATCAAATCACACCACAAAACAACCAATTTATTTACATCAGATTATTTCATTTACAATTTTATGGCATGACATAAAATTATAATTTATTTCCAATGACATAATTACATAAATAATCAATCACAAAATTCAAAATTAAAGCATCATACAACATATACACAAGTCATATCATCAAAAAGACAATCTATATATATATCAATCAATTATGTACATCATCTAGATTGGTATGCCACAATCAATACCCTGGCATACTCAATCCCCTCAAAAAGTATATAATATATACAATCTGCACTCTACAGCAGCTAGCCTCGAGAAGCCCTCGAGCTCTCAGCCTCATCTCCTCCCTCACCCTGAGGTGGAGGAGGTGGTCCCATAGAGGTCTGGGCTGTGTCTCGGGTCCTCACCGTCGATCGTGAGGATGTCCTCGATGATCCCATCATGATCGGCTCTGCAATGGGGGCTGGCAATGGTACCCTCTAGCCCTCTGGAACCACGTGATAGTATAACCCCTGGTAGAATGCGGTCTGAGCAATAGACCATGCCAGATCCTGAGTGCTCGCCCCTCCGCTCCGAGCCCTGAGCCGTGTAGCCTCATCCTGAAGTGTCTGCACCTGAGCCCGGAGGTGGGCAACCTCAGCCCGGAGAGCCACCATCTCGCTGCTCTCCCCTACCTCGACACCCTTGCCCTTATCGGGCGATGGTGGCCTCTCCCCCTGCTGAGAAGGGAATCTCTCCTCCCTCCTCCCTGTCTGCTGTGGCCTCTATGGAGCCTGTGCCATCCTCTGGCATCTCTCCTATGGAGACCATCACTGCTCTCTCCCGTCATGACCCTACGCTACCTCAATAGCAGCCTGGCGCCGCCTCCCCATCCATCGCACCATGGCGTGCACCGGACCCTATGCCCTCATCATCCGAGGAGGGTGGATGCCTACGTACCAGGCATCGTATCCATCGACAACCCCAGTGTCATCACCATCCATTGGCTGGATGGGGGCATCGTCTGCATCCTGACTCCAGAATCGCTGCATGTCTGGAGCCCCGCTCAGTGTGGTACTATCTCGGATAGTCCGGGAGTACTCGTAATCCCTGAGAGAAGGGATCCCCTGTTGAAGACCGAACTATCACAGAACTCGATCGTAGCGGTGGAGCTCTACCTCTCCCCGCTCCATCCTCAGCCAACAGACTCGCCTGATGCGAGCCAGCTCCTGCCCATCCTCGGCCCACCCTGGATGCTCTCTCCATGGCCTCCAGGTGATCTGGTCTGGGATGAGGTCATCCAGCAACCTCCGTGACATCGATAGATCTATCCACCATTGTGACCCCCTCTGTAGCCACCAATAGAAAACCCGGGGCCTCTCTCGATCAACCCCTGTCGGTGGGAGCCCTATCGGCCTCCGCACCATGATGTGCTCCCAAGCACCAAACCTGTAGTAGTGATGTCAAGACCAAACATCGGCCTCCCTTGTATACGACCCCATGTAGGATCCTATACAAGCGGCATAGTACAAAGCTGCCCCATGCAAACCTATATCCGTGGTCTCTCATGTCGCAGACCACATCTGAGAGGAGCCAGGGTAGCCTACACCCACTCTGGTGGCACAGCAGTAAGCCACCTACTACCCCTGCCAAAACCCGAGTCAGCCTAGATGCCCCAGGCATCTGCCTTAGAGACTCGATGTTCACTCCGCCCTTCTCCAGGGTGAAGCTCGGGTCCCCGCTCAACCTCATCATCGCTTGGCCCTGATTGGCCGTAGGAGTCATCAACCGTCCCTGTATGGGGATCCTCAAGATCCTCCATACATCCTCTAGTGTGGGAGCCATCTCCCTTATCGATAACCGAAAGTAGGATGACCCCGGATACCACCTCTCTGCTAGGGCTGTCAATAGCCCCATGTCCGTCGGTACTTGTGGCATCTCTGCCACATGCTGCAAACCGACCTATGCTAGTCGATCGCGCTCTGCCTGGTCGAGCATGGCTATGTCATCTCTCAACCCACCGTATTTCCACTCCTGACTCTTTAGTAATCCCCTCTACAAAACAAACAATAAAACAATAAAATTCATTAATAAACCAATCATTAAAATCAAATTAAATACAATTCAAACAAGCTTAATTTCATAAAAATGATGATATCGTCCACCATTGGATGATATCATCCCAAATTGGGCAAAATCATCCTTTGTAGGATGAAATCGTCTCCTATTTCACAACTTGGGGATCGCCCCTTGTTGGACGGGATCGCCCCTAGTTCGTCGATTTCGCCCTCAAATGAAATCGATGATCTAGGGACGATTTCGATGAAATAGGGACGATTTCGTCCCGACGTCGTCGACGGCCTAAAAACGGCCGTGATGCCCCAAAACAGTCAAAATTTCAAACAAAAAATTGCACAAAACAAATTCAAACATAATTCACTAGGATTAGATCCTTACCCGTAGCCCGCATCGGACCTCTGTCGATCGGTGTGTTGTCTCAACCATTTTTCTCTACAGAGCTCTAAAACAGTAAAAATGAACAGTAAAAATGAATTAGGGTTTTACCCTATTTTCTTAATTTTATTTAAAATCAACAACATTTTTTTTAATTTTTCTTTTTCGCGCTTTTACCTCAAACGTTCGATTTGGGTAAAAACACGGAGGGGGCACCATAGTCAGCAGTCGTACGATTCGACCTAGAATCGTCATCTAGAAAATTGAGTAAATTTTTGCTTTCTCGTAAAACGGGAAGAACTCGTCTTTAACGCATTTTCTTCAAAAAATTCGCTAAAGAGGGGGCAAAATGTAGCACCCTAAAATTGGCGCAGTTAAACCTTAGTAAAAAGATAAAAATTTGAATTTTAACCCCAAACCGTCCGTTACCCGCTCTCCCTTGTTTTCCATGCCATTTTTAGGATTTGTTTTGACCATTGGACGATATCGTCGACGATCGGACGAAATCGTCCCAGATCTGACGAATTCATCTGGAACAGAACGTCCAGACGATTTCGTCCCAAAACCAAATTTTCATAATTAGCTTCTGTTTCAACAGCTTCTCTAACTTGGGCAGAAAGCGTGTCTGCGTAGTTAGAGTCTCCCCCATTGGAGATCTCCCAAATTGGGATGATCTCCAACCTCCTAACCTCTCCCTAATCCTATATAAACTGGGATTTTCTCAGTTTATCCCCCTGAACCCCCTAGCTGATTGATTTCCCTACAAATTTAGTTCCTTGTGCATTAGAACACCTTCATACCTTCGTTTGCATTGCGTATTTCAAGTTTTCTTGCAGGAATCTTATTGTTTTTTAGTCGGAGCAAGCTTGGATCATCGCAGGCGATTCCAGACGATTTCGGATGATCTTGTCGTAGATCGACGATGATCTCGTACGATTGGAGGCGATCTCGACTGTAGTCCAGATTGGGGGCAATCAGAGCCCGAAGTTTGCATTTTCTTATCTTTTCTCTTCATTTCTTTATGCATTATCTTAGTTTATTATATTTATGCATCCTGGAGTTCACCTCATTTAGTATAGATGCATGATAAAGTCAAAATAAATTGTTAAATTGATGCATTTCCTTTTAATTGCTATCTGGATCTATCATTTAGGCAAGTTTACTATTATTTCTATCATTTCCCCTTGCTTTTGCAATTGCATTTTTGGTATTTTGTATCTATTTCTGTGATTGCAGGTTTCTGATGAATTCGTCTGATGAATTCATCAGATCGATGATGATCTCATCTGATCTCAGATGACCGACTGAGATCTGAGATGATTCTGTGCAATTCCAGATGATTACGTATGATTTGAGATGATTTGGACTTCTACAAAACTCAGAATCTTCATCAGACATCCGGAATCAGGTATATTCTATCTTATTTAGCATACTTTCTGTGTTTAGCATTTATTCATGTTTTTTGTATTCATAAAAATCAGCATTGGCATATAGAATAGCTTAGATTCATCTTGGCCAAACCTAGGAATTGAATGATTAAAGCACAAAATGAACACATCAAACCTACTCTCAACCTAGGCGTGGAAACTGCCACTCAAAAGTTTCCTGGTGAACCCACCATCCATCAAAAATTCACCCTTATACCCCTCCCCCGAGAGGCGGGACCTTCAAAGGGCCTCTCAGTCCGAGGTATTGTCCCATCCTTCTCGCATCCCCCTTTCAGGCGTGGATCCTATAGCCTGAAGGTAAGGATGCAAAAAATTTGGAGCGATACAATGGTACTACCATTCACCATAAGGTTGTTTCCTAGTCTGCATTTACAAATATTAAAGCATAGGGGGAACATGTTGTCTTGTCAATTGAGGTTGATATCTATCAGAGCTATATGTCACAGATACATAACCTCCTAAAACTTTGTGTAATCCCTTAGGGATTATCGCATGTTGCAAAATGTACATTTAAATATAAAGGGACAAAGTATGTCTTGTTAGGAGATATTTTATATCATCGAAGCTATGATGGAGTTCTCCTTCATTTTCTTGAGCCCCAAGAATCATCTTAGACAATTTTCCAAGCTCACGATGGTACGTGTGGTGGCCATTTCAGCGGCATGGTTATCATCAAGCACATCCTTCGCATGGGATATTATTGTCCTACTATGGAGAAGGATTGCAATGTGTATGTTAGGAAATGCATTAAATGTCAACATCATGCTAATATTACATACTTGCCATTACAGGCCTTACAACCCATTCAAGAGGCTTGGCCATTTGCTTAGTGGGGTTTGGATCTAATCGGTAAGATCTCTCCTCCATCATTGGGCCAAAATACATTCATTATCATGGCTACTGAGTATTTTACTAAGTGGGTGGAAGCAATCCCTTTAATAATGACAATTGGAGCAGGTATTTTTGAGTTCATACTCACCAATATCATAATTCATTTTGGGATACCATCCAAGATAATTTTGGATAATAGAACAATATTCAAGAGCAAAAAATGTGAGGGCTTTGACGTCCAAGTATGGGATCAAACACATTTTTGTGACTCCATATTATATGCATGCAAACGGGTAAGCTAAGGCTTCAAACAAGATATTGGTTTCCATATTGAAAAATATGGTATAAGAGCACCACAAATATTGGTACATATAGTTGCCCCTTGCGTTATGGTCTTATAGGACTAGCTTTCGGACACCCACTAGGGCAACTCTGTTTTCACTAGTATATGGCATTGAGGCCATTATACCCCTATATTTGGAGATTTTAATGTTGCACATCACATTAAAATAGTATACTGCATGACAAGCTTACCTAGATCAATTGATGCTACTTGATGAACATTGCATGAATGCTCTCGAGCATCTCCATGTTTATCAAGAGTGCTTAAAATGAGTTTACAATAACAAATTCCATCTGAGAGACTTTGAGGTTGGTGATCTTGTGTTGAAAGAGAACCAATAGAACTCAAATATGCCACCAAGAAGATTGGACCTGGGACATATCACTTTAAGGTGTTGAAGATATTGAACCTCTCAACATCCTTCATCTTAAAGAGTTTTATACCTAAAACCATTAAAAATGCTCCAAAAGCATTTGTAAGCCCTTTGGTCATACCATTAAAAGGATCCAAAGGCATATATAATCCCTTTGCTCATCCCATTAAAAGGCTCCAAAGGTGTCTGTAAGCCCTTTGGTCAAATCAAAATTTCAAAAATCCATAAAAATTAAAAAGCTATAAAATCTAAAAACATTGGAAAATATTAAAATTTAAAAAAAAAAATATTTGCATCATTGCATTTCATACAAAAAAATTGCATTTTCACTTCATTTGCATCATTGCATTTACATTTACATCATTGCACTCCATTTGCATCAAGATTTTTTCATTTTGCATCTGAATTCCATTTTTGCACTACATTTAGGCATTTTCGTCCATCGTACTTGCATTAGAATAAGTTGTGTTTACAATATTATAAATGACACCACATTTGTATTTCAATCATGCATATATGAATTATCACCTTCATTCATCACCCTTGTGATTAATTGTATTTCTCAACACAACCCTTCCTTTTCCTATGAAGAATATACTAAGGTTTTTTGGTCATTCAACCATACCTAAATGTCTTATCAAGAGTTGGTAGAAAGATTGCTTCGATTTTGTATATAAAGTCTAGTTGTGATAGCACTTAGCCTATTATAATCCTACCACTAATATACAAACTACAAAATACTAATTACTACAAGGTAAATATGAACGCTATGAATCAGGACCAGGTATCCTAAAGTGAAAAGTTTATCTTTCTTATCCCCTTGTGCGGATGGTCCAAGAAATGCTGATAATTGGCAAAAGGACAAGTTTCCCCTACCCAAATAAATCCCTTGCTTATGTCAAAATAAGAAAAATCCCAAAAATAAATCCCTGAATCAAATCTTCGAATGAAATCCCAGAATGGAAATCCAAGAGTGAAATTCTAGAATCAAGTCAAATCAAGATCAAGTTTTACCAGAAATCAAATCGGTATCAAATCCCTTGCTAAAAAAAAGATAAAATAAAAAATAAAAAATGGTTTTTATCACCAAAGAGAAAATATACAGTGATTCTTATCACTTTACATGAGCAAGTATCCTGATAAATTAAAGAAAAAAAGGGAGTGAACTTGAATCCATGGAATTATCAACACTATCGCACCTTATGCATGATGAAATGTCTGATACATTAGCATTTTGCTTTTGTGCAGACCAATATTTGAATGTAGAAGAGCTAGCTTTAGATGTCTTGTATTTCCTAGTGATCTAATCCAACTGAAATCCAAACCTAGGATCATGCGAGCATGGGGTGATCCTCATTACAGCAATGGGCTGAATGAATCCTGCCTGACAATGAGGTAAGTCTTGTATCTCATCAAATATACTCATTTGCACACACATGGGTCATGAATAGTTGCATCTGTCCTAGTGAAAGCCTTATTTTTTAGAAGTCTAGTATGGTTAGTATAAAATTTTTGATAAGTCAACTAGGGTGTTTGAGTCTCATGGAAAACCTCAAAAACTCCCAAATAACAACAACTAATCAAATCATAATCATCAAATATCAATTTTTTTTATGAGAATTTGTTTATTATAAATATTCATAATATAGGTTAGGTACCAAATGGATGTCAGAAATTATATTTAATCAACCACTGACCATGTTATCCATATTCTTTAAATTTACAAAATCTTATGAATAGAAATAATATATCATTTCATAGCACACACGGGTGTTTAATTGATAAACTCTTATGATAAGATACATCAATTAAATTTTATGATTGTTATACATTCTATGGTGTCATCCATTAGATTTTCAAACTCATATTGCATTCATACATTATGTTTTAAGTAATTAAAGCATACATGTCTATTTACAGAAACTCGTCATCATGAAAATTATGCAATACATACATAATATGAAGCATGCCATAACATCATAAGTTAAATGCATACAAGTACTATAAATTAAACATGCATTTAACATAAAACACTACATTCATATACATTCAACATAAATAGTCCATCTACACATGTATATCATTGGATCTAATCATACATCACATAGCTATCTAGTGCATGTCATCCATACATCGCATCATATAGCATAAAATAAGCATAACATATAAGCATTGCATCCATATGCATCTCATAAACATAAAACAAATAAAAATTGCACATATAATAAGTCTCAAATGTCAGATCATATAGATATATGTGTATCAAAAATAAAGAGTACATTGGTATATGTCAAAAATACCCATAGACTACAACTGTGTAGGTCCTCGACCTTACACTCAAAAATGGTACAACATCTAGCATAGATATGTACTAAGTAGCAACTTGCAATAAGTGCTCCAAAATATGATCATGATGAGTTTCAAAATGTCAAAGTAAAAATATCTAATGGGCAAGAACCTTAAAAAAAATAAAAATAACAAAAAAATCAGATAATTCAAAAGCCAAATGTGCATTGTATCTAGTTATTTACCCTATACACTTGGTGGTTGTAGTTACTGGAACTCCATGCAATTTGAAAAATAAATAAATTACCATAAGGACATTTGGGGTAAATTCATCATCGATGAATTGATATGCTTCATTTCAATCCCGATGAAGGCCTTGGAGGCTGGACCGCTCCATGGGAATGAAGCAATCATATCACTTCTTTTATAACATTTTTAGTAGATCATCGACAATATGATTCAAAACATGCCTAATTGGAATTGTTATAATTTTTATTCCCTAATAAGGCATTCGAGGATGGACCGCTCCATGGGATAGAAATATAAAATTACTATTAACAGTTACAATCATAGCTGATTAAGCCTAATCAAGTATCAAATGCTAAATATTGAATTTCTCAAGTCATTCATAGTGGTCAAGTGATTTATCGCTTCATTTACTTTTCATTACCCTCATCGACTCGTTGCTTGATGGGGTAGTCACTATATCATAATCATAATCAAAGTCAACATAAGATCCCTTGATATTATCAAAATTATGTTCGTCTTATGAATCATTGTCAAAGACTATCATAAGCTTACCCTTTGCTAGGAAAAAAATCAAATATAATAGTTTATTTTGTAGCTCTCCTCCTTTCAGATATATAGACTCGAAATCCTATAGTATAATTGCAGCTACCCGAATGTCTGATGACGAGTGTAAACTCTTTCAATTTAAGCCTTCCATCTAGTTGGAATCAATGTTTCTTGGATGTGCATCCTTTTGCGGGACCTTGGGCATATAATGTTGATCAGACTAATGATCATCATCCAACCTACAACATCATTTTAGGAGGTCTATTTTTCTTAGAGTTGTTTGATCTCACAATGCATCTCAAAAGGGGTATCTATAGACACCTAAAATGCATCATGTCGAGGTGACTACTCATATGGGACATGCTAGAAGACCATATAAAAGATCTTGGATAGATTCCAAGGTATAGTAGTGGTTCTAACCACTCATTTAGGCATTTTGGCCTAATCAATGTTGATTGTGGCTAACACCCACGATTAACAGAGCTAACCATGCCTTAGAGCCACAATTAGCCTCAAAAATTAGTTGGACCTTGACCAACCCAAATTTGGTTACAATGGCTAATTGGTTGCAGATCTAAGTAGTTGGAGGGTGAAAAGTTCCAAAAAATTTCATCCAACTACCCCAACTGTCCCTTCTTGAACTTGGCTTCTCCATGAAGCTAAGACAAGGCCTTCCCAAGTGCTATAAAACCCCCCTACAAATTGAGGTAAAGTCTGTATAAATATCGAGTTGAAATGAAGTGAAGCCCTATCAAATTGCATACTCACTTGCATACATTAAGAGGAACACTTTTGTTGCCCAATTGGAGATCAAATGGCATTTGGAACCAAGAAGGCTATGGAGGGCTAGGAGATATCAAGAAACACAATTGAGTCCAATCCATAACCAGTATGAGCAATTCTACCACCAAATATATTATAGGACATCGTGGCGACCCTTGATCATCAATTCATCATGGATATTTGGAGATCTACGACCAGTATTTGAGAGCAACTTTATTTTTAGCTCGTTCGTGGTTGTCAGCCATGACTAATAGTGCTAGCTGCACCACAAACCCACGATCAGGTTCAATTTCCTTTTTCGATTGGTTTTAGTAGTAGGTTACATTTTTTTGTAGTAGATTAGATGCATTTAATCTAGATTTGCTTTATTAGAGACAATTATCTAGTAGAAATAGGGATTTAAGGATTATTTCCTTCATTTTCTTGTCATTTGTTATCTATATTAGTTTTAGTTATTTTTCATGTTTTCATGTTTTGCTTAATTAGAGCATTAGATAGATTTATTTATGTTTCCTTTACATTTCTTGATGGTCATTTATCATGTTTAGAGTAGATTACTATGTTTTATGCACTTTCTTGATTTCAATCTTTCATGACAATCTTTTGCATAATTTCCTCTAAAAGCCTCATTAAGAGAGGTCTCCTTTGCTTTTAATTGCTTCTTGTTGTTTCTTAAATGCAGGGTCAACACAGTCTTGACATTCAAATCAACAAATGCCTTTAATCGTGGAGAAGAAGACCACATTGCATATCTTAGCACTTTCCCAACTGCTTCCTGTGCTACTGTCATAGTTGGGATGTCAATCACCTCACCTCCTTTATTGCCTTTTTTCCCTCTAATCTCTTAGAAATGCAAATTTTCTTCTTCCTAGGGTGCAGCGCTTTTATATTCTCTTATATCTCGCATTCAAAGGTGTAAAATTGACTTTAGGAAATGGAATTCATTTCCTATATAAATGCACATTATCTTTTGGTTTATCACGTTGGCTCACTTTGAATTTAAAAATTTGAATTTATTTTTAAAATATTAAATTTAAAAACCTTTGCCTCCATTATTAATTTAAATTAAAATTTTAATCAAACATTAAAATATTTTAATTTAAATTAAACCTTTTGTAAATTGCTCATGGGTCTTTTCAATTTGAACTTCATTTTTCTTCACCTTGTTATTTGGCCCAAAATATTATAATAATATAATATTATTATTTAATTTAAACTTGCTTCTCCTTCCTCGGGTCTTCATCCTTTGGGCTCTTTTTAGGCATATAATATATTTTTTTGTATTTGTGGAAAAAATCCCAAAATGGATGCCACTTTCGAGTAAGACCCAAGGAATCATGGGTATCCATTCCACCAAAAACACCCAGGACTCGAACCTGGCCTACCACCTTTGACATACTCAAGGAGCAAAAAAACACAAAACCAATTTAAAAATAAGTAAATAACAACAAAAATAATAAAATAAAATAAAAAACATGCTCCTTGAGTGTGTCAAAAACAAAAGCACAACCAAACACGCACAATAATATAATTTAGGCATATAATATTAAAAACAAATATTATATCCTATTCCTTTCCAATACCTTACTTCTTTTGTAAAAACCACTTGATGTCCTTGATGATGACGAAATTAAACCAATATTTTTTTGACATCAATGACACCAAAACTACTCAAAATTTCCAACAACCCCCCCCCCCTTTGTCATTGATGGTAACCCCTTTATTTTTACCATTCATTTTTATTTTTCAAAAGCTAATTTCTTTGAGAAAATTTCTCCCCTTGACTGAATGCTCTCCCCCTAATTCAAATCTCTCCCCATTTGTCATCAATGGCAAAGGACCACCTTTGGGGCTTGGGGCTAAGAATGAGACACTTAGATTAGCCCCTCCCCCACCTCCTATTGAGGTGGTTAATTCTTGGGTGGGAGTAGAACTACTCTCAACTTTTCTCAAAGGTACTCAAAAGTCTCTTTCAGAAGTGGCTTAGTGAAAATATCTACAATATACTCCTTTGTAGTAACATATTCCAACCTGACCTGCTTGTCTATCACTTGTTCTCTCATAAAGTGATACCTAATCACAATGTGCTTTGTCCTAGAGTGCATCACTATATTCTTTGAAATATTTATAGCACTTGTATTATCACATAATATGGGAATAGGATGATCATATTTTATCTTGAAATCCTCTAGAGTTCACTTCATCCATAATACCTATGTACAACTAGCAACTATTGCAATATACTCTACATCTACTATACATAAGAATAGTGATGTCTATTTCTTACTTAGCCAAGAGACCAAATAGTCTCCAACAAAGAACACTCCTCCACTTATATTTTTTTATTCATCAATGCTACCAGTCTAATCTACATCTGTATAAGCTGTGAGAGTAAATCTATCACTTTTGGGATACCAGAGCCCAAATTCCATAGTCCCTTTTAGATACCTAAGAATCCTCTTCACTGCTGCTACATGTGTTTCCTTGGGTGATGGCTAAAAACTTACCACTAATCCCATTTCCTGCATGATATTTGGTCTTGTAGATGTGACATACAGTAAGCTGCCAATAATAGATTTGTATAAGTTATGATTTGCTGGAGATTCATCATATTTACTTAACTTACATCCTGTAACCATGGGAGTGCTTATTGGCTTGCAATATTCTAACTTTAATTTCTTTAGCATCTCTTTTATATACTTGGTTTGTGAAAGAAACACCCATTTATTTGATTGTGAAATCGGAAGTCCAAGAAATAAGGACAACTCACCACGCATAGACATCTCAAATTCATTATGCATGCTCTTTACAAATTTTTGACACATATTATCATTGTTTCCTCTAAAAATGATATCATAAACATAAACAACCACAATTAGCAATTCATTCCCTTAATTTTTTATGTATTAGTTACTGTCCAATATTCCTTTCCTAAAACCCTATTCCTATAGGTACTTATCCAATCTTGAATACCAATCTCTAGGAGATTTTTTTAGTCCATAAAGTTCTTTCTTCAATCTACATACATAGTCTGATTTATCTGTCAAGTTGAAACCTTTTGGCTGCTCAATGTAAACCTCCTTCTAAAACACCATTTATAAAGGCTGATTTAACATCCATCTGATATACTTTGAAGTTTTTGAAACTTGAAAAAGCTAAAAATATTTTGATAGCTTCAATTCATGCAACTGGAGCAAATGTCTCATCAAATTTAATTCCCTATACCCGTGCATAGCCTTTGCACACTAATATTGATTTATTTCTGACCACTTGATCATATTCATTTAACTTGTTTCTGAATACCCATTCAGTGCCAATCACATCTTTATATTTTGGTCATGGAACAAGTTTCCAAGTCTTGCTTTTCTCTACATGATCTAACTCCTCATTCATTTCCTTAACCCAAAACTTATCCTCACTTGCCTCATTGAAGTATTTTGGCTCAATTTTAGATAACAAAAAAAAAATTGCTTGTTGAGTTGATGTTATTATCCTTCTCCTTGTTTATCTTTCATCTGGTTTTCCAATTATTAGCTCTCTTGGATGATGTTTTTATACATACATGTATGGATTCATAGAAATAATTCTTTGTGTTTCTTCCTCTTCTTCTTCTAATTCCTCATGAAACTCCTCTTGACAACTTCCATCTTCCTTATACACAATTTCTTGAACTAGTTATTTAAATAATATCTTCTCATCAACTATTACATTTATACTTTCTACAATAGTGCATGTCCCTTTGTTGTAGCATCTATAGGCTTTTATCTTAGTATAATAACCAATAAAAATACCTTCATAACATTTTTTGTCAAATTTTCCCAAGTTTTGTTCTTCTCGTCTTATGTAACATTTGGTTTCAAAAACTTTGAAGTGTTTTACAATGGCTGGTATTCCCTTCGAAATATCACATGGAGTCTTGTGATGGTTCACTCTTATTTGAGACCTATCAAATATATAAACTTTGTGTTAATTTCCTCCCTCCAAAAACCATATGAAATCTTGGATTCATTTAACATAGCTCTAGCCATATTTTCAACAGACATATTCTTCACAACTCCATTTTGTTGAGGAGTTCTTGCAACTGAGTATTCTCTTTTGATCTTATGTTATTCACAATATTTTAGAAATTTATTTGAGGTAAATTCTCCTCCTCTGTTTGATATCAAACACTTAATCCTTTTACCTATTTTTTTTTCAACCAACTCTTTAAACGCCTTGAATTTATCAAGTGCTTCTAAATTTTCTTTTAGGAAGGCTACCCAAGTCATTCTAGAATAATCATCTATAAATAATATGAAGTAACTTTCACCTTGAATACTTTGGGTTCTGGTGCGACCACATAGATCAGTATGTATTAGTTTCAATGGCTTAAATCACATAAATCCTTTTTATTTTGAAACTGTTTCTAGTTTGCTTTCCATGCTGACAAGGTGCATAGATTGTGTTTTATGGCCTTTTTAGCTTGGTTAAATATCTGATAGCATGTTTATTGCTTATGTTCATTGTGTTTTCAAAATTCAAATAACCCATTCTTCTATGCCACAACCAACTCTCATCCTCTTGTGATAGAAAATATTTTTCTCCTTTAATCTCACTAAGCATATAGAGGTTGTTTGGAGTTCTACTTGCATTTGCAATGACTTTTCCAATTTCATACTTTCTTATCTCACATCTATCTGGATGAAATGTAACCATATGATCTTGATCAAAAATTTGGATTACACTTAGCAAATTGTGTCTTAATCCTTTGACATATAGTAAATTTTTTGTTCTTTTATTTCCTTTATCTAAACTCAGAGTTCCATTTCCACAAATTTTAGTTGATCCATTATCACCAAAACTTAATTATCCTTTATTAGCTTCTTGGAGTACAAGAAAATTGTCTTTGTCTCCTGTAATTTGTCTAGAGAAATCACTATCAAGAAACCATTATTCTTCTTTATCCTAATCATGAAGAGCTATTTGAACTAACATTGATCTAGTCTTTTTATTCCCCTTTTTCTCTTTCCTAGTTGTTGAAGTTGTATTATTTTTACTAGACTTAGGAAGTATTATTTTGCACCGTCTAGCCTTGTTTCCAAATTTATTGCATTTGTAACATATGATATCATCATTCATAAGAGGTACAAAAGAGTTGAAATTTCTATTGACATCATTTTTCACATAACCAGTGCAGTGTACAGCTCTATGACCATATTTGTTACAAGAAAATCAATAGCCATGGAAGAAATTATGTAACCTATTTGGATGCCTTTGAAAATGTGGTTGAGTGCTTCTCCTTTTGTGATTAACTCTCATCCATGGTTCTTCTTTACTTTCTTCTTTCCTTGTCCTTTCCTTTAGGGGTATGAGTAGTGAGATTATCTTTTTTTGATGTCTCTATTTTTTGAAAGTTGGATTCTTCTTCCTATTTTCCTAACTTTATATCTTGTTGAAGCTTATTCTTTTCAACTTCATGCCTTAGAGATACAATTTATACTTCTAATATTTCACACTCTTTTTATCTTGCTCTTAATATATCTATCATATCTTGTTCAATTTTCTTTCCTTCTTCTATATTTATCTTGATTTCTATGAAACTTTGTAGAAGTTCCATTTTTGCTTCCTCATCTTCTTGAATTTGTTCCTTCAAGCTTGAGTTCTTCTTTATAATCCTTTCCAAATTCTTAAGAGCAGTTAATAATTCCTCTTTTATATCAAACATGGTCTCTTCTTCATTTTATGAAGTCATGTGTGTTTCTAATGGATCCTTCTCCAAGTTGTTAGTCTTTTCATGGAGAGACCCGCTTTGATACCAATTGAAGAACATGTTTTTATACTGAGAGGGGGAGTGAATAGTATAAGATAAAAAAATTTACCTTTTAATCCATATGATAACATAAACAATATTAAATCATTAAACATCATACAAAGCATCACACACATGAGAGACATGAATTAACGTGGTTCACCCAATATGGGCTACTCCACGGAGAAAATATTCCTTATAAATTTTTCTCAATAAATTCTCTTGGGAATCCTTTCTCTATTACAATGTTTATGGACCTCTATCCAAATGAGACACCAATCCCTTGATCAAGTTTGTGTAATTCTATCCATAGGAGAACTCCTTATCCTCTACTTTGGCTTGTGATCCTCTTAGAAGACTACTGCCTCAACTACACTGGCTTGTGGATCTCTATCCACAAAAGACTTTGTCCTCCCTCAGAAGATATTTATCTTCACTACACTGTCTAATGGATCTCTATACACTAGAGACTACTATCCTCTGCTTTGTCACCTACAATTTTTTCTCTAACTCTATTATGTTTTGTCTCAAATATGTACTAAAAACTATCCTTCGATCTAGCACAAACCTACTCAATTATATCTCTAGTCTAGCACAAACCTATCCTCAAATATAAACCAAACTCTATCCTCAAATTTATCCTCAAGACTTAACATAAATCTTGATACAATCACAAATAAACTCTACTAGATCTACCCCAAACCTTAACTCAAGGTTTGAACAAATCAATCAATCAACTCTACTCACAAGTCTTCTCAAAGACTTCCCTCAAATCTACTAAACAAGTCATCACTAGAACTTGTTCAATCAACTCAACAATCCTTTACCAAGACTTACCTTAAATATGCTCAACAAGTCCTCACTAGAACTTGTCTAAATCAGATTGTAAGCTTCTATAAAAGGTCACACAAATCTGTCCTTAAGCTTTTACAAAATATTTCTCAATTATGTCCTTAAGTCCTCTCTCGGACTTACTCAAATATGCTCACAAGCTCTCACAAAATATTGTTCAACTCAACTCAACCAAACACAATGAAAACTCAGTCAACAATGTTTATCAAACAATCCTTTTCACTCCAACTTAGCATTCACAAAATCCAATCCAACAATATTTTTCTCACAAGGAATATGTATCCATAGCTTTTATTTTTATGGAGATATGTCTTAAAAACCTGTCTTAATCACACTCAAATTTTCTTTGCAAACACTTGGGTTAGGTAGCCACAACCTATCTCAAGATCTCCACAAAATAATTTTCTCAAAAATTATTTTCCATACAAAATATCAAATCCTTTTGTACACCTTATAATCTCCAAACTCACAATATCTAACTCAACAATTTCATTAAAATAACATGCACAACAATCTCCCTTATACACCTTATAATATCCACACCTTATAAAATAAGTTTCAATTACCAAAATCAAAATAAAATATTTTAATTTTTCTTTACCTTATAACTCCCCAAGCACTTAGCACTCACGACAATCTCAAAGAACTTTTAATTTTCAACACCTTGGAGAATAAAATTGAATGAAATACCTTTAATTTGTTTTACCCAATAAAAATTGTCTTCAACAAAATCGACCACGTGATCTTGCACTCCCAACATCCTAGCTCCAAGCTAGGCCACCAAGTGGGCTACATGACCACTTGATATAAATGATGCACATTGTCATAAAATTGCCTCACAAAAATGTCGAACAAGTCAAAATGAAGGCCTCTTCCTCTTAAATGTCAATTACATGGATTGAACCTGCGATCTCCTCCTTGCACGTTTTAGCACTTTCCCAACTACCAAATATGCTACCACCATCGATGGGATGTCAAATCACCTCAATACCTTTATTGCATTTCCCTCCAAGCTCTTTGAAATGCAAATTGTCTTCTTCCTAGAGTGCAGTGCTTTTATTTTCTCTTATATCTTGCATTTGAAAGTGTAAAATCGACTTTAGGAAATGGAATTTATTTCCTATATAAATGCACATTATATTTTTATTTCTCACATTGGCCGACTTCAAATTTAAAAATTCGAATTTAGTTTTAGAATATAAAATTTAAAAATCTTTGCCTCCATTATTAATTTAAATTAAAATTTTAATCAAATATTAAAATATTTTAATTTAAATTAAACTATTTGTAAATTGCTCATGGGTCTTTTCAATTTGAACTTTGTTTTTCTTCACCTTGTTATTTGACCCAAAATATTATAATAATATAATATTATTATTTAATTTAAACTTGCTTCTCCTTCCTCGGGTATTCATCCTTTGGGCCCTTTTTAGGCATATAATATTAAAAATAAATATTATATCCTATTCCTTTCCAATACCTTCTTGCTTTTGGAAAAACCACTTGATGTCCTTAATGATGATTAAATTAAACCAATATTCTTTTGACATCAATGATAACATAACTACTCAGAATTTCCAACAAGGGGTAATGATACATTACATTTAATAACATGGAGTTTTCTATGAATATAGATGCTATTAAAAGGCTTATAGTATGGATTAGGCTTCTTGGAATTTCTTATCAACTCATGAATAAGGAGTTTTTAAATATTATTAGCAATACTCTAGGCAAGTTCATCCAAGAGGGACCGATAACTAAGGAGAGAATGCATGTTGTATACACTCGAATATGTGTTGTCATGGATATTTTTAAATCTTTATGTTATGATCCTATCCTAAAACCATGTTGTATTTCTCATTTACCTATGTAATAACCCACTTCCAATGTGGGGATCCCATTTTAATGTTATCATGCAATACTTAGTAATGTATATGGCAATAAAGGTACCTCACCAAGTGCTACCATCTCATGTAACCGTTTTTATCAATATTGTAACAGATGTAGTAAGATACCTCACCAAGTGGTACCATTTCATGTAACTATTTTTATCAAGATTGTAACTGCTATTTGGTCGAATATTCTATCTCAAGTGGTATTTTACATGTAAGCCACCTCTTGAGCATTTAGGTAGGGTTGCATGAAGTTTTTCTTTAAAAATATATGAATCCATGTACGAGATTATCCTTTTGCAAGCTAATGAAATATTGAAGGAGGTTGCCCCCTTAAATAGGCCCATGATTAAGTGTTATTGTGATATTGTTTCATTTCTGTAATTGATTTATGCATAGTGATATTGAGTTATTTGATGTATGTGAATTATTTTTCAATATTTTTTGAGTGTGCTTTATTTTAATAGTAGGTTCCTAACAAGTGGTATCAGAGAGCTTTCCAAGGCCAAGTTCTGCTGCAACTAAGATGATTCTTGCTAGTCATTCCACTTGTTAGGTATAATTTTCCTATGTATTTTTTATTTCTATTTTTCCTTTATAAAAAAAAAAAATCCAAAAAATATAGTCATTTTTTTTGCAGAAAATCAAAAAATACCAAAAAAATATAGTAGTTGTGTAGGTTAGAAACCCTGTACCAAGGATTTTAAAATATCGAGAAGGATTTATCGTTATTGGCTAAGCTAGATAGCCCATAAAGTGTCTAGTTAAGTGAGGGACGATCAGGCTCCAATACCCAGGCCTTAGATAGCACTCACGCATAGAATTGAGCTCCCATATATCTTTGGGTATATCGGGAGACAATATAGGTTTAAACAATATTTTATCCATTAGAAAGATTTTCGTCTTTGTATTATCCATAGTCCACAAGACACAACATCCTAGACGATTACCCTCTCGTACTATTAGAGAGGTAGATAGTGTGCTCAAGGGTATCTGTGGAATCCTCCTTGAGTAGTGGCCTGAAATATTGGTCCGAGCACTATTGTTCATCACTACGGTATAACAAAGGGCCTATGGGTATTACATACTCCCTTACTTACCATACCTAGTTCATGAAAACAAAACAAAAACAAAGTATCATCCCATTTCAAATCAATCCATCCCTATTCTGCTAACCTGCATTCACCATCCCCAAAAGTGAGCATACGAAGAAGGATTTCCCTATCACAGAAAACAACTTGCATGCACCAAAATTCAAGACAAATTTCTACAAGTGTTTGAAACAACATGTGGTCATAATATGAACATTCGGGACAATGACAGTAACAGTCCTCTTACCAGTCTATAATTGTAGACTTTTAGTGTCAGAAATAGAGTTGTTAGTGTCCAAATATTCCCTAAGGTCAGAAGCAACAACTGTGTCAGAAACCCTAGTATAGGTGATAGGAACAAAGAATAGTGAGTGACATGGTGGTCAAGGTATAGACTACACAAGTCAGTGACAGTTGATTCCAGAGGGTAACTTTTGAATCGTAACTCCAAATAAAAAACTGAGAAATTTTATTAAAATAGGGATATCTCTTCACACAGAGCTCAGATTGCCTCAAAAATTTAGCAAAAAATTCTACACTCTATTCCAAATAAAATTGTCCTTAGCAGGTCTTGGTCAAACTTTGCACCAAATTTTGATTTTTCTTGCTAAGGCCATAACTTTTCATCGGTCCATCAAATTGATCAAAATTTTTGGGAATAAAATCCACTTGTTATTCTACACAAAATATACTCAAGGACTCATTGGTGAAATTTTAAGTACAAGTGGAAGAAATTACCTTGACATTGACTTGCAACCAACAGGAGATCACAAAAAGTAAATAAATTTAGCATATCTCCTCATTGAGCGCTCAGATCAAACATCCACAAGAGTGGACCTTATCCTAAAATCAGTGTTGCAACTCATTTCCCAAATTGAATTTTGGACCCTTACTAAAAATAGTAACTCCTGAAAATCTCAGGTCTATTTTTAGTAAATTAGCACAAGAGGGACCACAATGGCAAGCGACACTCGAGGACAACAACAAAAGGATTTAGACTTGGGCATATTATTGGCTGACCTATAAAAATCCATTGCTAACTTGACCTCTACAAACAAGAACATAGGAAAAGATATTCGAGAGCTTCCAATGGATCAAGATAACATTAGAATATTTTTAGAAGAAAAACTCACGGAGATGGAGACCAAATTGCATGACAGTACCAAAACTGAACACCATGCTAAAAACTCTAAATGAGGTCAACGAAAACCAGATGACAATCACTCTGATCGGGATCCAAACTTTAGAATACCTAAATTAGACTTCCCTAAGTTCAGTGGAAAGGATGTCGATGGGTGGTTATGTCAGGTTGATCAGTTCTTTCGACTCCATAATGTCCCTATCTATCATCGGGTTCAGATGGCTTCCTTCAATCTAGAATCTGAAGCCTTACACTGGTTCCAATGGCTATGGGTTGCTAACCCTGATCTATCCTGGGAGGACTTTGAGTCCCAACTACTCTCCCTATTTGGCCCTAATGATTATGATGACTTTACAGGTGCACTAAAAAAGCTGAAAAAAACCACCTCAGTTCGTGATTATCAGACCCAATTTGAGAAATTGGCCAATAAAACTAAGGGTTTGAATGAGGGATTTTTTATGAGTTGTTTTGTTAGTGGGTTACGAGATGATCTCTAGGCTAAATTCAAGTTGTTCAAACCCCACACCATGATGGAGGCTATCATTTTAGACCGATTGGTCGAATCTAAAATCTTAGCTCAAATGTGGACATCGTGATTTTCGCATAACTAACCTTCTTTACCTCCTCGAGTCCAAAACCATACTGATAATAAATCTCCTCCTCCCAAGAGGCTGACTGCAGAGGAAATTAATGCACGTCGCACCCAAGGGTTATGTTATAATTGCTATGAAAAGTTTACGAAGGGGCATAGATGTGCAAATTAGATATTGTTTTTAATAGATATGAAGGAACCAGAAAACAGTGACTATAGTGATGAGGAGAGTGATACAACTAAGGAACCAACTCCACAAGAAGAGGAACCATAAGAAACACCAACAAAAATTTTAGTCCATGCTCTTGCCGAGATTACCACCCCACAAACCATAAAAGTTGTGGGTTATTTCAAAGGCCAACGTCTCACAATTCTTATTTATTCAGGCAGTACACACAACTTTATTGATCCTCAGGTGGCCAAATGGACCAACTGCTATATACACTCATGCAATTATTTTGAAGTCATGGTGGCCAATGGAGGCACCCTACCTTGTAAAGGTAAATGTCAAAATATCAAAATTCAGATAGGGGATTATGAACTCAAGCAAGATATGTTCACCCTGCAATTGGGAGGATGTGATGTGTTAGGATCCCAATGGGCACTTTCTCCTACAACCTTGTAGAACTATGGTAGCAATTTTCACAAAATGGACAAATATATAACCTCAAGGGTATCAAGGCTGGCCCTACACAAATTATTAGTTCCAATCGCATGGATAAGTTGTTGAAAAAGTCCTCCCATGGGGTCATTGCATAAATATTTTCAATTCAACCACTCACTTCTACAACAGATCCACTTCCAACATATTTCCAACTTGTTCTAACCAAGCACAATGGCGTATTTTCATAACCAACTACATTGCCACCTCGTTGCTCTCATGACCATGCTATTCCACTACTTCTGAGTAGTGCACCACAAAACATCAAATCATACTGGTATCCTCATGGTCTCAAGTCATAAATCGAGAATATGGTACAGGAATTTCTCAAGGCAGGTGCCATTTGACCTAGTACCAATCCCTATTCTTCTCCATTTTTTCTATTTTGCAAGAAATATGGCTTGTGGCAATTATGCATAGACTATCGTGAGCTCAATAAGATCACCATCAAGGATAAATTTCCCATTTCGATAGTGGATGAATTGTTGGATGAATTACATGGAGCTATGTACTTCTCTAAGTTGGACCTTCCTTTGAGGTACCATCAAATTAGGCTCAAGGACAAGGATATTCCAAAAACTGCTTTTCATACTCATGAAGGTCACTGTGAGTTCTTGGTAATGCCATTTGGTTTGACAAATGTACCATCCACATTTCAAAGCCTTATGAACAACATCTTCTGCCCCTTCATGCATAAGTTCATCCTGGTTTTCTTTGGTGATATATTGGTTTATAGCCGCTCGTGGGAAGAACACCTTACCCATGTGGATCAGACATTATAGTTATTGGCCCAACATCAACTTTTTGCTAAGCGGTCTAAGTGCTCCTTTGGTCTGACTTAAGTCAAGTATTTAGGACACATTGTTTCCAAAGATGGTTTCAAGGTCGACCCTAAGAATATTTAGGTAGTTTAGGACTAAGCAAAACCCTGTACTCTCAAAGGACTTCTAGTATTCTTAGGACTTATAGGTTATTACAGGAAATTTATTTGTAATTATGGGAAAATAGTAGCTCCCCTCACATATATGTTAAAGAAGGACTCTTTCACTTGGTCGGGACTCGCTGATCAAGCCTTTCTTTAATTAAAGCATGCCATGACCACCACACCTGTTCTCGCCATGCCAAATTTCTCTAAACCATTCTTCATTGAAATTGACGCTTCTGGTCGTGGCATTGGGGAAGTATTGATGCAAGAAGGGAGATCCTTGGCCTTCACCAGTAAGGCACTCTCTAAGCATAATTTGGGAAAATCTACATACACCAAGGATATGTTGGCCATCTTACATGTTGTCACCCATTAGATACCATATCTCATTGGGTGCCATTTCTCCATTAAAATAGACCATCAGAGTCTCAAATATTTCTTAGAACAATGGGTTGATAAAAATGGGTTTTTAAACTCATGGGCTATGATTATGATATCACCTATAAAAAGAGCAAAGAAAATTGTATGGTTGATGCTCTCTCTCACCAATTTGAGGCCCTCAGTATGATATGTGCTATCTTTGCACCTGTCCCCCAATAGATAGATTCCTTACGAAAAGAGGTTCTTCAAGATGCAAACCTGTAATCTTTGATGGCTTCACTTCAAGCTGGTCTGACTTCATCCCTAGGCTACAATTGGGATGGCCAAGATTTTTGTTATCACCAATACCTTTTTATTCCCCACGCCTCGCCACTCCATCACCTCTTCATGAAGGAACTACACACTACTCCCTCTACAAGTCATTCTAGATTTCTCAAAATGTATGAACGCCTCAAGCGCACATTATTTTGGAAAGGGATTAAACATAACATCTGTGACTTTATGGTAGCTTTTGATACCTGCCAATGAATGAAAGGTAAAACATTTCGTTCTCTGGGTACTCTTCAACCCTTGCCCATTCCAGATTAGGTTTGGACTGATATTTCTATGGATTTTATCAAATGGTTACCTAAATCGGGTGGTAAGTCTGTTATTATCATGATAGTGGATCACATTTTGAAGTATGCTCATTTTTTTTCCCTTTCCCATCCTTACATAGCCTCCACCATTACCCAAATATTCCTTTATTCCATTTTTTGCCTTCATGGTATGCCCACCTCCATTGTATCCTATTGATACCCAACCTTCACTAGTCATTTCTAGCAAGAGTTGTGTAAGTTGCAGGGAAAGAAGCTCAAAATGAGTTCAGCCTATCATCCACAAATGGATGGTCAAACTGAGATTGTCAACAAATTTTTGGAGACCTATTTTCATTTCTTTGCATCAGATCATCCTTCTCAATGGGTGAAGTGGCTTCCTTTGACCGAATGGTGGTACAACACATCCTATCATACAGCTACCAAACTCACTCCTTTTGAGTTTTTTTATGGGTTCTCTCCACCCATGCCTTCTTCATACATTCCAGGTAGCTCCAGGGTCCAGGAAGTCGACATTATTCTTTGTCAGCAGATCGATGTCCTTCACCAGCTAAAGCATAATTTGGACATGGTCCAAAATCGGATGTGACAACAGGCCGACCAACATCAATCTGAGTGTAGCTTTGATGTGGGTGATATGGTTTTCCTTTGCTTGCAGTTGTACAAACAGTCATTCCTCCAACTTTGTTAGTTCCAAAAACTTACTACAAAATTCTATGGACCTTACCAAGTCCTACAATGGATTGGTTCCACTGGTTACAAATTGGCTCTTCCACCCACCTCTAAGCTCCATCCTATTTTCCATGTTTCATCTCTCAATAAAGTTATAGGCACACAGGTACAGGTTCAATCAGCATTACCAAAATTGGATGAGGAAGATTCCATCTTACTCGAACTAGAATAGTTTTTGGATTGCCACACCCACACTCTCCGCAATTGTACCATCATAGAAGTCCTTATCTAGTGGCATGGGCTCCAACCATAATATGCTACATGGGAGCCTCTCCATCAACTCCAACACTAGTTTCCTCAATTTCAACTTTGAGGACAAAGCTTTTCGAAGGGGAAGGACATGTTAGAATCATATCCTAACACCATGTTGTAATTCTAATTTACCTATGTAATAACCCACTTTGAACGTGGGGATCCCATTTTAATGTTATTATGCAATACTTAGTAATGTAGGTGGCAATAAAGGTACCTCACCAAGTTGTACCATATCATGTAACCGTTTTTATCAATATTGTAACCGATGTAGGAAGATACCTCACTAAGTGGTACCATTTCATGTAACTATTTTTATCAAGATTGTAACTGCCATTTGGTAGAAGATTCTAGCTCAAGTGGCATTTTGCATGTAAGCCACCTCTTGAGCATTTAGGTAGGGTTGCATGAAGTTTTACTTTAAAAATATATGAAGCCATGTATGATATTATCCTTTTGCAAGCTAATGAAATATTGAATGAGTTTTCCTCCTCGAAGAGGCCCATGATTCAGTGTTACTATGAGATTGTTTCATTTCTGTAATTGATTTATGCATATTGATATTGAGTTATTTGATGTATGTGAGTTATTTTTCAGTATTTTGTGTGAGTGTGCTTTATCTTAATATTAGGTTCCTAACATTTTACCATAGTCCATTAGGAATAAATATGAATAAATATAATGGTATCAATAAGTGGATTATGAAAATATTGCATTCCATTGTCACAAATGGCATGAAACTAGACACATGGCAAAATATTGAAAAGTAAAAATGATGGAGAAAGTGATGGAAAATTCTAGATATGAGGTAAATTTTAATATAAAATAAGGAGCTCATATCATAGGAGAAGCTATGTTAAATAAAGGATTTTATAGTCATAATAAAGTGATAATGAAAAAACACTCTACATCATCAAATTGCAAAGTCCATTATAGTTCACTTGAATCAACCATTATAAAAAATGATACAAGGGATGAGGAAGTACAATGTGCAAGTAAAAATATAGAGTCACAGGTATAAAGAAATATGGGGAGGTAAATTTTAAAGTAAATAAATATGGGGAGGTTAATTTTAAATTGAATGAGCTGAAGGAGGTCAAGATTAATCTAGGTAAATTCCTCAAGTAGCATGAAATCTTCCTCTTGTAATAAAAATGGAAGTAGTATAGAGTGTATTCATTCCAATTTAGGGTTTCAAGAGTAGCACAATAGAGAAAATCATATAGAGGGTATCCAAGGAAAGTTAGGGTTTCTATGGATCATAAGAAAGTAATAACTATGGAGGATCATCCATGCACTTTAGGGAATTTTAGGTAACACAAATAAGAAAGTGTTTGTGAGGATTTTCCTTGCATTTTATATTCTATAGGGTAACCTAAATATTTAGAATATGAGTCTTGTTATGAACAAGTAGAAGATATTAATTAATATGGGAGTGTTTTGTGGGAATGGAAAAAGGAGAGGAAGGATATCAAAGCATGAACAAAAAGAAAAAATCAAAGGGATATTATGATATTCTCACAATGACACTGAGAGGGGGGGGTGAATCATTGTAGCTATTTAAAATCTAATCTACAACTCTTAAAACTGAAGAAAATAGAACTTGAAAATAGATAAAGTAATTATCACAAGAGAGCACACCACAACACACAATGTAACGAGGTTCACCAATTTGGCTACTCCTCAAGAATGACTGCTTGGACTACGGTCCAAAACCAACCTTTGCAAAACACCAATTTTATAATCTGTTTACCAGCACCCACTGGGATGAGCACCAACCCCTGATTTATCTACATCAACAGAAAGGAGCACCAACCCCTATCCAAGCACCAGCTTGGATCACTATTTTGAAAGCTATATCAATGACATACAAATGCCTTCACTTTTACAAGACCCTGATTGGTCTCTAATTTATCAAAACATAGTAAACAGTTATTGCTCAGCTTGTCGCTCTCTTACAACACTCTTCTAACCCTATTTCGGTAGCACTTTCACACATTCGGTGGCAACTTAATTCTCTATGCGACTGCCCTTTTATAACCCTATTTCTCATTGAGACTCCTCGTCTTCTGTCACTTCTATAATCCCGCATGCAGTCTATTAACATTCTCTTCTGCCACTTGTCAACTGTAACTCCTTCTTTATGTAACTCCTTTTGTATATATATAGAGTGGGCATTTCGTTAAACACGTTACATGCAACATATACCTCTACCATGACTGTTCGTATTCTTTTCTGTGCATGCATGCATTTTTTTATCCTATTTATGCGACTGTTCAATTTTTCCTTTGATTGTTCTTAAAATAGCTGCATGATTTCTATTTGCAACTGCACCTATAATTGTCACACTGACTCCAGTTAACTCTTCTTATTTTGGATGCATTCTTTTCTTCTACAACTGCCCCTTTAACTGTTGTTCTGCTTCAATTAACTATCTATAATCGTTCTATTGCGACCTGTCGCAAAATCGTGACACTTTTGTCTCTTTGTGCTCTTCTCACCTTTTACCCGTGAAAATATGACATGTCGTGATATCACGATATTTTTTGCCTCCTTGTCCACTTCTTGGCTTGCACCCACGAAAATGCAACATGTCACAAAATCATGATAGTTTTTGCCTCCTTGTCCTTTTCTCAGCTTGCACCTGCAAAAATAGAACATGTCACGAAATCGTGACACTCTCACTGCCTTGAACTCTTCTTAGTCTCTTTCTTGCAAAAATAGAATATGTCACAAAATCATGACACTTTCACTGCCTTGAGATCTTCTCTGTCTCTTGCCCATGAAAATAGAACATGTCACAAAATTACGACACTTTCGCTTCCTTGCACTCTTCTCTGCTTGCACTAACGAAAACATGACATGTCACGAAATCGTGACACTCTCGCTGCCTTGAACTCTTCTCTGTCTCTTTCCTGCAAAAATAGAACATGTCACAAAATCATGACACATTCACCTCCGTACACTCTCTCTCCTCTTTGATTCGTGAAAACCTAACATGTCATGAAATCGTGACACTTTTTCTCCTTGGCGCTTTTCTTCCCGTCGAGTCGCAAAAACCCGACATGTCACGATATCGTGACACTTTTTCTCCTTGGCGCTTTCTCTTCGAACCTATCATGAAATCATGACACTTTTTCATCTGTACCATCCTCTTTGCAATCTGTCATGAAATCGTGACACTTTTCTTTGTGAGCTCCTTCTCCTCAAACATGTCATGAAATCGTGACAGTTTTCTTTTCTTGCGCCTTCTCTCCAAACATGTCACAAAATCATGATAGTTTTCTTTGCCTGCGCCTTCTCTTCAAACATGTCATGAAATCGTGACAGTTTTCTTTGCCTACGTCTCTTCTTCAAACATGTCACAAAATCGTGACAGTTTTTCTACTTGCCTTCTTCTCTGCCAACATGTCACGAAATCGCGACAATTTTTCCACTTGGCTTCTTTACCTCCAACATGTTGCGAAATCGTGATAGTTTTTCTAGCGCTTTCTCTCTCTTCCAACATGTCACAAAATCGTGACAGTTTTCCTTGCGCTTTCTCTCTCCTTGGCCATGTCCTGATATCACGACATATTTTCCAGCTTTTTCTCTCTCCTCCGATATGTCACAAAATCATGACAATTTTGACAACATTTTCTCTCTCCTTCGAGATGTTGTGAAATCATGACAGAAAACATGTCACGATATCGTGAAAGTTTTCTTACTTGTCTTTTTCTTTGATCCTTTGAATCTGGGCCACTTCTGTGTTCTTGGAAATTCACTGTACATGCTCTGACTAACCTCTGAACTCCTGTCCACTTGCATCAACTGATCTATCTGTCTATGTTGACAACAATGAAAATATTGTTTCTACACCTTGCTCAACAATCTCCCCTTTTGGAATTGTTTGCAACTCATGTGAAATTTTCTGTAATTCTTCTCTCCCTTTGACAATAATACCAAAGGGCTGCTGCAGACTCCCCCTGAGTCTATGCACAACATTCTTAGACACACATTGTTATAGTTAGCAAAAATCATGAATATGAGCAAAACTATAAACATAGGCATAAATGCTCCCCCTGATAATGTGATCCCAATTGATAGTCAGTTCTTGGGAAACGTGACCACTCCCAACTTACTTCGAAGGTACTCAAAAACTTCCTTGGGTAATGGTTTTGTGAATATATCTGCTACTTGCTCTGTAGTTGGAACAAAATCCAATTTGACCTCACCTTCTACAACTTTATCCTTCAAGAAGTGATACTGGATTGCAATATGTTTGGTTCAAGAATGCATAAGCGGATTCTTTGATATGTTAATAGCACTAGTGTTATCACATTTAACTGAAATTGGCTCTTTGAAGTGAATACCAAGATCTTTCAGGGTTTGTCTCATCCATAATATCTGTGTACAACATGTTGTTGTTGCAATGTATTCTGCCTCTCTTGTGGATAGAGAGACTGATTCTTGTTTCTTGTTGTGCCAAGCTACCAGCCTGTCTCCAAGATAAAATGCTCATCCACTAGTACTCTTTCTGTCATCAATACATCCTGCCCAATCTGCATCAGAATATGCAATAAGAGTGAAGTCCTTACCTTTTGGGTACCACAACCCATACTCCATAGTACCCTTGAGATACCTAAAAATCCTCTTCACAACTGTCACATGAGTCTCTTTGGGACTAG